>CM052713.1:36076079-36104420 GCA_028551405.1 Uromys caudimaculatus
AATCCCACCCAGCTACATTCCTACGGGTGACTTTGACCTGGCCACAGGACCAGAGGCAAAACGTTTCAGGAACCAGAAACGTTTTGCCACCAACCTGTAAATAGCTTAGAACAAACCTCACTTCCCCATAATGCAAATTCTTTCGTTCCCCACCCCTTGCTTTGTAAAACTCTCTGTTTTATGAGCCTTTTCCTGAGTTGTATTTCCTCCATTGCCTTGGGGATGTTTCTTCTTTTAAATACCCCCCCACTTCAGCTGCCAGGGGTCGATCTCCTCTGCCTCTGCGTAGGTTACGTGGTCGACCCCAGTGCACTGGCCTTTTGGCGGTCTGCTGCCGCTCCCGAATTAAACCTCGTGTGATTGCAGCAAGGACGGTCTTTCGTGAGTTCTTGGGGGGTCGCGCCGTCCGAGATTTGAGTGAGGATCTCCCCGATTTGGGGGGTCTTTCAGGTGTATATGTCCAGTGCTGCTTTATTGGAAAAACTGCTTTTCCCTTTCTCAGCACGAATAAATGGCATCTTAGTTACTACCCTTTCTCCTAGTGGCTAGGTTTTCATTCATTCACTAATTTATTTTTTTCAAAATATAATAAAACAAATACTATTACATCAAAGTTGGACAAGACAAACTAACAGAAGAAAATGAGACCAAGAGAAAGCACATGAATCATAAACCCATTTTTTGCACACTAAGGAATCCCACGGAAACATTAAACTGGAAACCATAAAAGTCTGCAAAGGATCTGGGGCATATAGGTGTAGGCCCTGCATATGCTGCTTAAGTCTTTGTAAGTTAATTTTAGCTTTGCTCATGCTAATTCAGATGGCCTTGGCAGGTGGTGGTGTCATAAACCTATCATCTCAGAGGCAGAGACAGGCTTATCTCTGAGAATTTGAGGCCAGCCTGGTCTTCAAAGAGAGTTCCAGGATAGCCAAGGTTACATAGAGAAACCCTGTCTCAAAAGGAAAAAGAAGACCTTGCTTTTGTGGTGTCCTTTTCGGCTCTGCCTCTCATACTCTTTCTGCCTCCTCTTCCACAGGGTTTCCTGAGCTGTGAGGAAGGAATTTGATGGAGACATCCAATTCAGGACTGAGTGTTCCCAGGTTTTTCTCTTTCTGTATAATGTCTGTTTCTATATTTGTTCCCGTCTTGCAAGAGGATGCTCTTCTGATGATGTCTGTATAACACACTGATTTATAAGAATAGCAAAATATTATTTGGAATATTTTCCTGCTACATCCCCCCCCCTTCAGACCTGTATTGTTTAGTTTTACCCTAGGTCCCTTGGCTATCTAGACACAGGTTGGTCACCCAACCATTTTCTAGTATAGGTTTCATTTCATGGAGTAGGTCTTAAGTCAAATCAGTTATTGATTGATTATTCAGACAAGCTTTGTGCCACCATTGACCTAGTATATCATGCAAACAATACACCACTGTAAAGGGTTTGAGATTAGTGTGGTATATACATTTATCTTTTAGTAGGGTACAGAATACTTACTATACCAAAGATTTTAGAACATAGGGGCAATGACTCTATATTGGGAAATACCCTTGAATTCCTTGGCATAGGGAAAGACTTTCTGACCAGAACACCATAAACACAGGCAATAAGATTAACAATTAGTAAATGAGAAAATTTTGAACATTCTTCACAGTGAAGGTGAAAGACCCCCGAGCTGGGGAGACCCTCACTCAAGTCTCGGGACGGCACTACCCCCCAAGAACTCACGAAAGACCGTCCTTGCTGCAATCACACGAGGTTTAATTTGAGGGCGGCGGAAGGACCAGTGCACTGGGGTCGAATGCGTAACCTACGCAGAGGCAGTGGGGTTCGACCCCCAGCAGCTGAAGTCGGGGGTATTTAAAAGAAGAAACATCCCAAGGCAAGGAAGGAATTACAACTCAGGAAAAGGCTCATTCACAAAGCAAGGGGTGGGGAACGGAAAGAATTTGCATTATGGGGAAGTAAGGATCACAGGTTAGTTGCACAAACATTTCTGGTTCCTGAAACGTTTTGCCTCTGGTCCTGAGGCCAGGTCAAAGTCACCCGTAGGAATGTAGCTGGGTGGGATTTTTGCCCGGGCATGTAGTTTCTAATCTTGGCTCTGAGCCAGGTCAAAGTCACCCGTTTCTTAGGAGAAAGAATGTCATTGCCTTCCTCATAAAAGGGCCAGGTCTTACAAAGGCAGTGAAGGGTAATTTCATTTGGACAAAGTAGCATCCTATAGAATGGGAAAAGTTTTTTTTTCTGACTATACATCAGACAGAAGACTGATGTACAAAATTTATAAGACTCTAGATATCAAAAAAACAAACAATCCAATTTTTTCTCTATATAGAGAATTTTCGATAGAGGAAACTTAAATGGTTGGGAAACACTTAAAGAAATGTTCAAAATCATGTCATAATGGAAATGCAAATCAAAACTGCTTTGAGATTCCATCTCCCATCTGTCAGAACAGCAAGAGCAACAACACAAGTGACAGCTCATGCAGGTGAGCATGTGGACTAAGAGGAACACTCATCCATTGCAGGTGGGAGGGCAAACCCACACTGCCATTATGGAAACCAGTGTGACCATTACTCAGTAAGATAGGATTCATTCTATTCCCAAATCCAGCTATCCCACTCTTTGACATATACCCAAAGGATGCTTCATCCTACCACAGAGACACTTGCTCAAATATGTTCATTACTGCTCTATTCATAAAAGCCAGAAATTGGAAACACTATACATGCCCCTCAACAAGAATGTACATATAAACAATGGAGTATTACTCAGCTATTTAAAAAAATGATGTCATGAAATTTTCAGGTAGTTGGAGGGAACTAAAAAAAGAAAAACATCATCAGTGTGGTAACCCAGACCCAGAAATACAGATATGGCATATATTAACTTATTAGCTGTTAAATTATTTAGCTGTTAAAACGGTGTTAATCATGCTATAATCCTGAAAGACCTCCGAGCTGGGGAGACCCTCGCTCAAGTCTCAGGATGGCGCGACCCACCAAGAACTCACGAAAGACCGTCCTTGCTGCAATCACATGAGGTTTATTGGGGGCCAGTGCACTGGGGTTGTGCTCATAACCCACGCAGGGGCAGAGGAGTCCGACCCCAAGCAGCTGAAGTCAGGGGTATTTAAAGGAAAAAACCACAAAGGGGTGGGGAATGGAAGGAATTTGCGTTATGGGGAAGTACAGAATGTTCTGAGTTAGTCACGAGTCAGTTGCACAAATATTTCTAGTTCCTGAAACATTGTGCCTCTGGCCCTGGGGCCAGGCCAAGGTCACCCATTTCTTAGGAGAAAGAATATAGCTGGGTGGGGTTTGATCAAGCAGGCAATTTCAGGCCTATTTCTGTTTCTGGCTCCAAGTGTGCTAGGGGTCTAACTTTCCTCATAAGGGGGTCAGGTCTTACAATCCATAGAACCAGAGAGGGCATGACCAGAGTAAGGGACTGGAGAGCAGATAGATTTTGTTAAAAGAGGAATAAAATAGAAAGCTTTGGATAGAATGGTAAAATAAAGTGGAGATCGGGAGGGGAGATAGGTTAGTGGGAGGGAATGTGTGGAGAGACAGCTAAAATTGAGGGGCAATTGAGCAGTAGTATGGAAAGTTAATGCATTAGAAGCTTCCTAAAATATATGCACATATGAAGGTGATTTAAATGAAATCACTAAAGAACAGGGGAGACAGAGCCCCAACTGCTCATCTCTTGTCACCAAGTCAAGTTTCCAGTACCAGGTTTGGATTATATCTCATTGAGTTGTTGGTCAAAGGGTTCAGTGGGAATCCCTAACACCACAGGCTGGTGCCAAGACTATAGGCTTTTCTCCACAAACTCACATTAAGGCCTAGTTGTTGAAAACAAAATTCATTGAACATGGAGAATTTGAACTGGTGCTCACACAGAACCTAGACATTTTTTTAAGTTAACAAGACTAGTTCTACAGAGCTTGCTTGATTCTTCTGCCCGTTCTCACATCATCTCTACATTCTACCATGGGCCATTTTCCTACACCAGACGGCACAGCCTAGGCTTGCTTGGGTTTTTTTGTTGTTGTTGTTTTGTTTTTGTTTTTTTTGAGACAGGGTTTCTCTGTGTAGCCCTGGCTGTCCTGGAACTCACTCTGTAGACCAGGCTGGCCTCGAACTCAGAAATCCACCTGCCTCTGCCTCCCAAGTGCTGGGATTGGCTCGCTTGTTTATGAAGCTGAGGTGTGATGTATGATGCATGATGCATTATGTATGATGTATCTATGCCTCCATTTGTGTCTGTATCCTTCGCCCTACTGCAGGTGAGAAAGTCTGCTATTTCATGTACTCTCAGCTTATTCATTCTCACTGCTGGGCCCACAGCCCAAAGCATAAAGAAAGCATAGACCTGTTTACTTATAGTACTGATAGTGACATTATTATTGATTGATACTTGATCTAATGGGTCAATTGATTGAGACAGGATTGAATTCTGTAGACCAGGCTGGTCTTGGATACACTATATAATCAGGTTTGACCTCAAGCCTGCTTCAATTAATCTGTCATTGCCTACCAAGTACTAGGAATCCAGACATGAGTCACCATGCCTGGCTTGGAGCTTATTTTTTATGTTGGTACCACCAATATTTTTTCCTTATAGATGTTGTTTCATAAACATATATTAATAAATGTGTGTGTGTGTGTGTGTGTGTGTGTGTGTGTGTGTGTGTGTGTAAAATCTATTCTATTCTGTTACCTTTGATTCTTTGCCATAGAATCCATCTCCCTATCGTTTTATGGTGAACTTTTCTCTGTACTTGTTACTCCATTGGCAGTTAAATGATATTTTACTGGTTGTTGATTTTCTTTTAATCTACTAAAGTATTATTTCTAGATTCAGGAGAGGAGTTATACAATAAGAGGAAAAAAAGAGATATGGATAAACATACAATCTCTAGAAAATTTATTATAACGTGACTTACTGAAAACATTTTCTAATAAATAGAAAAGTGAGTCATAAATAGGCTATGAGATATTGAAAATGGCTAAGTATCACATCTATTATTGTGAAAAATTTGCATCGAGAAAATATTAAATAATTCAGACAAACCTATATGGAAAGGAATGGATATTAGAAAATATGATTATGAGAGAGAGAATTAATCTAAGCTATATATTTGGAAACACTTTTAAAGTGGCATAAAAAGGAGCCTATGTGGTGACTCACACCTTGGTCCCCTCCAACCCTGTTTGCAGCAGGAAGTGCCAAGACAACACTGTGGCCTGTCGCCAGCCCTCAGGAAGTGAGTGAGTAAGTGGAGGAGTGATGGGAGAGAAAGAAGCTATCAAGCAGGTGGTAGAGAGATGGAAGACTAGAGAAGCCCAGTGGTTTGTGACGTGTGAACTCAGGTGGAACTGGAGACACAAAGGCAGTTGCTATTCCTGTTCCTTGGGAAATGGCAAATTACACTGTCCATCAATAGAAGCAGTAAAAAGCTCGAGTGCCCATGGGCCTATACCTTCTTCCTTTGAGAAACTGACCACTATGTGAGTCACCGTGACTCCTGGAGCTTTTAAACCCGCATTAAAAATGAGTGTATGTGGTGGCCTGCAGACAGGTGCCCTCCAACCTCTCCAATTCATCTTCCCTGCCCAGGAAGAAGAGCAATATCTGCAAAATGGAGACCTACAACTGACAGGAGACGTCCTGCTGTCTTTCCTTCTCATCTCCAATCTGCTAATCTCTCTAGTTGGATGTGGTAGCAGTTTAACCATGAGTATGAACGACTCTATGTTGAATTACAGCCTGACTGTTCTGATTTAACTTTGGCCAGAGATGTATTTCCTTTGGAATCATTGAGTTGGACAAATACTTGAAGATACATAGAGGCCCTGCCATGTGGCCCACCCATAGTGGAAACCACTATGATAAGCAAGAATGGGCTGGGCATATGAAAGAGAAAGAGTCATGGAATGGTTTGAGCACAATGAAGAAAGGCAGCTCTGAAGACATGAGGGTGAAGAGGAACAGCCTGACTTAAGTAGCCTTCAATGCCACCCGAGGCCATGGTGAAATCCCAGTCATACTGCCACTTAGGGCCATGTCTAGTTCTATGGCCATGCAGCAGCAGGGACTTTTGTTGATACCTGTCATTCATATTATCATCAAAGGTCAGTGAACCTTCCTGATGTGGGCTGCCACCTGGGACCATGGTACAGCCAAGGGCTGGGAAGGGTTCTCTCCACCCTTCACTGGCTATAGTACTCACAAGAGCTGGCCTTCCAATTTGCCTGTTGCAGCACCCAGGAAAGCAGGCCCTGCCTCTTGCTTTGTCACCACAGTAGAGCTTGCTTTGATGGCAGGGATTCAGGTGAGCTGGCCCCAAGGAGATGAGTACAAGACAGCTTAGCCAACCTCTACTACCTCACCCCCCCCCCCCAATTGTGTCTAGTTACCTGTAGCAGGTGTGAGGGCTGGTCCAAGGTCTTGCAAGCAAAGAGCTGTCCTGGCAACTCACTGGGTGTAACACTTGCAAGAGGATATTTTCTAGTTCCATCCATTGGCCTAAGAATTTTATGAAGTCATGATTTTTAATAGCTAAGTAGCACTCAATTGTGTAAATGCACCAATTGTGTAAATGCACCACATTTTCTGTATCCATTCTTCTGTTGAGGGATATCTGGGTTGTTTCCAGCTTCTGGCTATTATAAATATGACTACTATGAACATAGTGGAGCATGTGTCCTTGTTATATGTTGGAACATGTTTTGGGTATATGCCTAGTGGTAGTATAGCTGGGTCTTCACGTAGAAATATTTCCAATTTTCTGAAGAACTGCCAGATTGATTTCCAAAGTGACTTTACCAGCTTGCAGTCCCAACAGCAATGGAGGAGTGTTCCTCTTTCTCCACATCCTTGCCAGCATCTGCTGTCACCTAAGTTTTTTTATTTTAGCCATTCTGGTTGGTGTGAAGTGAAATCTCAGAATCGGGAAATTTGCATTTCCCAGATGACTAAGGATGTTGAACATTTCTTTAGATGCTTCTTGGCCATACGATATTCCTCAGTTGAGAATTCTTTGTTTAGCTCTGTACCCCATTTTTAATAGGGTTATTTGGTTCTATGGAGTCTAACTTCTTGAGTTCTTTGTATATTTTGGATATTAGCCCTCTATCAGATGTAGGGTTGGTAAAGACCTTTTCCTAATCTGTGGGTTGTGGTTTTGCCCTATTGAGAGTATTCTTTGCCTTACAGACACTTTGCAATTTTATGAAGTCCCATTTGTCAGTTGTTGGTCTTAGAGCCTGAGCCATGGGTATTGTGTCAGGGAATTTTTCTCTGGGACAATGTGTTTGAGACTCTTTCTCACTTTCTCTTCTATTAGATTTAGAGTACCTGGTTTTATGTGGAGGTCCTTGATCCACTTGGACATGAGCTTTCTACAAGGAGATAAAAATGGATCAGTTTGCATTCTTCTACATGCTGACCGCCAGTTTAACCAGCACCAATTTTAAAATACTGTCTTTTTTCCACTGGATGATTTTGGCTTATTTGTCAAAGATCAAGTGACCATAGGTGCAAGGCTTCATTTCTAGGTTTTCAATTCTATTCCATTGATCTACCTGCCTGTCTCTGTACCTATACCATACAATTTTTATCACTATTGCTCTATAATACAGCTTGAGGTCAGGGACAGTGATTCCCCTAGAAGTTCTTTTAGTGTTAAGAATAGTTTTCGATATCCTGGGTTCTTTGTTATTCGAAATAAATTTGAGAATTGCTCTTTCTAAGTCTATGAAGGATTGAGTTGGAATTTTGATGGGGATTGCATTGAATCTGTAGATTGCTTTCGGCAGGATGGCCAGTTTTACTATATTAATCCTGCCAATCCATGAGCATGAGAGTTCTTTCCATCCTCTGAGGTCTTCTTCTATTTCTTCAGTGATGTTAAGATCTTGTCATTCAGATCTTTCACTTGCTTGGTTAGAGTCACACCAAAATATTTATATTTTTTGTGACTATTGTGAAGGGTGTTGTTTCTCTACTTTTTCTCTCAGCCCATTTATCCTTTAAGTAGAGGAAGGCGGCTGATTTGTTAGAGTTAATTTTATATCCAGCCACTTTGCTGAAGTTGATTGCTGAAGTTGTAGAGTTCTCTGGTAGAATTTTGGGGATGCTTATATAAACTATCATATCATCTGCAAATAGTGACATCTTGACTTCCTCCTTCCTAATTTGTATATCTTCGATCTCCTTTTGTTGTCTAATTGCTCTGGCTAGAACTTCACATACTATATTGAAAAGGTAGGGAGAGAATAGGCAGCCTTGTCTTGTCCCTGATTTTAATGGGATTGTTTTGAGTTTCTCTCTGTTTAGTTTGATGTTGGCTATTGGTTTGCTGTATATTGCTTTTATTATATTTAGGTATAGACCTTAATTTCCTAATCTCTCCAATACTTTTAACATGAAGGGTGTTGTATTTTGTGAAAGGCTTTTTCAGCATTTAATGAGATGATCATGTGTGGGTTTTTTTTTTTTTTTTTTTTTTTTTTTTTTTTTTTTTTTTTTTTTTTTTTTTTTTTTTTTTTTTTTTTTTTTTTTTTTTTTTTTTTTTTGTCTTTGAGTTAGTTAGTATAGTGGATTACATTGGTGGATTTCTGTATATTGAACCATCCCTGCATTCCTGGGATAAAGCCTACTTGATCATGATGAATGATTGTTTTGATGTGTTCTTAGATTTGGTTTGCAAGAATTTTATTGAGTATTTTTGCATTGATATTCATAAGGGACTGGTCTGAAGTTCTCTTTCTTTGTTGGATCTTTGTGTGGTTTAGGTATAAGCGTAATTGTGGCTTCATAGAAAGAATTGGGTAGTGTTCCTTCTGTTTCTCTTTTGTGGAATAGTTTGAGAAGTATTGGTATTAGCTCTTCTTTGAAGGTCTGATAAAATTCTGCACTAAAACCATCTTGCCCTGGGCTTTTTGGGGTGGGAGACTTCTAATGTCTGCTTCTATTTCTTTAGGGGTAATGAGAGTGTTTAGGTGTCTTATCTGATCCTGATTTAACTTTGGTACCTGGTATCTGTCTAGAAAATCATCCATTTCATCTAGATTTTCCAGTTTTGTTGGGTACAGGCTTTTGTAGTATGATATGATTTCTTTGAATTTCCTCAGTTTCTGTTGTTATGTCTCCCTTATTATTCCTGATTTTGTTAATGTGGATTCTGTCTCTGTGCCCTCTGGTTAGTCTGGCTAAGGGTTTATCTATCTTGTTGATTTTCTCAAAGAACCAGCTCCTAGTTTTGCTGATTCTTTGTATAGTCCTCTTTGTTTCTCCTTGGTTGATTTCAGCCCTGAGTTTGATTATTTCCTGCCATCTACTCCTCTTGTGTGTATTTGTTTCTTTTTGTTCTAGGGCTTTCAAATGGGATGGTAAGCTGCTAGTGTATGGCCACTCCAATTTCTTTTTGGAGGCACTCAGGGCTATGGGCTTTCCTCTTAGCACCGCTTTCATTGTGTCCCATAAGTTTGGATATGTTGTGCCTTCATTTTCATTAAATTTTAAAAAGTCTTTATTTCTTTATTTCTTACCTGACCATGTTATCATTGAGTAGATATTGATCAGTTTCCACATGTATATGGGCTTTCTGTTGTTTTTTAATTGTTATTGAAGACCAGCCTTAATGCGAGGTGGTCCAATCAAATACATGGGATTAATTTAATGTTCTTGTGTTCGTTGAGGTTTGTTTTGTATCCAATTATATTATCTATTTTTGAGAAGGTACCATGAGGTACTGAGAAGATGGTATATTCTTTTGTTTTAGGGTGAAATGTTCTGTAGATATCTGTCTAATCCATTTGGTTCATAACTTCTTTTAGTTTCACTGTGTCTGTTCAGTTTCTGTTTCCATGACCTGTCATTTGGTGAGAGTGGGGTATTGGGGTATTGAATTATCCTACTATTATTTTGTGATGTTCAATGTGTGCTTTGAGCTTCAGTAATGTTTTTGTTACAAATGTGGGTACCCTGGCATTTGGGGCATAAATGTTCAGAATTGAGAGTTCATCTTGGTGGATTTTTCCTGTGATGAGTATGTAGTGTCCTTCATCTTTTTTGATAACTTTTGGTTGAAAGTCTATTTTATTGGATATTAGAATGGCTACTCCAGCTTGTTTTTTGAGACCATTTGCTTGGAAATTTCTTTTCAGCCTTTTACTTTGAGGTAGTGTCTGTCTTTGTCAATGAGGTGTGTTTCCAGCAAAATGCTGGGTCCTGTTATTTATTCAGTCTGTTATCCTATGCCTTTTTATTGGCAAACTGAATCCATTGATGTTGAGAGATATTAGGGAACAAGGATTGTTGCTGCCTGTTATTTTTCTTATTAGAGTGGAATTATGTTTGTGTGTTTCTCTTCTTTTGGGTTTGTTGTGAAAAGATTAATTCCTTGCTTTTTCTTGGATGTAGTTTCCCTCCTTCTGTTGGACTTTTCCTTCTATTATTGTCTGTAGGGATGGATTAGTAGAAAAATATTATTTAAATTTGGTTTGGTTTTGGAATACCTTGGTTTCTCTATCTATAGTAATTGAGAGTTTTGCTGGGTATAGTAGCCTGGGCTGGCATTTGTGTTCTGTTAGGATCTGTATGACATCTGCCCATGATTTTCTGGGTTTTAGAGTTTCTGTTGTGAAGTCTGGTATAATTCTGATAGATCTTCCTGTATATATTACGTGACCATTTTCCCTTACTGCTTCCAATATTCTTTTTTTTTTGTTCTGTGCATTTGGTGTTTTAATTATTATGTGATAGGAGGAATTTCTTTCCTAGTTATATCTGTTTGGTGTTCTATAGGCTTCTTGTATGTTTATGGGCATCTCTTTCTTTATGTTATGGAAGATTTTTTTTTCTATAATTTTGTTAAAAATGTTTGCTGGCCCTTTGTGTTGGGAATTTTCACTCTCTTCTATACCTGTTATTCCTAGGTTTGGTCTTTTCATTGTGTTCTAATTTTCTTGAATGTTTTTAGTAGGAGCTTTTTTTGCTTTTGGTATTTCCCTTGACTGTTGTGCCAATGTCTTCTATGGTATCTTCTACACCTGAGATTCTTCTTCTATCTCTTGTATTATGTTGGTGATGCTTGCATCTGTGACTCCTGCTCTCTTTCCTAGGTTTTCCATCTCCAGGGTTGTCTCTCTTTGTGTTTTCCTTAATGTTTCTATTTCCATTTTTAGATCCTGGATGGTTTTGTTCAATTCCTTCACCTGTTTGATTGTGTTGCTCCAGGTATTGGGGCTAGGTTTTGGGTCTCACCTGTGATCCTGGATGTGGGAGCTGAGCTGCAACTGGGATGTGGGCTAAGTAGATGAGGATCCAGAGTAGAGGATCTGCTCCCATCACAGGTAAAAACCAGAAGGAGCAATTTTCTTAAAATGTTATTTTCCCAGCCATCAATCAATTTTATGATGAAAAATTAAAAATTAGAATAATAAGACATTTCTTAAACATAATAATATCCTTAATAACCAGTGTTGATAAAATATGTTTAAATTCAGAAATGAGAAATATAAGTAGTTTTCCTTGATATTTATTATAAAAGTGAGATATATAGTTGGAAAGGAAAATCCATATAAATATTTGTCTTAGTTAGGGTTACTATTGCTATGATGAAACATCATAACTAAAAGCAAGTTAGAGACAGAAGAGTTTACTAGGCTTCCACTTCCACATCAGGGTTTATCACTGAAGAATGTCAGAGCAGGAGATAAAATGGGGCAGAAGCTAGTGCCGAGGCCATGAAGGGGTGCTACTTACTAGCTTGCTCCTTATAGCTTGCTCAGACTGCTTTCTTATAGAATACAGAACCATCTGGCCAGGGTGGCCATGCTGACAATGGGCTACACACTCCCACATCAGTAACTAATTTAGAAAATGTCCAACAGCTGGATCATATGGAGGCATTTGCTCAGTTTATGTTTCCTCCTTTCATATGATTCTAGCTTGTGTCAAATTGAAAGAAACTACCTTAGAAAGTATTATATGTGAGAGATGACTATATGTGTGGAGAACTATCAGAATACAATTGCAAGACTTTGAATCTGTAACAATTTGAAAGGATTCCAAACACAAATTAACTTACAAATACCAAGAAATTATCTGAACCACTAACAGCCACCAAGATTTTACTTAAAAAATAAGTATCATTCCTGATAGTGAACAAGCACAAAGAACCAAGACATTAGATGAGCAGAAATTAAAAAAAAAATTGTATACAGAGAAAAATGTGGGCTTTCTTCAATAGGAACACTTGAATAAACACATAACAAGATAAAGTGAGAGAAGTTACACAGAAAAGGATGGCAGCCTTCTCACAGTTCTATACAGCTAAAAATCACAGCCATCCAATAAAGTATTCATTGAAGATACACATGCTGAAAAGATACCTTGTTTTCATAAATTGGGAGAGTTCAAATCATCAAAATAACTGTACTACTGAAAGTGACATAAAGAGTTGGTACAAGTTCCATGACATTCTATCTACAACTAGCAGAAGAACTCAAGATATGTCTGGAACAGTGAAACCTCATCTCTTGTCAGAGACATTGTACCTCTTGACTTCAAAATATACCATGAAGCAGTAGTTCATTAGAACAGCATAGCATTTGCAAGACACAAACTCATAGATGAGCAGAACAATAGACTGTGATAAACCCATACATCTACAGAGAACTGATTTTCAATAAAGGTGCTAAGGGCACACTCAGAGATACACTGAGAATGGACAGTGTATTTTTTTTTTTTTTTTTGGAAATACTTCCAGAGAATTAGGATAACTTACAAGGAAAACAGTTATCAATAACAACAAAGAGGCCATCTTCAGAATAGAAGAAAATATTGACAAACTCCATATTTGACAGTTTGATATTTGTGACATATAAGGAACTTAAGAACTCAAGAAAAATGAATTACTTGATTTTATTGGTAATAAACCTAAATAGACATCTATCAAGAGAGGTATACAAAGTGGCTAATATAAGAAAAAAAAAGTTTAACATCAGTAATCATCAGGGGAATACAAATAAAAGCTACCAGAATATAGCAGCTTACCTCAAAAAACAAAAACAACAAAGTAAAAGGCTGTGTATATATGAAGACCTTTATAAAAGAAAAAACAGAAGTGCTAAACAATCAAGCTATCCCATAAGTGTGTGTGTGTGTGTGTGTGTGTGTGTGTGTGTGTGTGTAATATGTGATATACACACAGAAATATGGAAAAGAAATCAATATACTGGATATGGTGAGAAGACATCTGGATTCCCATGTTCTCTGTAACACTATTCACAACAGATGAGAAATGAAATGATGCCTATCTATAACTGATGAATAGATTAAGAAATTGTAATGCACATACCTGTATGAATATTATTTAGCCATAAAAAGGAAATTCTGGCATTTTTAACCACATAGATGGAACTAAGTGTTCATCCATGTAACATAAAATAACCTATGGACATAAGACAAGCTCTATGTAATCTTGTCTAGATAAGGAACCTAAAAAATCATGTCATAGAGTTGAGAGTAGAATGGTAATAATTTGAGGCTGGATTAGTTTATGTGGTAGGAAGGATAAGGGGATGTTGATTAACAAGACTAAGTTATAGACAGGGTGAGACTTCTTTGTGCTAATTCACAGAAGGGTAATTATAGATAATGATAATGAGCTGCATTTTTTTAAAATCTAGAGGAAGAGATTTCAAAATTTTAGACATAAAATAGTGATAAGTGTCTGTATAAACAGATATGTTTAACCTGTTATCAAAATACCTGGTACTCCATAAACATCTATAATTTTTATGTATCAGTTCAAATAATTCTAATTTGCATTTCACAACTTACAGACATTTATATTGATAAAACCTCACTTGAATTTACTGCTTCCTGGACTAGAATTATATATTAAAACAAATATTTGTCTCAGCTTATTTCTAAAATGATAATTGGTGCTAGCCAATGCATGATTTAATTTGCAATGGTAAATCATAACGAATATCTAATAACATAAAAATGTTACATACTTCCCCTTATACCTGTCTGGAGGTGTTGGTTTATAAAGTTCTCAGTCTCTGTTGATGGTGGTGTGGGCATCAGAGTTGTGTTAGACATCTGTGCTGATGATGGTTCAGGCAAGTTCTCTGACCTAGAGATACCATGACAGTTACAGAAATAAACTGAATACTGACCAAAGACTCCTCCTGATAGCACATTGTAAAAGCAGGCTATCAATAAAAATTGAAGACACTCAAACACAAATCCTTTTAAACACTTGACCAATATATTAGATTGCCTAATATTTTTAATTGACATAATGAGAGCAATAGTTTATGATGTATCTCCATGGACGCCATATTGTTTCTCTATATCACAAAACTTATCCTAAACCCTAGATTCTTACATGTAGATATTTAATTAACATACTCTCTAGGATATAAAATAGGCATTTATAAATTACAAAGTTCAAACAGAACTCTTAATCTTCTCTGCAAAGGTTGTTCTTCCTCTACTTTTGTGCATATTTGTACAAGATTTCTTTAATGCTAAAACCCTTACCATGAGAAAGATAAGTCTTTCCTCTTTCTCCACAGCTGTCACTCAGGAAATCTTCCTGTTCTAAACATAACCTTAATCCTGCTCCCTCCTCTTTTCTACTTCTCCTTATAAAGAGATATCATCTGTCATCCTGACTAGTTTAGCATTCTGTTCAAAATGTTCCTTCATTCTTGTTTGCTGAAGCATCTCCTCCACGTCCCAGTGAGAGAGACTTCTGGATTATTTCTACATGAGATTCTCATGCTTCTTTGATTTATGTGCTTCCATGGCTTGAGATGGTACAGCACAGAAATTTCACAGTATCTTTTTACAGTTAAAAGTATGACAGTAGAACAAATCACATGCTAATGATTATGTCAATAGTTTCTTCTGTCACTGCCTAGTATTTTTCTATGTACATTTACCTCCCATCACACATTGCTGTCCACCAGGGGAGCTGGAAACATGGCTGAATATTTTATTCTCTTAATCCTATAAAGTAAGCTCATCGTTTCACCTTAAGCCTCATCTGGACTTACCTCAGGCTTCTAATTTCAGGCCCTTTGTTTGTTTTGTGGTTTTGGCACTCAGGTACTCTCTCCACTTGTCCTGGCCCTGTGCTATCTCCTGTGAAAATCTCTTCTCAATAGTGAGTCTTAAACTTGGACTGAAGAAATGGCTCAGCAGTTTAGAGCATTTGGTGTTTGTTCAGAGGACCCTGATTCAGTTTCTAGCACCCATATGGAGTTTTCATAACTGTCTGTCACTCCAGTTTTAACACCCCTTTCTGTTCTACACACACACCAGACATACTATAGTGTACACACACACACACACACACACACACACACACACGAAAAACACACAAACACATGAAATAAAAATGAACAAATATATTCTTTTTTAAAAATCTTATACTCAATTCATTATTTTAAGATGCCTGTTAATGGTCTCCTTTACAATCATCTAATGTCAGAAAATGTCTGGCACATGGAAATGAGTTTTCCTTCAGTATACTCTTCATGATGGATTTTTTTCCAGACCCTTTAGAATTTTTAAAAAATAATATCCCCAACCAGCTCTATTGTACTCAACATCTCTGTCACATCCAGCTATTCTATATCTTACCTTTTCTTTTGCAAATAAATATAAAGAACAGCATTGATGATGCATGAAACAAAAAACAATATGATGAATGCAGTTGCTGTTATCATCCAGCTTAAAGAAGGATTCATGGTATCTGAAAAACACAAACCAGAACACATTATTTCTCTGGGTACACTGTGCTGCTATCTTGGGGCCTTAAATTTCTAAAGCTTTCTTGGCTTGCTACAGCTTAATTTACATTCAGATTTACTCTATAAGAGGCTTTGTCATTACCATGGAACAAAAAGTAAAATCCTAGATGGCAGTTGCTACTTCCCTTTATAATTAGGAATGCGCATGCTTTTCAGCAAGGTACATGGCTTTACCTTCGGCTGCACTGATATGGCTTTGTCTAGTTTTTACTATTCTTATTCAATAAGGTACTACACAGCGATTTTAGATAGGTGGAGGTGATTGAATGTGAAGAATTTTACACAGAAATATGAACTTTTTCTGAAGGTAATTCTAACAAAGCAGAAGAGCTGCATATGGAATTTCACCAGAATGAGAAATTCACATCCCTAATATTTAACATAAAAATAAGTAAGACATAACATTTTTGTGAATTGATAAATTGCTTATTATTGACATTTGCATTTTAGTAAATAATTAAAATTAACCATAATAAAGCAGAAAATAGATTTATAGAAGATACATATGGCATTTAATTCATATAATCCAGTTGTGTAAGTTGGGAGAATTGACCAGTAAAAGGATCTGGACAACTTTAGTTTTAATAAACAAACATAATACAAATACTTATCTCTAATATTTCTTGAGAATCTTTAAAAACAACATTAATATAAAATGATTAAATGAAAAGCAGCAAAAAATATTGACATGACCTTCAGTGTGAGAAAACAGTCTTAAAAAGAATACATGTAACATAAACAGAAGAATGAGCTCTTGGGTGAAGGAAGAAGACAATTAGTGAAAGAAATGATGGAAGACTTTCAGGTTTTTATTCCCGATCCAACTGAAAATTTAAAAAAACAAAAAACAAAAAAACCTTCATTAAAATAGGTAATGAAGAAAAGCCTTTGAAAGGACAAGTAATTTTAGCCCACCAACCCCTATGCCTGGGTGGAACAGGGGCTCAGGGCTCCCAACCCCTTCTGCTGAATTGTTTTCTACTTATACATCCAGGGAAAGTGGGAAACCTTGCCTGCTCTTGTGTATCCAATACCCTGGTGACATCCAGTCTCCAGTGGATATTGCCACGGATGGCCCTGGTTAAAATAAGTGGGTCACGAGGCCAAAAGTCATGAACCTAGAAGAGTAAGTCATGGGAAAAAGAGGTGTGGGGTGGGATGATAGGAGTTGAGTTCAGAGGAATGGATACAGAGAATGTGGTCCATCTATACAGTGGAGTACTACTCAGCTGTTAAAAACAATGACGTCATGAAATTCGCAGGCAAATGGATGGAACTTGAAAATATCATCCTGAGCGAGGTAACTCAGTCACAAAAGAATGCACATGGTATGTACTCACTGATAAGTGGATATTAGCCCATAGGTTTGGAATATCCAAGTTTCACTTCACAGGAACCGTTGGACTGAGTGTGAGGTCTCAGATGGAGGAGTTGGAGAAGGGACTGAAGGAGCTGATGGAGTTTGCAGCCCCATGGAAAGAGCAACAGTGTCAACTGGACTGACCCCCACCCCCCACCTCGGTGCTCCTGGAGGCTGGATCACCAACCAAAGAATACACTTGGAGGGACCCATGTTTCAGACCACACATGTGGCAGAGGAGGGTCTTGTTGGCCATCAGGGGGAGGAGAGGCCCTTGGGCCTGAGGGTGTTAGAGGCCCCAGTATACACATCCCAGGACTTTACATTTAAAGCAGTATAATATGGAACTCGTGTTCTTACTAATACTGTGTTTCTGCTCATTTGAAGACTGGGGAATACTAAGTCCCTTAGTTTTCCCCTTTCCTTGATCTTCTCTGGGGTCTCTATCTTTTCTCCCGTCTTCTTCGCCATTCACTGACAACACTCTGATACCCTTCTGGGTTTTCTCCACTTAATGGAAGCCAGCACAGCATAAAGAAATGACATGAGGTGGGAGACGATGCTGTCTGAGTGCACCATGTCCATTGGCCTCCATTATTTTTCTCCTGTCTGAATAACTTGGATTAATCAACATCAGCTTTTCATTATATAACTTTCTTTCTCTGGACAATGTCTTTAAAAGCTATAACTCCGTGATGTGTACCCCCATAATGGGATCCTTGAGGAGGAGATTATATACTTAAAATGGTAAGGCAGGTTTGTCCTCCATGGCTGCCTTGTGGAAAAGTGTTAAACAGACACTTGTAGCAGGCTTTGTCTTCAAATGCTACCCCTTGGATAGTCATGAAGGAGGCACTGGGTCCCAGGATCTTGCACTGCAGCCTGCTTACATATGGTGGGAGAATCTTTTCTCCATGTTTATGACTGTAAGTGCCAATATTGTGAGGCAAAGAGCCTTGGATTTTCTGCCAGGTAACTTGCATAACATTTGCCAGACTTGTCAAGTTGCAGAAGATGGTCACGTTTCTTCCCAGGACAGCCATTTCATAATTCTTATACTTTATTCTCTGTGAAGACTCTGAAAATGAGGTTGAGCGTTAAGGAAAATATAGATGCATACCATCGCAGAGGTCCTAACAGCACTTCTCTTTGCCTTGTGGTCCCCATTTCATTTGCCTCTTCTACACAATAGGAGATGACACACCCTGGGCTGAGGACGTATGGTTACAAGCAAGTTTGTATCAAATAGTTTTCCAAAACTGCAGTGACTCTAAGCTGTATAAAATTATGAGGAACGTCTTCAACACATGAGGCAGTCTGTTAGCGAAACCCTGTGTTCATCAGCAAGTCCTGGGCTCATGCTCCACGCGGCTCATCTGAAGGACCGTGCTCTTCTAGCAGTAGTTTGCTTTCCTGAACCTCTGCATTTTCATCTCCATAACACCCTTAACTAACATTACCTCACTCACAGTGTTGAATCAAGTGAGAACGCAAGGTCACCTGACAGTTAAAACCACTACAAACATTTTATTTTTCATAGGTAGCTTGTTCCTTGCCTTAAAGGAAGGATTAAATACACCAAAATACTCAAATTAACAAAAGAAGGAGGAGGAGGAGGACTGGAGGAGGACTGGAGGAGGAGGAGGAGGAGGAGGAGGAGGAGGAGGAGGAGGAGGAGGAGGAGGAAGCGGAAGAGGAAGAGGACATGGAGGAGGAGGAGAAAGAGGAGGATGTGGAGGAGGAGGATGTGGAGGATGTGGAGGAGAAGGAGGAGGAAGAGGAGGAGGAGGGAGGGAGGGAAGGAAGGAAGGAAGGAAGGAAGGAAGGAAGGAAGGAAGGAAGGAAGGAAGGAAGGAAGAAAGGAACAATTAAGCTATCCATCACTGATTCCATAACTGTTTCTACTCCTCATCAGCATTTGTTCCCAGGTTCCCTTTCTCTTTATAGTCAGAGCTATCCCATGATAGAAACCTTTCTCATTATGCATTTTACTTCCTAACTTATTCTTTACTGGTGCTAGGGTTGAAGCCAGGGCTGCCCTCATGCTAATAAAAAGCTTTATCATTGAACCTCACCTCAACCCCCCTTTTTCCGCCGTATTCTTGTTTTTTATTGGTCATTTTATTTGTTTACAATTCAAATGTTATCCCTCTTCCTGGTTTCCCCTCTGCAAAGCCCCTCCCTCTCCCCCTACTCCCTACCCCTGCTTCTATGAGGGTGCTCCCCAACCCACCCACCCACTCCTGCCTCACCGCTGTAGCATTCCCCTATGCTGGAGCACTGAGCTACCACAGAACCAAGGGTGTCCCCCTCCCATTGATATCTGACAAGGCCATCCTCTGCTACATATGCAGCTGGAGCCATGGGTCCCTCCATGTGTACTCTTTGGTTGGTGGTTTAGTCCCTGGGAGCTCTGGGGGGTCTGGTTGTTGATATTGTTGTCCTTCCTATGGGGTTGCAAACCTTTCAGCTCCTTCAGTCCTCCCCCTAACTCCTCCATTAGGGTCCCTGTACTCAGTCCAATGGTTGGTGGTGAGCATCTGCATCTATATTAGTCTGTCTCTGTCAGAGCTTCTCAGGGGACAGCTATACCAGGCTCCTGTCAGCAAGCACTTCTTGACATCAGCACTAATGTCTGTTAGCCCCTCTTTTGAGTTGACCATGTTTTTTGCTTCCTTTCCTCAAATATATATTTTAAAGATTATATTCTAGGTCTTTAATTATGCTTGTAGTGGGGATATGTGCCCTTGAGTGCAGGTTTCAACAGTAGATAAGGGATCTTTGGCTCCCCTGGAGCTTGATTGGCAGGCACTTGTGAGTCTGGTAATGTGGCTGCTTCCAATAGAACCTGCAAGAGAGTATTTGCTCTTGACTCTTAACCTCCGGGGCCACCTCTATAGACCACTAATCCTAATTCTTAAAGGTTCACCATAGATGTATATAATCACCTTAACATGAAGTAAACTGATGGTTTAAATGCCCTCTATTCAGTCACTCAGTATGAGCAGAAAATAATAGGATGATATTACATAAATTCTTAAATTAGGTCAGCTTGCAATGATAGACAAATCCATAGAGCACATTATTTATAAAACAAAAATATCTTAATGAACATAAAGAGTCTTGAGACAAGTCAGTCTCAAATTTAAAACGTATGTATGATGCACAACTGTGAACACAGCCATGAATTCCAAGAAACAGACACATGTTGTAAAGAGATCCTTTGTGTCTAGCAGGTCTGGGACCTTTATAGTTACATAGAACAGACATATTTACAGGTAACGAGGTTCAGCAAGGTGTGCACACCTCAGAAGCTGTGTGCCGGCCTTCACACCCTTCCCCCACTTTCTGTAGTCATTGTTTCAAATATGCTCACACTACATGATTTGGTAGCTGTGAGATTATATACATCTATGATTAGCACACAGAACCAAGCACACAACCCTCTTAACTGCTTGTGTGAGAGTAAATGGCCTGCAAGGTAGTATTTATTTGTCATCGACTTCCAGCTAAATATCTGTAAAAGAAAATAGAGTTACCCGATTCTTGTGCACAGAGAGAAAGCGATAAGAGATGGAGAAGGCAATGCAGTAAAAAGTTCATTGAGTCTGTGGATGGAGGCCTTCACTAACAGTCCCAATACCTTGTGTCCTAGCTGAACTTCCAAAGGAGACTGCAATTTCCTCCTCCCTTTTCCCACCAACACAAGATTATTCATTACCACATAATTGCTCTCCACACCTGCCTGAGTCCTAGATAGCCAAAACTGGGTCACTCTGATCCAGCAGGGAGAAAGTGACCCCCCGGTGGGCAAAGTGCCACTCAAGGAGATTGTTAAAGGCGCCTGACCACTCCCATGCTGTTAAGGAACGCAGACACCTACAGCTTATAATTGTATTTATGTGTATAGAAGGCTGGGCTGAAGCACTTCAGGTTAGGCTTGGCCTTGGCGTCTCGTGGACAACGCCCATAGCTGCCAATCTTCCGGATGAGCATTTCATCACTGCCCATGAACAGCTCTTCCTGCTCTCTCCACAGCTCCCGCACTCTCCTCCACATGATGTCCCATTGCCAGATTATGGCACCTGTGCTTGCAGCCAGACTCTTTGAAAGGGCAGAGCATGAAGGCAGTGCTGCATCTATCCTTCAGATGGGTGGTGGGCAGGTCCTCCCGAGCCACGGCGACCATTCCACATTGGTTGGGGCAGGAAACCGGCGGGCCTGGGCACTTGTACTGGTGGCTCTGGATGGTGTCACCATAAACAAACTTCTTGGTAAAGTAGGCACAAGGCTGGGAGCGCTTCGGGCACCCAGAAGTGGCATGCTGGACCAACAGACGCCTCACCATGTGGACACCACACTTGTTTTCATAGTACACACTCTCTTGGGGGCACACGCCCTTGTAATTCTTGTGGGCTTCCCCCACTGCAGTCACAGCCACAAAATCCACACTTGAGGCTGCGCTTAGGGCAGTCCTGCTGCAGGTAGGCGGGCAGGTCACGCCGACTCAGCTTGGCCAGGGACTACATTGAAGCTCCAAGTGTTCAAGTGACCCTGTACATGACAAAGCGGCAGCCCTCCTCACTGTGGATGCAGCATATAGCCAAGCCTAACACTTGGACTTCCAGCTCTGGGATTGGGTAGATCTTGGCATAGTCCAGAGGAAGCTGGTCCCTGGGGCATTTGAAGACTCCTTCACTGAGGAACTCCTGCAGGCAAGTGTCGCAGAAGCAGTGGCTCGCTCATGAGCTTCCCACTCAGTGGGAACAGCAGCTGTCGCTTGGGCTTCTCCCGGATCTTGTAGTCGAAGCCGGGCATGGCAGGCTGGCAGCGGGCACGGGCGAGCGGGATCGGGCACGCGGTGGCCTCACAGCCCGCAACCTCGCTCAGGCTGTGTTTTCCCCTCATTCTATCTTTAATATAAAAAAGAGATTCAATCCTTATAATTTCCACGTAAATGCGTATTCGAAATAAATTTAACTTTCATTTCCTTAAAACTTTATGAGTAGTTTACTGGTTTTAAAATCCTTTCATGGTTTCTTTGACCATTTGCGAAAATGGATTTACACTATTAATTTGTGGAGATCATGTCCTTCCCTTCCCTTTGGAGTTGTCAGGCTGAGTAAGGCTAGGAATGCTTCTCGCACAGCCAAGACCACAATGTAAAGGGAACTTCTCTGCATTCACTCCTGAATTTGCTCAGTCTCTCTTTTCTCTGTTCATTCTTTCTTCCAGGCGTCCAAAAATATCGTTGTGAGTCAGAATATAAAGTGTTTAGC
This sequence comes from Uromys caudimaculatus, assembly GCA_028551405.1. Taxonomy (NCBI): domain Eukaryota; kingdom Metazoa; phylum Chordata; class Mammalia; order Rodentia; family Muridae; genus Uromys; species Uromys caudimaculatus. The sequence continues at coordinate 36,098,577 of CM052713.1, forward strand.
TTCATGCCAACAAATGACCTAGAGTTTGAAAGCATTACAGAATTTCTCCCGAAATATTTTCTTCGAATACTGTGATGAATGTTTTTGAATCTCTACTAGCCTAAATTAGAATAAACGTACTTATTCTACAGGTTCTGTTTCTCAAGAAAACACTGACAAACACAAGCAAGAATGTATACATATTGTGTTTCTGCTCGGATGGAAGGGTATTCTGGGTTTCAGAAGCCCAAGAACCATGCAACTCTGAGAGGAAAAAGCATCCCGACAGGCAGGGTCCCAGGTACCACACGACTCTGAGAGGAAACCTCCTCCACAAGACATTGCAGCTCCCAGGGGAGGGTATCCCCAGTGGAGCTCAGGAGCATAAGCCCTGCGTCATTTCTTAGCTCCTTCCCTTCTTCTCTTCGTTGCTTCTTGCTTCTTCTGATGAGAGAGTTACACCGGGCAGCAAATCTCATGAAAGAGATTTTTTGGAAGGTCCAGTGTGTTGAGGGATGAATCCAGGGATGGCTGCCCTCTACTCCCAGAGGAGACAGCAGCGAATTGGACAGGATTTATATATGATTTGTTAGGGGGCAGAGCTTTTCAGGGCAGAGATTTTGAGAGGACTGGTAGCATTTTAAGTCCTGAGCTTGGGGAGCTCAGAGATTGGTGGCTTATTTTCATGCACACCCCTTTCCAGGCATCAGGCCTGTGGGTTAAGGTGGGAAGTCCTTCCTGGCAGCAGGAGGCTTTGGCTAAGGCGCCATCTCTGTGGGGCTGCTCAGGGAGCCTGGAAGGGATGAGCTGCCACTTTCCAGCCAGAAAGGACAGCTCTTGCAATGGTGGTTCACCAAGGCTGTAGGCTGCGGAAAGAAGGAAAGAAGGTGTTACCATCATGGACAGCTCTTGAGGGGCAGTTCCTGCTAAGGCAGGAAAGGTGTTGCCAATGTGAACAGTTCCTGTGCTATCTGCAGAAGACTGAGGCGATGTGGCGCTGCATTTTTGACAGCTCCTGCTGGGGCATTTTACCACCACTATAGGCTAGGGCGGGAAGGAGGGGCTAGCAGCTGTTTTGAGGGATTTTGCAGCTCACCGCCTAGGGACTACGGCCCTATTTGTCTTGATTGCATTCTTCTGTTCCCAGAACCAAGTCCCCAGCCCAAAGCTTCAAATCCAGCAACCGGAAATTCTGAACTCAAAATATCTATAACCTCACCCTATCCAGAAGACTTCTTCTTGCTTGAATTCAGAGAAAACACTGTCCGTGTGTTCATGGCCAGAAACTCACTATAGCACAGCTTAAATATACATAATACATTTACTGTATTACATTTACTATATTTACATTTAATGTAAATAATACATTTACTGAAGGATTCTTTTCTCGATCCCTTATTATATTTCTAAATAAGCACAGCTTTAAAAATTTCAATGCCTTTAATACACAGAAAATGGATGCTGTTTCTATGAGCCAATCAAGTCAGGAGTTATGAACGTTCAGCCAGTAGGCAGATAGCAGGGGCGGGGCTTGGAACAAGTAACTGTCAGTGAGGTTGCAGTTGGTTTTGGACAGTTCTGGAGTGAGAAGAAGTTCCTGGCCTCTACTTCTCACATTCTCCAGGACACTCCTGTGCCCCGGATGGTGAGCCCTCCTGTTGTTTCTCTTTCTGGAAGCTGACCTTTCCAATTGGCACTTGGTCTCTGAACCTCCTCTGTTGGAGGATCAAAGGAAGCCATAGCATTTAGCTTTAGAGTTGACTCCTCCATCTAGGCCCTGTGCCTTTCTCATTACAACCAAAGACTCTCCCTAAGATTGATTGCCTCATGGTGAATTTCTGCCTCCCCCTTCCACCATTAAACTTTTTATATCAGTTCTTGAGAAACTACTCACTGTCACACTGATGAGGTACCAAGTGATCCTGGGCTGTTCGTTATGAGTTACCAGCACTACTGAGTAGAACTCCCTCCCTATTCAGGGTCAGTGAGTAGGAAGGCTGTTTAATGTCTCAGAATTCACTCAGCAGACATTGGGACCCTCAGTTGTAACCAACCCCAACTGTGAGGCTGTACTTCATAGCTTGCTCATATGAGTAGGGACCCCATCACACGCTGTTTGAGATAGTCTCATCTCTGTATTCCTACAAGAGGGTAATGGCAAAAAGAAAAAAAATGTTTTCAGGGACAAAGTGAATGAATGTAACTTCCATGCTATGAGAAAGGGAATCTCTCTGAGCTTTGATTGGCTGGTTGCTAAGGGTAGTCAACATGCCATTTTTGAGAGGGTGGATATTAATATCTCCACTCAAACAAAACCAAAACATTTTTTTTGGTGAAATAATGTCAGAAACTATACAGAGAAATCATTATTTTTCTCATAATGAGACTTGGACTCAAATTTATTGAAACATATAAAGCTGATTTATTCTGAAGAAGTTTGGATGGCATTTTAAATCTGGTTGTTCTCCCTGTAGCTTTTGTATACATATCTTAAAAATATTAAAGAATGGTAATATTAGCAATTACAAGCTAATTTAAGATGAAACATTTTATTGAGAAAAGGCTATTTGGTATATTTTAAGTAAAAAGTTGCAAAGTTTGCAGCCTAAGTATTTACTACACCATAAACACTACATTAAAAAAATTTTGTGGAACTTAACCTGGGGTATCCCTAAATTTCAGCAATAATCAAAACTTGGGGTAATTATATAGTTTTCTGGAACTGGTTTATTAGAATTAAATGTCTTAAAATTATTTGAGACATGAGAGAAGTCTTTATGGGTCTATGTGCTCCAATATGCAGTTCAGAACCAGAGAGACCCCTCTGTATTAAATTCTGAAAGCAGGCAGGGATTGTCCAAATGGAACTTACATAGTTCCCAAGCCACAGGATGCACTCTGGATCAATTACATTCACCTCTGAGGGTTGTAACCAGGCATTGGGATGTTTTTCTTTTCAGCTTTCCAAGTGTTGCTGCTGAGATGGAGTGTCTTAGTCAAGAGACATAGCTGAGTGCCTTTGCTCTATTTCCAGATCAGTCTCAAGCTCTTGTTTTATTTTGTCTTTTCTATTTTTGAGGTAGGCTCTTTTTTTTTCTTTTCTTTTTTTTGAGGTAGGCTCTTATGTGACCCAGTCTGTCTTCGAATTTGCTATGTGGCCAATGATGATCATGAACTTTTTATTCTCCTGCCTCCATCTCCTAAGTGCTGGGATTATAGGCATGTGTCACCTTGGTTTGTTTAAGCTATGCTGAGGATTGAAACCAAGGCTTTGTGCATATGAACCAAGACCTGCAGCCCTATCTCATGCTCTTAATACTTTAAGAATACATTGAAAAATATATTCTTAGATGAAAATACACACACACACACACACACACACACACACACACACACACACTCTAGAATCTGGCCTCATCCTTACAGTTACAGTTCAATGTTCTGGTAGCTCTTAGCTAGGGCAAGTTGTTGTATTGGACACAAATAGTCTCACAGAGCATCAAGTCTACACATAGAATGGCTAGGTATGATGTCACATAACTTTCATTCCAGATCTTGGGAGGCAGAGGCAGGCAGATATCCATGAGTTCAAGGCCAGCTAGATCTACACAGTAAGACCCTGTCTCAAAAATTACTTAGTTAATAAATAAAGCAACTAATTGAGACAGATACAAGATACTTGTGTGAGTCCTGTGACTCCATACATCCCCACTTTCACTGAACAACAAGCTCTTTGTAAATAACATCACAGTGTCATTTACTCAGATTTGCTCTCACTATAGGTAAAATTTATTGAGATATCAAATAACACTATTGTCCCTGACTCACCTAAATTATAGGAAATCCTCATTCCATAGACCTTTTCCAAAATCTTTCAAAGTGCAAATCTTATAAGGAGTTTCTCTGTAGCATCATTTTACCAAGGTACACCATGGTTCTACATTGTAAGTCATTAGTCCAACTGCTACAAATAGTAAAATCTGCTAACTGCACATGCACTTACGATTGTAGGCATCTTTGTCACAAACCTAATCAAAATCAGTGCTTAGCTTTAGGACTGAAAACTGAGCAACAGTTTCCTTTGAACAGGTAGAGTTACAGCGATTGTTAAATAGCTATATATTAAAATCACCCAGGATATCTAGGTGACCTCTAGGCATACTACTCAATATCAGTATAGCTCCCCAGGGGATAATAAATTCAGAGAGCTGAGTTATATGGGCTAGGAAATTAAACAAATTTGAAAACAAATCAATGAAGTTGGAGAAAACAGGCTTTTGAACTACAAAGAGAAGCCGGACATAACTCTGTGTCCAGGCAGCCTGAGCATGGAGTTTGTGCCCATGTGATCCAGTCACTATAAATATTGTGTACAAGTTGTATTGATCTAATGATACAATAACACAAAGAAAACAGGATGCAGCACCCTTATAAGAGAATGAGCTCATCAGTTTAAAGAAAGCATAGAAAATCCCCTGGGTGAGACTCATGTGGGTGAGTTTACTGTTCTGTTTACATATTTATTTCAAAGTTAAACATAAGAACATATTTATTTAATTTATCTTTCAAAACATTGTTTGTAACCAGAAAAGTATACACACACACACATACACACACACACACACACACACACACACACACACACATATATATATATATTTGAGGTCAACTTGGGCATGAGGAGTCCTTGCCCCACCCCACAAGATAAGATTTCTTGAAGATAATTAAAGACCTCTGATATAAAACCATCTTACTTGGGAAAAGATAAGTTCTCTGGATGTGGCAATTGTAGTCTGGTTAAAATATACATGAAAGTCAAAAGGTTTTTTCACTTCCTCAGACAATTGAATAACCTGCAGTAGCTTGTGGTCTCAATGGAGGGAGAAGGGTTCTGTGGGGGATCCTTTTGGGTAGTTGAACAGATTCAAAACAGGCAATGTCTGGGGAGCACTCAGGGCTGAGCATGGATACAGAGCATCTCTGGCTAGTCCCTATCACCTGGGATTCTGTGTTTTCCATTTCATCCCAGTAGGAAATGTCACAGAAAGGAGAGGCATTCCTAATGTTTATGGGCCGTGAGTGAGGACTTGAGATTCTTAAAGGACAAATTCTTCTCTTTTAGAAAAACATTAGGAGACACCAAGAAGAAAAGCCCTATTCCCTTTGATCCCCTGTGAGTTTTTCAGAGACACATAAAGTCTGAGGCAGACTGACTGTAACTAAACATGGAAATGGAAGATATTTCTGAGAATTTAACTACAACCCGCAGTATCAAACTGAGTAATGCATGGCTGGATCTTCTCAAAAGTGTGTTTCTGAGCACTCCCCAGGACCTCCCTGAGGTTCTCCTGATCTTATCTCTGATCTGCACCATTGGAGGTAAGCTAAGACCCATCCTTCACAGTCTAGTCTATAGATACACCTTGTAAGTGATACATGCAATTAAAGAAAGTAACAGTGATATGAAATTAGAATTTTATACCTAGTTTCATACATTTAATATAATACATTCTGCTGAAAGAATTAAATAGTACCTATTCTCGGGAAGTGATGTGTCATATCTGTCATCAGTGTCCTTTACCTCTCTCAGGTTAAAACACTTACAGCACAATTACTACTAGGTCAGACTCAGCTTTTAGTAATTAGAGCAATTGAAGGAGAGAGAAGAATCAAAGTTCTGAATAGAAACTTCCAGAAATTCTATCTAAATGATAAATCTACACTTATCTTTTATAAATGGAGAAGCAGGAGGAGGAGGAGGAGGAAGAGGAAGGGGAGAAAGAGGGGAGGAGGAGGAGGGGAGGAGGAGGAGGGGAGGAGGAGGAGGGGAGGAGGAGGAGGGGAGGAGGAGGAGGGGAGGAGGAG
>CM052713.1:36104520-36132796 GCA_028551405.1 Uromys caudimaculatus
CTTAACAAACGTTCATTCAGGTGCTGCCTTTTCACAGAAATGGCAAACAAAACCAGGGAAGTTACAAGTTATTGTGGTTTTCTTGGATAATTTTCTGTTGGACAACTTATAGCTAGGTTCTCATTCCATTGTTCCTAAGACAGGAGTTGTCATTAGAGTTAATTATCCTTTTACTGGAGAACCAACATAATTTGTTTTACAACCATGATAGTGGTTATAAAATCTATTGCAAATGTGACCCAAGAACCAATGGTTTCTAGTAATACTTAACTAAAGTCTCTAAAGAAATGCAATCCATCATAAAAGTTATAAAGCAGGAATCTGATCAGCTAATGTTGACATTGGTTTTGAGTCTTTAAGCATGAATGAAGGTCTTGACACATGTAAACGGTAATTAGTAATAGATACTACTCTACTTCCTTGATATTTCAAAGTCACAGAAGACGTAATAGTAAAAGTCAGTAAATATGACATTACCTTATCTATTAGTAACAAGTATAGATTTTACATTGTCTATCAGTAACAAGTCTACTTTTTGCAGCATTTTTGAACATGCATCTGAAAGATTTTCCAATTCCTCTTCCTGTGATACTATTTTTAATTGGATGCTGTTTTGAAATTCTGAGTTTTGCATCTACCCAGGTATGTATAATAAATGAATGTCAACATTATATCTAAAAGTTGCATACATGTAAAGAAGGCTAAAGAATTTTTGAAAAAAAAAAACACTAGAAACCTGATCTCCTTCCTCTCAAACAAGCAAAGAATGATAATAATAATAATAATAATAATAATAATAATAATAATAATAAACCATGCTGAAAGAACAGAGCCCACAACCTGAAGGCACAAAAGTTGTTGGAAATATGTGTACAACTACTGAGGACAGATCAGAATTCAGAATCCTAGTCAAGAACTTGACCAGGAAGATAGCATGGAGTTTTTATCATAGGATTCTGGTAGTAAGATAATTCTGATAGTAAGAGAATTCTGATAGTGATCCAATACTGTTGCCTTAGTTAAACATAAATGTTTCATACATTTTGTATAAGACATGTTTGTCCCTAAAAAGGGCATAGGATAAGATATATAAAGAAATATAAATTCAGCCTAGTCCATGAAATGGAAACGACAAAGACAAATGGGATTTAGACAAGGAATTGACATCATTAGGAACAGTTGGCATCATGTGACAGGGGAGAATACTTACTGTAAGGAATGGAGACTGTATTCCTGATGCATTAAACAGTGCTCTTATCCAGAAATGTGGGGTAAAGCTTCTTTTGTAAGAGGATTCAATGTGAAAGGTTTACATTGTGCAGGCTCTGTGATCTTGGTGTCTGCTACTAAAGGCCTGCTCCATACAATAGTGAAAGGCACAGCTGTCTCACACTCTATATGAAATGAACAGCGAGTCGTAGTTAGCCCAAGGGCTGTCCACATTAGTCAGTCAGTTCAGTGAGTGTGAGAGCTGCTTTGAAAATGACGGGCTTTTCAGTTATAGCCAGTAATGTTAAAAGAGTCTGTCTATCTGTGCAAGGACAAAACCTGAACTGTTCACTTACCTAATCCCGATTTTGACATAAACACAATTTTAAGTCCTTCCAAAATCTCCACCAAGGGAGGCTATCTTGTGTCGAGAATTGTGGCCTAAGATAGCACTCTGCAAGCTAATAAGCCAGCCTGCCATGGTTTCAGTTTCTGAGACAAAGTACAGAACTAGGCCCAAGATAAAAGACTTTCAGAAGGACCGCAACGATGGGAGTGTGAACTTTATCCAGTGCCTGTTCTCAGAAACCTGATAGCGTGGGCTAAAGCCGTAGAGGCCGTGGGCTAAAGCCGTAGAGGCCGTGGGCTAAAGCCGTAGAGGCCGTGGGCTAAAGCCGTAGAGGCCGTGGGCTAAAGCCGTAGAGGCCGTGGGCTAAAGCCATAGAGGCCGGCTGAAATACGCACATGTGGTAGGCACGCCGCAGAAGAAAGATGAGCAGATGCGTGTTCCTAATAGAGCCTGCCGAGGTCCACTGGCTTCAGGAACGGCGCCCCAGCTATTTCACTACTCACACGAACGTCGCCATCTCTGTTCCAGCTGGTCGTCTCATTTTTCACAGATATTGATGAAATATGGCTTTTTCATAGCTCCTGGGAATTCATAGGAGCATTTTTTCATTTTTAGATTCTCACATGTAAGATCCCACTTACTTAAAATACTTTCTTTCTCTTTTGTTCCTATAAATCCACTATATAGTCTTCACTACCTGTGCCAATGTGTTGCCTCTATCCTCTCTGAGAAGGGCTCAGGGATGTGAATCAACTTTCCTCTGTTATGTGTTTCCATCTGCCAATCAGATGGAAAGTTGTGTATAACCCAACGGAATAAGTCTTCAACCCCACAGTGTGTTCTATCTTTCTGAACCTTTCTTTCTCTGTTGCTAGAGAAGGGCCTCTGGCATATGTTCTATGCGAACAAAGGGTGCATATGTGTGAATAATCAATTTTATATTGCTAGATCCAGATATATGCAGATGCCATACAGTGGATGGATCCAGACATGTTTTTTGGCATATTTACACCAGTAATCATCTTTAATGTTGCATTTGACATGGATATATACATGCTTCAAAAGTTATTTTGGCAGGTAATGATTCTGCTTTCATATCACTCTTCATTCACTAACCATGTTAATTATTTTCATTTTATAACTTTTTTTATCCCAAAATAGAAAATAAAGAGGATGGGAAAAGTATAGTATATCAGAGTGGTGAATCTAAAAAGAAATAAAAACAAATTGTCTTAGTTAGGGTTTTACTGATGTGAACAGACACCATGACCAAGGCAACTCTTATAAGGATAACATTTAATTGGGTCCAGCTTACAGGTTCAGAGGCTCAGTCCATTATCATTAAGGTGGGAGCATGGCAGCATCCAAACAGGCATTGGGCAGGTGGAGCTGAGAGTTCTACATCTTCATCTGAAGGCTGCTAGCAGAAGACTGACTTTCAGGCAGTTAGAATGAAGGTCTTACGGTCACATCCACAGAGATACACTACTTCTACAAGGCTACACTTCCTAGTAGTGTTACTCCCTGGGCCAAACATACAAACCATCACACATAGATTGGGAATGGTCTAGCATATTGGAAGCTCAGGAAAAAGTTGGAGAAAAGAAACAATTCTGATTATTTTACTGGCAAAATTTGAGACCAATTATCATTTTAGCTCTGGCAATCTGTAAGAACATGACTGTACTGGCTAGTTTTGTGTGTCAACTTGCACAAGCTGAAGTTATAACAGAGAAAGGAGTTTCAGTTGAGAAAATGTCTCCATGAGATTTAGGGGTAGGGCATTTTCTCAATTAGTGATCAAGAGGGGAGGGCCCCTTGTGAGTGGTACCATCTGTGGGCTGGTAGTCTTGGGGTCTGTAAGAAAGCAGACTGAGCAAGCCAGGAGAAGCAAGCAAGCCAGTAAGTTACATTCCTCCATGGCCTCTGCATCAGCTCCTGCTCCTTGACCTGCTTGAGTTACAGTCCCCTGACTTCCTTTCTTGATGAATAGCAGCATGAAAGTGTAAGCTCAATAAACCCTTTCCTCCCCAACTTGCATCTTGGTCATAATGTTTGTGCAGGAATAGAAACCCTGACTAAGACAATGACAATGAAGTATATTGTCTCAAGAAGAAGAAGTTTGATGAGCAATGTCCTGTTTTAAATCCATACCATGCACAGAGGGAGACTCTCGGAAGCAAGCAAGTGTAACCCAAATCCCAGTGGCATCTGAGTACCAAGAGGCGAGGGTTCTATTAACGAAAGCCATGGAGATAAAACTCACCTGGTCACAAACTGTGCATATACATCTTCCAAAGCTATCAAAAATAGTTCTGTAACTAGAAGGCTCTGGCCTAAATACCATCAGAAGCAATGCATTTTAACTTAAAACCAGGCACACTGAGTTCAGGCAATTGACCAGGAGCACAGGGATGGGGGAGCAGTAGCTGCAGAGAACTATGGTATGTGTTAGCCCAGAAGATGTATGCTCAGCCACTTCCTGTATCCCTATTTAGGTGGGAAGTGGGGGTGGGCGGTTGTTGCTCTAGCAAAGTGAGCTAACAAACTGCTAGCCAGTTCTCTGTCTGGTCCTCTGCTTTTCAAAACAGAATCCAAAAGAGATCTGATCTCTCTACCACCAAATATCTTTGCAGATACTACTAATTACAGTTCCTGGATTTCTGATTAATTACACCTTAATACTTTGGTATCTGCAGTCTGTAAATAAATTGTCTTTGAAGACCATCCCCTGGTTACTATTTTCAGCTGTTCTTATAAGTTCAGATCCTATGCTTACTTCAGCCTCCATAAGAGACCTTGGTAAGTACCCCCTTTCTCTTCTCTTTTCCTTTCCTATATGAGGACATAGTTTGTAGCTAACTCATCTTCGTATTGAGATCCTTTGTCAGAGATGGATTTCACCACATGCAGTGGTGTGGTAAGGGCCCGGAAGCTATGGAGGACTGGCACACATTCTGCAAGTGATGCTTAGGAGAGAAGGAAAGACCAATGAGGGGCCTATTTTGCATCTAAAAAAAAAAAAAAAAGCAGTTTCCCGTCATGGACCAGGGTCATACAAGTGTCTCCCTTGCTGACAGAACCGTCTGGACCAACGCATTATTATGTACACACTGTAGTCAATTTTCTTTTGCTCGATATTTATTATCCTTTGAAACAGTCAATAGGATAACATTATTTAAAATGCTCTGTCAATAGTAATCAAAAAACCAGAAGAATAGCAAACAATAAAATTACACACCATAAAATTGTTGTGGTATATACTATTTAGAACAGACTACACATGTGTAGCAAACTTTCAGCTTGGTCTTCATGTGGGATTCCTAAAAAGTGGAGCAGGGGTCATCTCAGACTCTGTTCCCTGCCACTGGATCCCCTTCCCCTGCTGGACTGCCTGGTTAGGCTTCAGTAGGAGAGGGTATACCTAGTCCTGCTGGGACTAGATGTCCCAGGGTGGGGTGGTACCCAAGGGGGGGTCCTCTGCCTTCTCTGAGGAAAATGAGAGGGAGTGACAGGGGGAGGGATTTTTTAGGGAGGGGCTGGGAGGAGAGGAGAGACTGGGGCTGTGAAAGGGATGTAGAGTAAATAAAAATTATTGAAGAAAAAAGAAATTAAATAGACCATTGGGGGAAAAGAAGTAAAATATTAAGTCAAATTATTCAGTAAAGCAAAATAATACAGATTTGTATATAGGAAAAATGACCCAATTCCCCTATTCAATCACTTCTTAATGATGGACAGTAGAAATTTTATTTTAGATCAGCTATTAATATGGATTAATCATGGGTACCCCCACATGAACACTAACAACACACACATATTCTTGTCATTTAATTTCTACTCCAAGGCCAGACAAATGGAACAGGGATGCTCTTAACAAATAGAATATGAGAGACGTGTCAAGTGTAAATACGTGAAGAACGGAAAGCTGAGTCTTGAAGATAAGGAGATTAAGATGGTAGAGGGAGCATGTGTTTATTTTATGCATTCATTCTGTGATACTGAGAATGGAATTTGGGTTTTGCAGCATGGTAGGCAAGTGTGCTATATATACCTCATGAGACACTGTAAAAGAATATGCTTAGCTGGGGGTGGTACATGCTGGGAACCCTAGAACATGGGAGACTGAAGCAGAAGACACATGAGTTTCAGACCAGTCTGAATAACAAAGGAAATACTGTCTCCAAATTAAAGCCAGCCAGAATCCATCATTAACCATGGGTTCTCATCTTCTCAACACTCTTCCTCCAGGTCCCCACCTTTTGTGGAGTTCACCAATCTAGCCGTTTTCTACTCAAAAGATGTACATTTTTATGACACGGAGAATTCAATTCTGAACCTATATTAATCTCTGAATCTTGTAATCTAGTATTCTACTGAATTTTTCCTTGTCTTTTAAAAATTACAATAATCTACTTGGTGTATCTTAGAAGACTTATAAATACAAGGCATCTTACTATTAGTTTTGGAATTTTGCTGTTCTTCTAAAGTTGAGTCTTTCAAAAAATATTTGTAAAAGGTGTCTTTCTCTTACCAGCATTTTGCTTGGTCTTGAAAAGCAAGATTTTGTGCTTGTGAGTCCGTGGGTCTATGCAGCTGAGGCACAGTGGGCATGCTCCTGTGAGGACTGAGAAGAACCTCAGAAATCATCCTCCCGATTTTCTTTCACCGCGTTTGAGTCAGGATCTTTCACTATGGAAGCTCAGAAGTTTGGCTTGGCTGGTCAGTCAGGGAGCCAGGGGACTGGCTGTCTCCCTGTACCTTCCTAGTGCTGGGGTTACAGGTGCAGGTGGCCAGATTTTTCACATGGGTACAGGAGATCCGACTCAGGTCCTCATGCTTGTATACAAGCACTGCGTCTCTATCCTCTAAGTATTTTTAAACTCTATAAATATGAATTTTTTGTTTCTGTACTTGTATAAGTCATATACAGTTGTTCACTACTCACAAGGAACCAATCTGCCTCGGGTGTGGAGTGCACGCCCATACAGGACATACATTTGCACTGACTTCTTGAGGTTTTGTTTTTGTTTTTGTTTTTTTCTTACTTGCCTCCAAATTTGTTATTCATTTTCAAACAGTCACTGTTTGCTTACCTGGTTGTATTTGATGAACTGGAGCAATTATACAATAGTAGATTTTTCTGATGAATGAACACCCCAAATGTGATGGCTTAAAGCAAAATCTGCTCATTATCTTAACATAATGGACTATAGTTAATTTAATATTTGATTATGATGGTAGAGACTTAGAGTTGGTAAATAATTAAATTTACTTGGTTTTTCTCCACCATGACAATAGTTTAGGTGACACAAATCCATAGCTAAGAACAGATCCAGAATTGGATTCTCTGTGTCATAAAAATGTACATCTTTTGGGTAGAAAACTGTTAGATTGGAGAAATCCACAAAAGGTAGGGACCTGGAGGAAGAATGTCGAGAGGATGAGAACCCATGGTTAACACATGCTAATTCCATTTTATTCTTTAATATTGATGCAGCCTTATCTTCTTTGACATGTGTAGGTCTTTCTAGAAGCCTCACAAATTTAATTAATGGAGAGAGTCTACTGACCTCAGTGATATCCTTAGTTATATATAGTGGTGTCGTGCAGATCAGCTTCAAGACAAAGAATATGAACCATACCCTAGGTAAGGATATTTTTCTAACCTCTTAAAAGGTGCATTGTTTGCTTAAAGTGCTCATGAATGTTCTGTCTTGTAATAAATTATGCTTATAGAAAGTACTAGTATTGACAGGGTGACTTGAACTGTCTGTAGCATGCTTTCTCACTGTTGCTGTGACTCTGCTGTGGGCTGGGGTGAAACTTCCCATGGACCATTTGTGAGAACAGCCTTCAACAGGCATGATCCAAACAATGAGGTGATGGGATTTTCTTGTTACTATTGTTGTTTTGTTTTCTTCTGTGCACCCCAGCAAAAAACAAACAAAACAGCTTAGAAGATAAGCCAGTAGTTGCCTTTTATTATATTGGCATTTGTACATTATCCAGTGACTGTTTACCCAGGCCATGGTAGCTTGGAAAATAATTAGTTAGTAAACATTCAAATATTTGAGCCTATTGGGGGCCATTCTCATTCAAACCACCTCATCCTACACTAGGATAATCCTACAGAGGGCCTCAGAGCCAGTGAGTTGGAGCAGTTTGTGTTATGAAGACTGTTTCCATTCCTTCATGTTTTGCGAACCATAACCTCCTTCTTTATAATGTACTTATTTTCATTTTATGTATATTGGCATTTTCCCTGCATGCCTGTTTGTGTAGGGGTATCAGCTCCCCGAGAACTGGGGTTACAGACAGTTGTGAGCTGCCATGTATGTGCTGGGAAATGAACACAGGTCCTCTGGAAGAAAGTCAGTGCTCTTAACCGCTAAGCCATCTCTCCAGCCCCCATTGGTCTCCTTCTTTTCCAGTGGCAGGTGGTGCTGGCTTAAGCTGCATGTTTAGAACTCAAGTGCATACAGGGCCATTCACAGAATTCTCCTATCATACTCTAGCTATCCCCAGAGATATTTATTACTCTTTCTATTGGACAGATCTAAGATTCCTTCCTTCCTTTTATCTATGGGAATGATTCCAGGTGGGAAGGAATCCAAGCCACCTCAGCCATGTTGATGGTACCCTATGTACCAATAGATATTTATAGACAAGATTTACAAAGGAACCCTCTTTCCCTCATTTGTCCACACCAGAGCACCATCTCCAGATTCACTTCCTACAATTAGCGAGCACATGGGAGGTGGAGGCAGGAATATCAGGTGTTAGAAACCTTAGCTACGTGCTGAACTCACTGACAGCTTGGGCTAAATGAGACTGTCTCCATACAAATGAAGACATGGGTAAGCCAAAGAAAACTCATCAACAACAATAAACAATACATAGAAGGAAAACTGTCTTTAGAACTTAAAAAGAAATAAGAGAAGCACAAAGTATTGTGTGTAGAAATATATAATGAGGAATTGCCTTCAGGAAAAGAAGACAAACACACTGTCCAACAATAAAAAATTTTTAGTCTGTCAGGTGACAGACCAAAAAAAATTAAGAGATTGACTGGGCAGAGATCATGTTTTATTTACTTCTGTATTCCTCTGCCAAATAAGTCTGTATTATGAGCTATGCCTGTGAGGCAATATTGATTTTGCCATGTGGTTGCAGAAGGTTGCAGACCATCATAAAGGGAAGCCACAAGTGACTGATACAATATGCATCAGCCATCAATGTCATTAATTATTATGGAAATTCAAACAAGGCACACAATAAGATAGCACCTCTATTGAAACCTATTCAAATGACATTTATAGAAACAAAGAAATACTGGATTTGGGGATGTTGGGGTGGCTCCTTGATTAAACACACTGCCAGTTCTTCTAGAGGACCTAGGTTTTTGTTCCTAGCACCCACATGTTGGCTCACAACCATTTGTAACTCTGTTCCAGGAGATACAACACCCTCTTATGACAAACTCAGATACTAGGTACACACATGGTGCACAGACATATATGTTGACAAAACATACGTCCACATAAAATAAAAAAAGAATATTTTAAAAATTATTTTTTTATCTTTGAGATTATGATATAGTTACATCATTTCCTACTTCACTTTCCTCCCTACAAACCCTCCATACAAGTAATACTATGCAGACTGAGCAGGTTATTTTCATGTACTTAGAAAAAAATAATTAAAAATAAAAAAACTTAATAAATGTTGGTGAGTATGTGAAGAATAGGCACTCCTATGGACCATTGGTATAAATTAATTCAGCTATAGAATACCTAAGGAAGGGTCCTTAAGAAACTACAAATAAGACTAACATATAGTTCAGTAAACTAGTATCTTGAAGCAATACTTGTACTCTGATGTTCAGTTTAACAGAGCCAAATTTAATCATGACAGAATGAAAAATTAACTAGAACATCATTTAATATGACAGCCAAGTGAGTTCTGTGAACGATTTTTGTTTCTCTCTTTTCTCGTAGCCCATAAGGTCATGTCTACAGCTTGGTCGTATCTTGTTGAAAGCTTCTTGACTGGAATCCTAATTACAAAAGTGATTCAGTTATGGATGGCTACCATCTTTGGTGATGATGTCAACCACATCACGCTCATCTTCTCTGTTCTATACCTCATCTTCTATGTTTGTAAGTAGGAGGGTTCATGCTTTACATTAAATTACACAGAAGGGGTAGATTTAAAAGAAGAATAGATAACTATGAAAAAGTTTGTGAATTTTTTCAAGTGAAATACTTTTATTCAAATAATATATCAAAAATTTTTAAAATGCGAACACCTGTACACAGAGAGCAATGTACCCAGGTATAGAAGGCCAATACTATTATAAAACAAGGAGGAATTGGACAAAGCCATAACTGTAATCATACTTTATTGGGCCATTTCTAAAGAAAGAGTTTCATAACCAGTTGTACAAAAACTATGAGCATAAAACCGAGTTACATGCTTAGCCTACATGATATAGAAAGAAGTTTACTTACCAGAACAGACTGTACATCATTTGCCAAGACAGTGGTTCTCAGCATTCCTAATGCTGTAATCCTTAATACAGTTTCCCATGCTGTGGTGAACTGCAACCATAAAATCATTTTGTTGGTATTTCATAACTGTACTTTTGCTACTGTTATAAATTGTGATGTAAATATCTAATATAAAAGATATCTGATCGATGAGCACCCCCCTCAAAGGGATTGTAACCCACAGGTTGAGAAACACTGTTCTAAGCCCTCCATATCTGGAAATTCTGATGACTTAACATTGGCAAAATTTTATAAACTATGAAGGCATAAACTTAGGGAGCCTGGACTTATACAGAAAAATATAAAAGTTACTGAGATCTATACGAATTGGATAAATTACAATGGAGAAAGATTTCTGTTTAGAAATTTTAGAAGAAGTAGGGACTTTATGTGGAGAACATTCCTTCTTAGACAAATCTCAAAGCATTTAGTAAGCCTATAGCAGTTAAAATGTAGTTCTTGAAATAACAAAATTCCTAAGTAAATCAAATAGACAGAGTGGCCCAGAACTGAGCCAAGTATATATGTGTGAGGAACTTAAGTACGAGTAGTATATCCAGAATATTTCTTAACTTTAAGAACACATATTTTAATGTGTATTAATTAATTAGATCAAGGGGGAGCCTTTCACAGACCTGTACTGCTGTGTAATCCCACTGCCGAGTGACACGTGCGTGACTGTGTGTATTGATGACAGATGTATGGGAGTTTGCTGAGCAAAGGATTACTCCTAAAAAGAATTCTGACTCAATGATTTAAAATCCCCAAACTCTACAAAACTTCTTTGCAAACTCAAACACCTCATGACTCATTGAAATGCCCAGCGTTTCCTTCCTCAGGACTCCTTGATTTTTGCCCAGATGCACAGTCACTTCTGGGAAACTCACAACAAAGTCATCCTATATGGCTCACGATTCTGTCAGCTCTGACGGTTCCCTGTCTCCTCATCTTTCCTGCCTCATTTCTGCTGTTTGTCTTCAAAAGTAAATATTTACTGAGCATGTGTGTATGCTAGCAGCTGTTTCTTGGCTCTCATCCCTTAGTCCAAAGCTTACCAAATTATTTCTTTCCAGGAAAATTTAATGTTTGTCCTAAAATAAATTCCAGTTTAAAAATTGCCCTTCTTCCTTCATTTTAGTTACTGTTTTACTTTATTGTTTTGTTTGGGTCTTGGTTTTGAGGCAGGGGCTCAAAATGCAACTATGTAGACCTAGCTGACCTGGAGTATGCTGTACAGGCCAGGCTGGTTTTGAACTCATGGAGCGCCCCTGCCCCTGCCCCTGCCCCTGCCCCTGCCCCTGCCCCTTCCCCTGCCCCTGTCCCTGCCTGCCTCCCAGGGCTGGCATTGCATATTTGCACCATCACACCTAGCTTCCAAAAAATTCTTTATAGTTATATCTGCTGTCTTAGGAGTGGGATTATGAATATTCTCTTTGTGTTATACCATATAATTAAGGTTTTTTACAGGAATATTACCTACTAAAAAAAACCATTGACAGTTTTTTATACTGTTCAGTGCTTCTATACTAAATGCATCAATAAAAAAAAAGGAGGAGATCCATATGGAGGCTTTGTTGTCCCCAATTCATAATTCTACCACAAAACATACCTCTTGTACTATCTTCTGAACAGAAGGTGTATGAAGTAGGTTGGTCCTTGAAGAAGTCAACAGGCCACCGTTTTGACTTTTGATTCACTTCTACAGTGTTCCTTTGAAACAGTAAGTATGTCGAGGATTCTTAGCCTCACTGGGATAGATGAAGAGATTTTTGAACTGCTGATGATATGAAGTCAAAGTAGCATAAGGACATACATCACATACTTTACTACACAATGGGGTGTGTATCTGAGGAGGAGAAACTATGAGCAGTAGTAATAACTTGTAATGTTTTCTAGGTGAAACTAAGTTGGGTAACTTCTCTGTAAAGCCATGATAGCTGACATTTTCACACCCAGTAGAAATCATGTTATTATTAAAGTTGACCCTTCTGTTGTTGTTCATTCTAAAATTAGGTGAGCTAGTTGGAATGTCTGGAATATTTACTCTGGCCACCATAGGACTTTTTCTAAATTCTACAAGTTTTAAACCAGGAGTTGAAGCATTTCTCCTCGAGTGAGTGGCTCTCCTGTTTTGACTTTGTTTTATACACTGGAAGCTATGAAATTACAACAGTAATTGTATCTGCATGGTGTGAGTAAAACACTGATATGTAAAATATCCCACTAAATTTTCTGTAGCATTCATTGATGCATAATTTTAGACAAAGCAGGTCACCTGACCGTGAGTCTACATTGGGTATATTATCCCCCTAACTCAGATCCCTTTTAATGAAGATTTTGGCTGCTGTATCTCTATGAGTCCAGCCACATTACCATTATTCCTAGTACTATTGATAAACATAAACTCTTCTGGTTTTTGGATTCCAAGACTTTTCCCCTCCTATGTACTGCCTACCATCTTACCTGAGCCAATTCGATTTTTGTCCCCTGACACTTCTGTACTAATTTCTACCATGCACCATCTTCTATCACCGCCACATTCTATCAGTTAACATTTTATTATTAGTGATTTTCGGACTTAAATAACTTTTTATTAATAAATAAATTTTTATTATCAGCGTTTTTAAGTTACATGAACCATGGTGTCTGGGTGTTCAGTTACTCTGTTATGTCATGTTGCATATAACTGCAACCTAAATATTTCTTTCAGACTCAGTGGGAAAAAAAAGCTAATTTACACAAATTAATTTAGATTGCTTTCAAATCACATGTTTACCTGCATTAGTGTTCTTTTCTTACCAGTTTACTTTTAACATATATTGAGTGTTGATAAATTCCTTGTTCACTTTTATTTCATTGATTATTGCATAATGATTCCTGTAGGTAAGCTTTGTAATAAACATGTAAGTTAACTACAACTATATTTTACTCTTCTCAAAAATGCAGATTCTGGAACTGCCTGTCTTTTGTTGGTTTCCTTATGGTGTTCACTTTCATTGGACTTCTAATTCCTGCACACACATATTTATATATATCATTTTCTGATGTATATTATTCATTAAATATCTACTTCACACTGATTGTCTTAAGGTAAGAATGTCATGTGACATGTACGTATAGGAAATTATCTGAAGAATGTTTTCTAAAACAAAGAAATGATTTTATACCTTATCCTGTACAGTTAGTTGACCTAAACTTCTCAAGGGGTCACTGGCAAAGTGATGCTCAGGAGTTGTATCAGATTTTAAATGAATTTGAGAGGAATATAAACACTTTGTAAGATTTCTGAATATAAAAGTTCATAATCTACTAAGATTACTAAGAGGCAACTACTATTAAATTTTGGCATATTTCACTTGGTATTTTCTATCTTTGTACAAGGGTAGAAACTTTACCTAACAGGAGAAATTGTGCATTGTAATTTTTGCTCAATATGAGGTTATCATTTCTTTGAATTCAAAACTTGAAATGGAAACAGCTCTTTAAAAAATTAGAGTTAAACCCTCCTTGTAAATCCCCCCAATAATTTTTGCAGTTTCCTTATTCCAGGCTTAAAAGACAAAGAGTCTGCACCAAAAGGAGACATACACCTAGAAAGGAAGCCACAAATGGAGCTCCAACTGTCACACAAATAGTTAAAATTCTACTGCCATCTATCAAAATCAATTAGCTTGTTGATATCAACTAACCACTTGCAAATACTTGTCCCAACTGATTATACAAAATTGGTGTAACAGGAATGACAAGGGGGATGGAAGAGAACTGGACAGTACAGACGAAATGAGCAAGATGGAAACCTGCAAAGCAAAACAAAGGGAGGGCATCTCCCTTGATTTTCTGCTGACCACTTCTTATTGTTCCCTTGAGCTTACCAATGGTCTAACCTCGTCTTCCACTTATAGAAGCACCATCCACACGTGGTGTGAAATTACCCTAGCGCTTAGCAGTGCTAAGACATAACAAGAGACAGTCATTGTCTCTGTGTGTGCCTCTAAGACACACACCTTCCTTTGGAGCCACAACTGTGTAAAAGATGGCTCGCTGGGAATACAGTAGAATAAAACAGAAAGACATGTCTACAACAACAACAAAAATTAAAAATTCTTTTTGTTTTCCAGACTTTTGGTCTTTCTGCTAATGAGCCCCATTTTGTCTCGACTTGGTCACGGATTCAGCTGGCGCTGGGCGTTCATCATGGTCTGGAGTGAAATGAAAGGAACACCGAACATAAACATGGCCCTCCTGCTCGCCTACTCGGACGTTTCCCTCGGTTCTGAGAGGGAAAGATCTCAAGTAGGGAAAGCTATGTTTTCTTATTTGGGTATTTGATGGAAGTGCAGTTCAGCATTGATTATTTTAGAGCAAGCTTCCTGGGATAGGGGTGTGGGGCTGTCTACGTTTATGGCTTGTTTATCCAGAAAGAGTTGTAAACTCCCCTATAGGGAGAGCCAAGAAACAAGGCCTCAAGCAAGGATTCTAGCCAAGAGCCTGCAGGATGGGTGAGAAAAATCAAATAATTTTCATCCCCCTACCAGCTAGAGACACTCAGCCTCCTTTCCAGGTCTAATGGGTTTCAGATGACGATGAATTAAAAACTAGAAGTCATTTTAAACAGCAGCTTTTGCAAGACATACTCTTGATTGTTTTTACATATTTATTCTAGAATCCATTCATTCAAGGTGATAGATGATAATTGGCTCTATTTTCTTGTATCACTCTATATGCTTACCTTTAATAATTATAGAAAGCAAAAATGTTTGCCAGGTAAGCATGTCTAAGTAATATCCTAACAGAATATACTAGAATATTTCTCCCTTTATTGCATGTTAAGGTGAAATTATTACAAAGAACTTTGCAGACCCCAAGAGGGAAGACACAGTCCTGAAACTGCTTATTTTTTTTTCTTAAAACATGGCTGAAGATGCATGTGTGCAAGAATATAGTGAGTTACCATAGCACTTCTTTCATGCCTGGGACTCAATTTCCTTACTTGCTACAATCGTCTGTTAGCATATAACAACCTTGTTCAATTTATACCACAGAATACATTGTAATAAATTACCCTGAATACTTACTTAATTTTTTTTTTCAATTCTAGATATTATTTCATGGAGTGTCAGTATGTGTAATTACCCTGATTGTTAATAGATTTATTTTGCCAATGGCAGTTACTAAACTAGGTAAGCCCTACTGTTTACTATTGTGAGAGAAAAAAATTATTCCAAATACTCTAAAAATCTCTGATAAGAAAATATCCACCTAAATACAAGTCACAGTGTTTTCTAATTGAAGAGGAAATTGAATTGGTATATAAAATGCATAAATCATTCAGGCTAATAGACTTATTTTAAAAGATGTTTATGCTAACCTAGTATAATTAAAGGATAGTGTAAGTTCATCCAGTTATTCAGAAAACTTTTTAGTAAGAATGCTCAAGATAGTAGACACTAATATAGAAGTATTACATTCTGAAGACAGGTAAGATTTCTAAGCTGGCAGAGTTCACAGTGGAATAAAGAAAATCAATCTGTGAATAAGTCAAACGAATTGGTAAGATTCACAGATACACTAAAATAAGCTATGTGCAAAATAAAATAGAGATGATGACAGGTGCTGCTTTCCTGAGGAAACTAGAGACTGTGTGTTCAAGGACAGAAAACAGTAGAGAGATGTGACTCTCAGGGAATAAGGCAGATAATTCAACTGACATGCTTACTTGCCCATACGATTATGGACATTGCATTTTGAGAACTTCGGTGTGAATGTCTGAGAACTGAGATCCAGAAGCATAAGTTCTAATAAGATGAAGTGGTGCTCCCATATGTGGAAGATGAAGGGTAAACATTTTGTAAATTCAAGGCCACAGTAGCATAATCCCAAAGGAGGAAAAACACCAAGTTGCAAACAGTACTATTTCCTCACCTAGAAAACTGGGAAAAAAGACTCACCCTGAAAATAAATAAATATAGATAAATAAATAAAATAGATGGATAGATAGATAGATAGATAGATAGATAGATAGATAGATAGATAGATACTAGTGAATACAAAATGGTGTCATCTTTCCCTAGCATGTAGTAAACATCCAATAAATATTCACTATTGCTCTTACATTTGGATCTTAAAAGGAGTCTGCAAAGTACAAAAACTTTGAACTGCTACCATTCTTGCCATTAGAGAGTGTATGTAGAATCTTTAATGTTTAAACATAAGCATACTTAGTGGTAGGGCTGGGAGATGGATCAGTGGATAAAGTATGCTCTGCATAAGTATAAAGGTGTGAGTCTGGATCCCTAGAACCCATGCCAAAAAAAAAAAAAAGCCAGATGTGGTGGCATACACCTATAACCCTAGCAAAGAGAGACACATGCAAGCATATTCCAGGATCCTGCTTACTGATCAGCTACCATAGCCCACACAGCCAGCTCCAGGGTCGGTGAGAAACCCTGTCTCAAAAGCTCAGAAGAGGAAGTGATTGAAAAAGGCATATCAATGTCAACCTGCGGTCTCCACATACAATCACACAAGAGAAGTGTGCCTGCATACATGCACACCACACACACACACACACACACACACACACACACAACCCAAAACTGATTAGTGCTGGTAAATAAAAAACAAAGGGCTATTTTATAACTCATACAAAAATCATGTCTTTCTATTGTTTGTACAATGTGCTCTTTGCCCTAAGGTCTTCGTGATGTCACATCAACAAAATATAAATCGGTTTATTATACATTCCAACACTTTCAAGAGCTAACCAAATCTACAGCCACGGCACTCAAATTTGACAAAGATCTTGCAAATGCTGACTGGAACATGGTTGACAATGCAATTATACTTCAAAATCCATATGCAGTAAGCACATAATAGTTTTCTATTCTACTAGAGTAAATGTGAATGCCATTCAATGTAGAGTAAATCACACGTGTTAATCCAAATTGAAAACATTTATAATTTTTAAATCATAGAGAGGTATATTGGTCACCCCTTATTTTCTGTAATAATAAGAACATCGTAATACTGTGGTTGTTGCATGACAAAGTAGAAATCTCAACCAATCTGAATTCATAAAACGTACATGTAAATTAAAAGGAGAAAGCAACATATTGGCATTGCCTTGTAAAGATATTGTAATATCCTCTGTTCACAAGATCAAGAGTGAGAATGGTCTCACCTTCATTTATTTATTCATAATTTATTTATGTTATTATGTGTGCTAAGCACTGGCTACAACCTAGTGTATGGTTAGTTGCATTTTATATAAAATAGAGGCCAAGGTCAGTACCAAAAGTTTATCTGTGTTTGAAATAGCACTTTCTATCTCTCAGCAATAGTTAAGAATCTCTCAGATCAGACTTAGCCATTTTAAAGCACTCAGGACATCAGCCTGGGCTACAAGAGAAGCTGACTTTAAAAAATACAATAGCACTCACACAGCACAGAGTCACAGCTGCCGTAGGGAAATAGAAAACTATCCCTGGGTCTTCCCAAGGCCATTCTTCCCTTCCCATGTCCTGTGTGAGTAGCTTTACATTGTGGTCTTTGTCTGGGTCACGTTATGTGAAGGGCCTGTTTTCAGGAGTGCAGAGCTTTGGTCTCTAGGAAGTAAGATACAAGTCCATCTCATATTCATAACCTGTGCTTGAAGATATAGCTGGGGACTCAGAATCAAGTCATGTTCAGGAATCCAGCTGGGATTTCTTCTTAGACAAATACTGAGTTCATTCCAAATGTTTCTTCAGTTTTACTGCATCTCTGATTAGGGCATTTTGCTGACCTGTCTGAGTGAGGATCATCTGGAGCACCACTGAGCTCCCTGATCCCCGACCCCCCATCCCTGAGAGTCTGATGCACCTTGTGGCACCAGGCATTTTCACCACACTCCCCATCTGGTCCTAAGTTCCCAGGCCACACTTGATTAGTTTCATAAGCAGATGATCAAGTACCAGCACCCCTTCGTGGTGCAGGCCTGGCATGATTACTTTGTAGGACCCAAGCCTTACACTCAGAAGACCTAGCCTGTATTCTAGCTTTTAATTAATCGCTTTTTAAAAAAGCAGTGGACAGAAGTGGGAGCCTTTGCACTAAGCAAAGCTAAGTTGCACAAGGTGGCTGCAATCCTGCCTCAGTCTCCTTTGTGAGTAAAATTATAGAACTGTATCTGTATCCCTAGATCTGTTCTGCCCTCTTGAGCAAATGATTTTTCTCTAAGCTTCAATTTTTCTCATTGGAAAATTTTCTACATTTGCATCTCTTTAATACATGTTCACTTTGGTTTTTTTCTGCCTTGAAATATTCATTTAAACCAATAGCCACCAAACTCTAAGGCAGTAGACACAGTGATTGCTACCCACCTCTCCCAGTTCTGACACAGTGGGTGATGCTAATGAGCACATTTCCAGCAAGTGATGCTAAGCCACACAGAACCACTAGCTCAAAGTGTGACTGTATATGTTTTAGCTTTTACAAGCATTCCATAATTCCACAGAGAGAAAAAGGTATGAATCCTTCCCCACCACCTGTCAATCATTTCATCTCCTATATAACTGAGCAGATAATGAGAACACTTGAGCAAATGAAGAGCAATTGAATAGCTTTATATATCTACGAGATTCTGTAATTTTCCAAAACAACTTAATGTGACATAATAGACTGTTTTGCTAAACAATATATTAATAATCATGTATTGCATTTTTGCTTCTTTTCATTGCTTTATTAGTTGAACCAAGAAGAAATAACGGAGCATCAGAAGGTGAAATGTCCAGATTGCAACAAGGAAATAGATGAGACCCTCAATATTGAGGCCATGGAGCTGACCAACAGGCGTCTGCTGTCAGCACAGATAGTTAGTTTTCCACTACACTCCTCTAAAAGGGCTGGGGACCCAAAACTGTATTGAACAGCTTTTCCCTTGCTTGATATATCTTGATTACTTCCACCTACATAACTCATCAAGGGCATGCTATCATGAAGGCTAGTACAAAATACCAGCATTTGGGGGGAATTCAGAAAGAGAAAGGATAGTGGTGTAGTCTAAGGGAGTAAGGAAAAAGGAAGAAAAAAAGGAAGAAGGAAGAAAGGAGGGATGAAGAGAGGGAGGGAGGAAGAAAGAAAGAGAAAAGGAAGGAAAGAAAAAAGGAAGGAAGGGGAAGAGATGAAAGGAAATCTCAATATATATATTTCCAATATATTCTGTGTTATAAACTATATATATTATATATTCCCTATCTATAACATATAATATATATGTATATATACATATGTATAATATATTCCCTATCTATAGCATAGAAAATATTGGGAATAAATATAATACTATATACTATACGTGCTATATATGTTTTTATAAATAGTATATATTTATGTTATATGTACTATATATTATATATTACACACATATAATATACAATACACAATACATGATAAAATGATATAATCATGTATTATGTATCATGTATCATATATATCATATATCTTATATATTAATTATATATATAAAGGTATTTAGTTTGGAAATTTCACAGATGCATATCATAGCCAGCAGCAGTAGCACACAGTTCAATGCAGTCTATGGAGCAAATTTGACATGATCTAGTAGCTCATGTCCTCAATGTAGAAAAATCATTTGATCATTTAATTTCTAAAGATTTTTCAGACCTGACATAACAAGAGATGCACCCAGTCACTGACATGTTCATATGAAAACAGAATAATGGATATTTTAATTGAAATTTATGAAATTAATTATAACATCTTTTTCTACTCGGATGTTTGCAGACTTATTTTTATTTCATTGGAGTTTAGAATGTTTTTAAGGCCATGGCATTAAGTTATTTGCCATTATTTTTTCATTTCAGGAAAACGCAGCATTCCAGAGCCCCTAAAACAAATGCAGATGACTCTCCTAAGAGTCTTGCTTTTATTACTATTGCATGTGACTCAGAATTGTATCTGTTTACTCTTTCCTCTCCCATGTGCAAAAGATGAGACTCAAGATGACTGCATATCCTCTGCAGTTCTTCTACTTATCTGTTCCTGGATTATTTTTACAATCCACTGCCCCTGTACCTTCTTGATTTCTTTTCTCAAATGTTTGATTACCATTATTATGACCTGTGCTTTTTGATATTGTGCTTCTATGCTGTGTTTTTGTTCAAAAAGAAATGTTCTTTTTTCCAGCAGATTGCTCACTCTGCTCAGGTCATTCCACGTGGTTGAAGTCCATCTTCACCTTAGCTGTCTTTGCATATTTCCTGTAATGTGGTCAATTTTCTTTCTGCGCTCTCTATTCTGAGACTGATGGTAGTAGTAACTGGCCTCTTTCAATCTTCAAAACGTTGTCATTCAGATCTCAACTCCTTCTGCTTAATTGAAAGGATATCTCCTCTACTGTTGTACAATAGAAAAGAAAGTATGGTACAGCAAGAGAGTCAAACAGAATGGTGTTGTATTGTAATGCCGATGAGAAGCAATGTTTCAAATTAGATAAGTCTAGGCTTCTAACATTATCTTGAAAATGTTGCCCTTTGCATCTGTCAAACATAGACTGAACTAGATTCCTCATGAAGTAAAACATATAGACTAATTAATTCAATAAGAGTTGCTTTCTACAATCAACTGTTTTCATTTTATATATGTGAGCGATTGTAGCTATCTTCAGACACACCAGAAGAGGGCATTGGATCACATTACAGATGGTTGTGAGCCACCATGCGGTTGCTGGGAATTGGACTCAGAACCTCTAGAAGAGCAGTCAGTGCTCTTAACCGCTGAGCCATCTCTCCAGCCCAACTGCTTTCATTTTTTTCTCTGCTTAGTGAAAATAACCATTTAAAAATTGACATTTTTCTAGTCTCTAACCACTCTGCCATTAACATTTGTAAGATTTAAGGGTATCCATATTATTTTCGACTTTCTCAGTTCTTTTCCCCCACAAATTACTATTTTTAACTTTAGGGATAATGATAATATTACTTCAATTATATACTTTCCATGTACGTTAGTGCTGTTTAAGGGAAGGACTGCTGCTCTATTGAATTCCTGTTGCTATAGACACATCTTTAAGAGTGCTGGGGATTAAGCCTAGGGCCCTGGTATGCAAGGCCAGTGCTTGGAACTTCATCCCCAGCGCCAAGAGTAACTTTGTAACCCCTCATCCTTGCAGTTAGTGGGTTTCTCTTTCTAGTCCAGTACCCTCCAAGAATAAAATTGCTGTGGTTTTCATCAATACTTGTATAGAAAACACCCGCTACAGACCCAGGAACCTTCCATTACACTCCATACCCGAGTTTAGAAATGTGTCCTGTGCAGTGATTCTTAGCTGTGAACCTCTAGCTTTTATTTAGTACAGCACCCAGTGGTGGTTCTCACAGCCTAAAACATAGTCTCTGAAGCTCAGTAGACCATCCAAAAACAGCACAAGAGTGATTGTTTCATCAAATAGACAGGAGACAGCAAAGTTGGGTTGTGAAATATTTGGGAGCAAGGAATTCAATAAAGATGAGTCAAGATCATTTTAATCCTTCTAAACATCCTTAATAAATAAATAGCTTGCAACAACCCCAAAGTTATTTTTCACATAACTCTCTTTCTCGGAAAGCTGCTCAAAGACCGGCAGTTCCAGAGTTTCCAATTGACTTATTCTACCCAAAGCCCAGATCTACGCTGTGGTGACATGGTGGCCTGAATGCTATAGAAAGATTCTTTCTGCAAGTATCCTACATTATTTAGGGACCTTGTCTTCTTTTTCATGTATTTTTTTTTTATGAAGGAGGTAATAAGTTGTCATTTTGTCCACAGCACATATTAACTTTAATCAACACTTCTTTTAGGCAAGCTACCAACGACAATACAGGAATGAGATTCTGTCCCAGAGTGCAGTGCAGGTGTTGGTGGGCGCAGCCGGAAGCTTTGGTGAGAAGAAAGGAGAGTAAGTATGTTGTCAAGAGAGGGCTTCTACCCTAAGCCACTCTGCATAGGAATTTTGGTGCTTATGTGTTGTAAGCCCCCATTCATCTGGTATCATTTGCACAAACCACCCCCTGCTCTGCAGACCACACTCAGTCTCCTCCTTTCTGTGTCCCAAACTCAAGTCCTTCAGGTTGGTGTAGTTGGCAAGTATCTCCTGAAAGAAATAATCCTTGTCTCCCTTTTCTTTCCCATATGCAGAATTAAACCATAGCAAAATGTTTTTCCTTTTAGTCTCTCTGAACACTTGCATAGGGACCAAGTGTCCCTTAATCTCTGCAGATGCATCTTCCCAAAGCACAAGTGTTAACACCTGGCATAGTCTTTTTAAGATGGTACTGATTTCCTTAGAGCCATCATCTAAGGAAAGCTGGGGTGTTGGGGAGCACCCTCAGGTCACCCTGGGTGGGGAAATGTATTATCTAGTTGGGAGTAGAAGAGCAGTTAAACTGCACTGCAGTTGACACGGTGTCTACCCAAAGCCCAGACATACCTCCCAAACCTACGTCTTCCCCTGAATGCTGAAGAAACTTAAATACAGCTAAAATGATGCCAAGGCCATGTCCAGAGCCTGCTTTGACATGTACACTTGGCTCATCATCCTACAAAGAAGCCTGGACTTTGGTGCCCATACATCCTAAATGTGATATAGCAACCTTGTGTCCACTAACATGTGGTAGCCCAGACAGTAAAGAGAAAAGCTATATATCAGAAGAGAATTGTGGCTCATTCATAGCATGAGATATGCACAGCAGATATAAATATTCATGGTAGTCCAAACACAGACTTCTCCCAAGAGCACAAGAGTTTTCATTTTCAGCCAATCTGTGCAAATCATTACAATACTTTATGTGTCAAGGTAGAAAGATAAAGCATGTGTTATTTAAAATCTGAGTTTCTTAACATATATTTAAATATAATCCACATATTGTTTTCCAAATCTGTGCCTTTCAAATGGGTAGATGACCTCTGTAGAACTGAAGGAGCTGGGCAAATGTATTTTTTTTTTTGAAACAATACAATGCTAATGTTCTTGGTAGAGAAGACAGATATACAGAGCACAGAAGACGCTTTGAAATGACTGAATAAATGTCACCCTAAAAACCTTCATCGTTCCATTGGCCTGGTGAGAGGCAAAGTGGGAAAAATAAAGCATCAGAGAGAGGGTGGAGTGAGCCTTAATCTTTTACCTTTAAATCAAGTAAGTAGTAAGGCAAAAGCAACCCATGCCCAGAGGGCTGAGAGGGAATTGACACAAAGAGAGGGCAAAAATAAATCCCTTATAAAATGAAGAGTGCTAGCTAAGTAAGACCAAGTCACCACTTACAGATCAGAGCTACTCCAACACAAAAATTAAAAGAAATCTATAAGCAGCTTCCAGTAAGTGCTACCAAAATGTTTTTGCGTTCCTTGTGACATTGACCTCTCCAAGTTAACGTGTGTGCCTTCTTATACTCACTTAAATACAAACACTTGCTTTGAAGGGAACCGTGTGAGGTCGGTGAGATGCTTTATGTACTCCTGTATTATCCCAGCCTAACATAGCTATTTCAACCCTATACACAAGCATGTTGCTGAGATAATTTCTTCATTGCTGAAACAGATTATGACATCTAAAATGAAAACCTAGATGTCAAATATTTGAAACATGGTTAACTGTTAACTGTTAAGATTTCTAGTACTTGTCCTTAATAATCTGGCCTCTCTTTAATAAGTTGGTCTCACAACCTGACTCCATAGATATGTATCTACAATTCAAGACTGGAGCCATGCTATGAGATGTCCTGTTTAGTCCTCATTACACAAAATGGCCCTCCTGTGTTCTGATGGTATATTTAAAATATATTTAATGATTCTCTCCCTCTCTCTCTCTCTCTCTCTCTCTCTCTCTCTCTCTCTCTCTCTCTCTCTCTCTCAGATATATGAGTCCTGAGAATATAAAGAATTATTCAGAAAGCAAAAAACTCCTCTCCTTTCTTAGAAAATTACTACTCAACTGGGTATATAATACTAAAAAAGATAAAGGAGTTCCATCAAGGTGAGCTATCCTGAAATCAGAAACGTGATGGTAACTTTTGAAAGTTAAGTTTCTTTTTAAAATTATAATCTAAATAATTTGAAGTCATTTATAATTTAATTCCTTACGCACATACAAAAAAGTACTTACGAGAAGGGGAACTGTAAGAGTGACATTTTTCTTGTATTTTGGAGACTGGGGTGCTTTGTATTTTTAAGGTGCTGTGTATGCTAGGCAAACATTCTAGTACTGTGCTAAACGTTCTTTTAATTAGCATGTTAATTATATGTTTCATTGTGACATTTTCATACACATAATATTCACCACTGTTGCCCACTCTCGTCAACCTTCAATTCTTTTAAACTGACTACTCTTCTAAGTTCATTTCTCTCTCTCTCTCTCTCTCTCTCTCTCTCTCTCTCTCTCTCTCTCTCTCTGTGTGTGTGTGTGTGTGTAGTGTCGTGTGTGTGCACATGTGTTTATGTGGGTGTGTTCATGTAGGTGTGCATATGTGCATGTGTGTGTGTGTGGCCCAAAATGAGTCTCCTTGGGATTGTTGTCTTAGTTGCTATTTCTACTGCTTTAATGAAACTCCATGATGGAAAGCAACTTAAGGAAGAAAGGATTCATCTCACAGGTTGTAGTACATCATCCAGGAAAATCAGGGCAGGGACTCAAGGTAGGAATTCGGAGGCAGAAATTGATTCTGAGGCCAAGGAGGAGTGCACCTTGCTTGGCCTGCTTTTTTATACAGCCCATGACCACCTAGCTGCCCAGGAGTGGCACCACTCACAATGGGCTAGGCCTTTCCACATCCATCAGTCATCAATGAAGAGAATGCACCACACGATTGTCCACAGGCCATTTCTGGTGGAAGCATTTTCTCAATTAAGATTTCGTTTTCCCAAATGACACTAGCTTGTGTCAAGTTGACAGAAAACTAGCCAGCACAGTTGTTTGCTCGAGCCAGAGTGGAAATTGATTCACAGGTACATGGCTAGGAGTTTGTTTATAGGAACACTTGTTCCTATGGTATTTTTTTTTTTTTTTTTTTGGACTGGGTTTGGGAGAGGCAGAGATTTGTGGGTCTAGATATTGACCGAAGTCTTCACCTCAATCAGATAAAGAAAAGTTAATTCTTTCAGGCCTCTTGTGCAAGAGGAGGGAGAAAAAAAGGTGTTATGCCCCCAAAATAGTCCAACGATGGGCTAATCTCATCCAGTGAGACTTATATTTATTTTGTTTTCTTATATTTCTGGATGAAGTGGGTCTTTTAAAAATCCAAGGATATTGCTGAAAAGGGGGTATCTGGAAAAACAACAGGCCTAGTCAATACATTCTCAAACAGTTCTGTCTGCAATCCTTCTACATTTTTTTTAAAATCTGGAAATGCCCAATCCAAGTATGAGGAAGGGAACCTGGATCTTCCAGGAGCTATGAAAGTGGAAAGATTACGAGGGGTAGTGGTGGGAGTCTGCACAGTAGCTAGAAAGTCTATGATCTACTACTTACAAGCAGTGACAAATCTGAAGAAATGTCTCTCTCATTCTCCCATTGACTCTTAGCTGCATTTATATTCCCAGGAAAGAAGTGACCCTAACTCCAGACACTACAGCACGTCAACTTCTGCATGGCCTTAGTCGTCTTAGTTTTCTGCAGACCTTGTGCAGTGACAGCTGCTGTGAGTTCAAGAGTACAGCAGCTGTTAGACCTGAAGTCGGTTTTCTACACTCTTCTCCCCACTGTCTCTGACCCTTCTCCCATGATGTCCCCTTAGCCTCACAAAGGGTAACATAGATGCTTCCTTAGGACTGGACATTTAACAGTCATCTGTTCTCAAAAGGGAGTTTCTCCAACCAAAGCTGACAGCAGCAGTAGTCTATGGACATAAACATGGCTCTTTAATAGGCTCGGGGAGATACATCATGTCCACTTTGCACAATGATACCAATAATTCCCCCACTAGGGCCTACTACATCCCCATCCACAGGCTTTTTGACCAGGTTGACAATTCTAGACATCAATTCCCTCATCCAGTCAGAAAGCAAATGGTTGGCCCCCAAACAGCCTCACTGCTGGTGCACTGGTTGGTTCATCTTGTCTGGCCAATCCAACCAACACTGTTTCACACAGTTTTCACAGCTGAACAAGACTGGAGGTGACATTTTTTCCTCAGAAGCTCCATCTTCTGAAACTATGAAAGCTAGCTAGCTAGCAGGAAGGAAACTCTGTTTCAGCTTGATTTCTCTATATCCTGTGACAAAGGATTTGGGGCAAGCAGTAGGGTCTTACCAACTAGTGTTGGTAGGCAACCAGTAGCAGTCCCAAGTGTGTGTATTATTTTCCTGGGGTGAGGTTGGGGGAAGCCCCAGGGAGCTACTTGAACAACAATTCATACAGAAATATCCTGCCCTTGGCACAGGGATTTTCATTTAAAAACTTAGAAATAGCTTTATCCTCCCACACAAGGTATTTCCATTGAAACTCTTTTAAAAAGAATAGCTTACTGTCTTAGTCAGGGTTTCTAATCCTGCACAAACATCATGACCAAGAAGCAAGTTGGGAAGGAAAGGATTTATTGAGCTTATACTCCATGCTGCTGTTCATCACCAAAGGAAGTCAGGACTGGAACTCAAGCAGGTCAGGAAGCAGGAGCTGATGATGCAGAGGCCATGGAGGGATGTCACTTACTGGCTTGCTTCCTTAGCTTGCTCAGCCTGCTTTCTTATAGACCCCAAGACTACCAGCCCACAGATGGCACCACCCACAAGGGGCCCTTTGTCCTTGATCACTAATTGAGAAAATGCCTTACAGCTGGATCTCTGGAGGCATTTTCTCAACTGAAGCTCCTTTCTCTGTGATAACTCCAGCTTGTGTCAAGCTGACACACAAAACTAGCCAGTACAATTGATCCCTTGTCAACTTGACACACAAACACATCACCATTAAGCCTCGACCCTTACTTTCGTATTCATCCCCAAGATCTAAATAACTTTAAAAGTCCCACAGTCTATGCAAATTCTTACATATTAACATTTCAGTCCCTCTTAAATATCCAATCTCTTAAAATTCAAAGTCTTTTAACTGTGGGCTCCACTAAAATACCTTCTTTCTTCAGGAGGGAAAATATATCAGGGCAAAGTGACCATCAAAAGCAAAATCAAACTCCAACCATCCAATGTCTGAGATCCACTCACAATCTTCTGGATTCCTCCAAGGGCTTGAGTCACTTCTCCAGCTCTACCCTTTGTAGCACACACCTTATCTTCTAGGGTCCAGATGCCTGTACTCCACTGCTGCTGCTATTCTTGATGGTCATCTCATGGTACTGGTATCTCCAAAACACTGTTGTGTTCCACTGCAGCTAGGCTTTTCCAACAGCCTCCCATGGGCTCTCTCCCCATGGTGCCAAGCCTCATCTCCTTTGTATGACCCCTTCAGTCCTGGGCCATCAACTGCAACTGAGGCTGTACCTTCACCAGTGGCCTTCCACGTCCTCTCACAATGCCCAGGCCTCAGCTGCTCTTCATGACTCCTTCATGCCTTCAAAACCAGTACTACCTGGGTGACTCTTACACATTACCAAGTCCAGCCACAGCACAAGGTACAACCCTGACTATCTCTGGAACGCAGCCTCTGTGCTCTCAGAAAACACTTCTCAGAAGATTTCACCTCAATGATGCTGGTCTCTTCTTAATCACCGCTAATATCTTAGCTCCAGCTAACCAGCATCAATAGTCCCAGTAATGCAATGGTTTTGCTTTAGTAGTTCTGGTTATCTTGTTAATCACAGCTGATCCTTCAGCCCCAGCTAACCAAAACCACAGAATATTCACAGTCAAAACAGCAATGGCCCTGATAAGAGTCTTTAATCTTCCCTCTGTAACTTCATAAGCCAGGTCTCCATCTTCTGCACTGTTCTCAACATTGTCTTCCAAGCTCCTACACAACATCCCACAGAGCTCTTAACACCGAATGGATCTTCTAGCCCAAAGTTCCAAAGTCCTTCCACAGTCCTCCCCAAAACATGGTCAGTTTGTCACAGGAATACCCCACTATTCTGGTACCAATTTGTCTTAGTCATGGTTTCTATTCCTGCACAAACATCATGACCAAGATGCAAGTTGGGAGGAAAGGGTTTATTGAGCTTATACTCCATGCTGCTGTTCATCACCA
>CM052713.1:36132896-36170453 GCA_028551405.1 Uromys caudimaculatus
ACTGGCTTGCTTCCTTGGCTTGTTCAGCCTGCTTTCCTATAGAACCCAAGACTACCAGCCCACAGATGGTACCACCCACAAGGGACTCTTTGCCCTTGATCACTGATTGAGAAAATGCCTTACAGCTGGATCTCATGGAAGCATTTTCTCAACTGAAACTCCTTTCTCTGTGATAACTCCAGCTTGTGTCAAGTTGACACACAAAACCAGCCAGTACACTTACCAATCATCATATTTGATCAAGGATGCAAACACCCAATTAGTGAGGTTAGAGCCTAGAATGCAGCAGAGTTCTCTGGCTCCAGTTAAGTAGGAATAGAACTGACCAAATAAGGAAAAACAATTCATATAATTTTTTAGATTAAAATTGTGTCTTCCCTTTTTACTTTTTCAGATACATGTTTCTTCGTGCATGCCATAAAATAGTCTTCACAAATGAGTTTGAGTATACTGGATACCTTGCAGTATTAATGAGCACATATCCTATGATAATCTGTTGGGTTACCCGGCTAAAAGACATCTATGAAGAGGAGATAAAATGTGCTAACTACTATTTTCTTGCCTTTTATATTCTAGAGGTTCTACTTAAGGTAATCTAAAATGTGTGCATATGAATGTGTCATGAGAGACAAGGAAATTTCCTGACCCCATTTCCACATTAGCTGGAGTTTTCTAAGGGACAATTTTGAAATTCTGTCTCTTCTCAAAGCACACAAACTTAATTTTTGTTGTTGTTGTTTTTGTTTTTTCAAGACAGTGTTTCTCAGTGTAGCCCTGGCTGTCCTGGAACTCACTCTGTAGACCAGACTGGCCTCAAATTCAGAAATCCACCTGCCTCTGCCTCCCGAGTGCTGGGATTAAAGGAGTACGCCACCACTGCCCGGCCAAACTTAATTTTTAAAAGTGATATTGAGAGTGACAGTGGAAAATGTGGATGCTTTAGGCATTGACTCTGTATTTGCCAAAATAAAAAGTTAAATCATATAGGTCAAAGAGGTGCAGAGTGAGTTTAAACTGTATTGGTCATGTTCTTTTAAAATATTTTTCATATAATATTTATCTTATTCTTTACCCTTCCTGAATTCCTCCCAGATTCTAGCCACCTCTCTCTCTCTCTCTCTCTCTCTCTCTCTCTCTCTCTCTCTCTCTCTCTCTCTCTGTCTCTGTCTCTGTCTCTCTTTCTCTCTCTCTCTCTCTCTAACTGTAAAAATCAAATAAACAAAATAATACAAAAACAAAACAAACAGCACACAAAACCTACTGAGTATGTCTTGTCCCGACGGCTATTCCAAGACAGGAAAGCGTGGTTTGAATACATAATGTCCAGAGAGATTTTCGGAAGCGGACATATTGGAGCATGTAGTACATGTGATGGCTTTGGTTAGCTTTACAGTGTACTGAAATAAAAGGATTGGTGCACTTGCCTAGGCAATTTTGATAAAATAGTTACATTTACCTAAGTTTTCAACATATTAAAAATGACTTATTTTACATCATCACAAAACAAAATTGAGAGAAGAAAGAAAAGGCATCCCTTTCACCAACTTAATCTTTAAATCTTGAATTGACTTAATAAAATCTAGACTGTTTGAATTACAATATACATATGATTTCCTTACTACTTAGCATCATACATTTGATATAATTAAATAATATAAACACAAACCTTGGGGTTCTTGTGGCATTTAGAGTTGCTGGGAATTATCCTTGTTACAGGATAAATTTATATGACTTTGTCTTGCCTTCCAATTGCTGACCAGTGACAACTCCAGTGCCATTTGAGAAATCTGCCTTTCGTCTACACCTGAGCTGTATCATTAAGCCTACATCCGTAGTCTTAACAGTTTTCCTTCACTAACGGGTGGCATCCTGGGCGTTCTCCGCTTGCTTGCCAGCGGGTGGTATTACTGATGGTATTTCTGACATATTACGTCACAGGAAGATTAGGGAAAAGATAACTGGTAATGTTTGCATTCCCTTTCGAGGAGGTGGGCAGTGTTTCCTCTGCTGTATTTAAGGAGCAGGCCACTGAGAGTTTGAATATGCTCAGTGATAACACAAATTGATTGGTGGTGGTGGTGGTGGTGGTGGTGGTGGTGGTGGTGGTGGTGGTGGTGGTGGTGGTGGTGATGGTGGTGGTGGTTGTTTCTGGCTGGGGGAAAGGTGTCAAGCACAGCGGGGGTTGGGGTGGACTGAGAAGGATTGAGAAGTGAATATGATAGGGCTGTACCCTGAAGAGTCAATCAAAATATTATGTTGGAGGGAAGAAAGTGGAAAACATAACTGTATAATTTCTTATTGTATCAACAGGTGGCAGCAATGAGGAAGGAGTTTTTTTCACACACCTGGCTCCTGTTTGAGCTCGGGATCACCTTGGTCGGCATCCTAGATGTAATACTCATCGAAACAGACTCTATTAGTTACAATTTCGACTTAACTGAGACTGTGGTCTTCATGAACGTGGTTCGGTTCCTTCGTATAATGCGCATCTTGAAGGTGAGGAGCAAGGAAAACGCGTGACTTCGGCTTCCTCTGTCAGCTTGGAGTCATGGAGTGCCAGTTAAAACCAGCTCAACAGGTCCAGGGAACACATTTTCTGGCCGGTTGATGTTTAAGCCATTTAGCTACCTTTAACAAATCAAGTTTTAACATTTTTATATTATGAATATTTGTGTTACAGATCAGTTTAACTCACAGAACTATAGACACTCATTGTGGCTTTCCCTTTCAGTGCAGAGTGCTTAAAAATCCACATTATGTAGATACAAGTGCACTGTAAGTAATGCTTCTTTGTACAGTTCACCTGGGAGTTAAAAGATGAAACTCATCAAAACAAATCACCACACAGAACATCCATATGGACAAAGCCAAATGTATATATTCACGCCAGTCAAAAACTAAAACAAACACATTTCATATTGAATACATTCGGTGTTACATAAAATTCCTTGCCTAATCAATGTTGCTTTACCACATATGATGGAAGTTACTTACTTCTTATATGGTTACATGAGTGATTGGAAAGTTATTCCACGATCCATCAAATGAGAATGTTTGGGTATAGACACAATCTTTCTTATACATTCTTAGAAATGCTTTGGAGACTAAAACCTAACCCAACCAGGTCTAAAGTCAGTCATCGGTATATACTTTTGTACTATTCTGCAGGTCAATAAATAACACTAGTACACAATTTTATCAAAGGACACCAAGGCTACAGTATTCCAAAGTTTGTAGTCCTTTCTTTCTAATATGAAGTATACGAAGTCTACTAAAGGGGTAAAGAATGCAGGATCTCTCTAAGAAAACTTTGGAAATATATTCAGAGAACTCTGAATGTTTATGCCAAGTAGACCTTGTGAGTAGGAAGAGAAACTAGATGTAAGCTTTATTCCTTTGAAGCATGCTTTTAGAAAGGAAATAGCATAAGAATCTATATATCCCAGCGTCACAGAGCAGGATGGCTGCAAAATAATAGCATGGGGGTTATTTTCCTATAGCTTTGATAAAGGGCCATCACCAAGGTGGCTTAGGAAAGAAAGAATGTATTTGGGGTTCACAGGAACAGAGTCTGTTGTAGGAGGGAGATACAGCAGCTAGAGCAAAAGCTAAGAGCTCACATCTTGCACTGCTATCACAACGCAGAGAATTAGGCCAAGTAAGCTAAGTATAAACAAAAACTATACAGGTAGTGTTTCATAACAGTTCCTTTTTTCTTAGCTCATAACACCAAAATTGCTGCAAATAATAGACAAAAGGATGAGCCAGCAGATATCCTTTCGGTATGCTATACTGAAAGGCTATGTCCAAGGGGAGATGGATGTACTGAATATAATTGATCATATTGCAAGTTCCAAGCAGACTAAACAGGTGAGAGCAAACCCAGACATGTGGAGAAGCCTCCACTCTTTTCACTACCCTTTTGCTGACAGGCATCCTGTCCAGAGTCTGCATGGAGGTATAGTCTCTGATTCCCGGCTTCCTACAGCTCTTATCTTATTTAACTAGAAAGTCTGTAAATATTAGTGTCATATTAGCATACTAGGAGCTTCTTGGAAGGTGCCTTTGCATCCATGCTCAGCCCCCTCTTAATGCAGGCTCCGGGATTAGTCGGTAACTAGTGCGAAGTGAGGACTGGTGGCCATGGTGTTAAGTTTCCTCCTCACCATGCCCCAAAAGCTTCTACCATTTCTTTCCATTTTTCTGGTTTTGACCCAAATAAAAACTAAGGAAAATAGAAGCCAGTGGTCTGACAGACAGATGGTATTTTAAAAAGCAACAGTTATCTACACATGTCCAGTCATGTGTTCTTATTGTGCAGATAAGAAATGGGGTCAAGAGAGATTCATTTGATCATGCCCACACTCCCTTGGCTGGCAAGTGGCAAGCAGCTCTCAGACCTAAATCCTAGAGTTTACTTTTTATTCTGTTTCAAGCAGATTTCTGTTTATACTATCTAGGTGGTATGTAGCTAGGTAGAATTCAAACTTGTCTAAATTGCAATTTGGAACACCTGAATGCCAAATTATATGTGTCAGAAGCATAGTAAAATATTGCATGCATTTCAGGGTAGAACACAAAAACAGCATTTCTTTTCTCTGCTACCTGCAATTATAAGACAATTTTCCTAAGTTTTCTTACAATTTCTCATGACTTGTACCAGCAATAACATTTGAGAGGGCAAAGGAGAAGACATAAAGGACATGGGTCTCTAAAATATCAACAAACTTTTGTTACAATTTCAATTCTCACACTTTGTTCAAATGTTCTGTGTGTTTGAGATTGAAAACCACCCCTGTATCTCTAATTTAAAAGCTCATTGCCTAAATTCTATTCTGATCCTTAAAACATTCTCCATCCTGCATAAAAATACTTATTTTAATTTTATGTGCATGAGTGTTTTGCATGTATGTATAACTGTGTACAATGTATATGCCTATTACTCATTTGGGCCAGAAGAGGGCACTAGGTCCCTGGGAACCAGCCTTACGAACAGTTGAAGCTGCTTTGTGGATTCTGAGAAATGACCCCAGGTCCTCTGCAAGAGCAGCAACTCTTAACTGCTGAGCTATCTCTCCCTGCTCTCCCTTATCCTTTTGAATAAAGTTACCAGATTAGCTTAAAAATCAGTTACAAATGCAAAACTCCTTTATAATGGTTTATTTTTCCAATCAAGATAACGCCTTCTTGTTCTATAGATATTGTTGAAGCGGGTGATGAGGAACATGGAGCATGCTATGAAAGAGCTAGGTGGGTACCTTCGCTCCAATACACAATGGAACCATCTCTCACGGCTCTGACAGCCCCAGAGAAGGCTTGATCTTTGTACCACGTGCATGTAGTTCTGCAAGAGCCAGAGGAAGGCTAGACTCCCTTGGAAATGGTGTCGAGCAGTTGTGAGCCTCCATGTGGGTTCTGGGGGCTGAACCTTGATATTCTCAAGGTCAACAAGTGTCCTTAGTTACTGGTCCCTTGTTCCAACCCCCAAAACCTAATTCTTAATAGTAAAATGGTAAACTTAAACAAACAACATGATTGTGGTTTCTATGGTATGTAATATTAGTGTAAAGTTACATTAACATATAATAAAAGTATTAGTGTAGTATTACCTCATCACACTTGCTCTCTGCCTGGAACGACACAGGGTTTTAATGTGTGTTCAAACAATCCACGTTACCACACTAAGATCCTGTATATCATTTGTAGCCTGATTAATTTCCCTTTCTTCCAAACCAGATATAACTTGTACCTTCATGAGTGACTCAAAGAATATTGTCACAGAGACTCATGACTTGTGGGTTGAAATCAGAATAGAGCCCAAGGGTCTCTCTGAGGAGTGCAGAGGGCTCAATGCCCACCTGGCAAGAGTGTCACCTCTGAGTCATGCCAGGCTGTTCTTCTGTATAGAGAAAATCCTGAATAGAACAAACACCCTGATAACATAGGGCTCACGTGTGAAAACAGGGCTTGGCAGGAAGTAGCAGCAGGCAGCAAAAGAACCCAGAGAGCCTGGGAGTGGAGCGTGAGATAGCTGTGTGGCAAATAATCACAGGGCAGAGAAGCAACCGTGACCAAGGGAAAGCCCACATGTCCAATGTGAGTGGGGTAGGTTTAAATGGGCATCTAGGAATCCAGAAAACATAAACAAAAAGACACATATGAATGTGTCTTCTAGATTTGCCATGAGAGCATGAGAAAAATGATTCAGAAAGAGCTAGCTATAGGACTTAATTGGAAACCATAGATAAGTATGTAGTACATACTCAAAGATCCTGTTTTGAACTAAACAAGAAAATGGATTGTAAATACCAAACATGTGGCTTCAAGCATCCTTCCAGGGCTCAGTGATGATGGACCAGTGTAACCATTAGTTTAGGGCAGGGCTTTCCATCCCTTTTCCATAGGCTCAGCACAAGTGTGAGTGTTATCCAAGAAAAGGACAGAATCTCATCACTACTGGTGAAGGAATGATGACAGCAGGCCTGCCAGTGAGATGCTTGCCCCGGGTTGAAAGTTACACTTGTTAGACTTAGAGGAGAATAGTTAGCTTCAGGTCCTCACTTAAGACAATCTTCTCTTTTTACCTGAAAATATTTCACTGTTCTTCAGGCTACTTAGAATATGATCATCCGGAAATCGCTGTCACTATGAAAACCAAGGAGGAGATTAATGTCATGCTCAATATGGCCAAAGAAATTGTCAAGGCTTTCAGGTCCAAAGGAATTATACACAAGGTGGAAGGCACTGAGATTAACAAGGTGAGACCTCACATTCTCAGAGTAAGCATGTAGATTTGTGACATAAGCCACTGAAAGTGCGAGACCAGGCTATTAAAGGTTTCAGCTCCTTTGTGCTCTGTAAACGTGAAGTGTGTGCAAACTCACACTAGACTGTTGGAACTACACGCTCGTCAGAATGGTCACAAAAAGCTTCCAAAGAAGGTACACAAAAGGAAAAGAACCCAAGTGCTTCATTATAAAAAAACCAGACAGAGCAAAAACAGCATAATAATGTAGGACCAAAAGAATTATAAGTGTTTTTAAAAGGCAAATAGAAAAAACAAACATGTCAGAATGGCAGAAGCAAATCTTGTGGGGAGTTGGAAGAAAGTGAGGTACAGATATAAAATTTTAAAGAGAAAT
Source organism: Uromys caudimaculatus (assembly GCA_028551405.1). Lineage (NCBI taxonomy): Eukaryota > Metazoa > Chordata > Mammalia > Rodentia > Muridae > Uromys > Uromys caudimaculatus. The sequence continues at coordinate 36,140,039 of CM052713.1, forward strand.
ATTTACAGAAACTTACCTTAAACGTATATTAAGCTCTCCAAACGGAAGGCAAAGCTGAGCAGGAAGGCTGGAACTAATACCATCAAACCACAGGCTAGTTTCAGAAAATAAGGAAGTTGGACCTTTACCTAAAACCATGCAGATAAAATAATTCAAAATGTATCATCCATGGCCTAAAAATCTAAAACCATAAAATTAAAGAAGAAAACATAGGGCTAAAAGTCCATCACCATCTAGGCTGATTTCTTAGAATTAATGTCTAAAGCACATACAGAAATAGGAAGAAGGAAAGACAGAAACAGCACTTTAAAATGTGCATTAAATTATCACATACTACAAAACTTATTCACAGAGTGAGAAGGAACATTTTCAATCTGTATATTTAACATATTGATACATAGAGAAATTTCCTAAAACTAGTCAATGATGGATCTGAAAAGATATCGCCTCCCCCAAAAGACATCCAAATGGCCCAATAAACATGTAGAAATTTGCCTACTGTCACTAATGCCTGGTGAAATCGAAATCAAAACAAATGAGACAACAAACAGAAATGACATCACACTTCCCAGTCACACAAAATCAGGGAAGCAGAAAATACATGTCAGCCAAGCAGAGAACATGGAATTCCTATGCGCTATTGGTAGGAATGGAAACTTGTCCCGCCTCTGTGGGAAAGAGTAGTGAAGTTCTCACAACACATTTGTGTTGCTATTTCGTCTAGCAGTTCTCTGCTACACACTCAACGATAGGAAAAAGCCGAGTCTTTATTCTGTATTCATAGAAACATTATTCACAGGATCTGCCACATAGACAGATGAACGATGATACAGTCTGTACCATATGTATAGAATCGAATATCTTCAGTCTTAATGAAGAAAGAAATGCTAGCCGTGGGTGGATGAATATGGAAGATTCTACGATGAGGAAATAACCCAGTCACAAACACTGTGCAATTTACATAGAACGTTGCAAAATGAAGAGCTATGGCCAATGTAAGGACTGTACAATCCAGATGTGATTAGTTAGTACCACCGTGGCGCAGAGTGTTCAGAAGCAGCTAACACAGCAAACTTGCACTATGTAAACCTATACCTTAGCACAAGAAGACTTTGGAAAATTTGAGGGACTAGTCCTCTAGATGTTGAGACATGCTACAATAATAAAATATTGCAAAATTACAGTAAAAATGGGGGAAATGAGTGGGTAGAACATATTTGAATCCAGCAACAGGCCTAAATACACAGTATTCTAATGTCAAACTGATACTGAAAATTTGGAAGAAATGATCCATTATTCCAAAAATGATTCAAGACTTACATGAAAATAACTCTGAAACTCTAAAATTACAATAATGCTACTTATAGATTTTTTTGTTCTTTTTGAGGAAGAACCTTGCTAAACTACTCATTGTAAAGTCCACATTTTTGTTTAAGTTACATAGATGATACCACATCAACTGTAAAACTTTACATTGAAATGTATTACAAGTGAGTGACATAGCAGACAGAGCACAAAACAGAAGACAACATTTGTAACTGAAATTACCCACTAAATAATGACAGAAGTAATTTCCAAAATGTGTCAGTACTACCTCCAAAGAAATGAGTCACTTAGCAGCTTAGACCAGGAGGGAGCCGAAATTTGAATTCTCCACTTCTCTCCCTGTGTCTTCCATCTCATCTGTGTTGTCTGTCTCTAATAGAGCTTTTTCTATATGTATTGATTGAACTGCAAAACAAAAAAAAAACAAAAAACTCCACAGCCTGGGAAAAGAAAGGAATGAGGCATCTATTAATCTTTTTTTTTTTTTTTTTTTTTGGTCAGAGTTTGTGAGGGAAAAATTGACCTTCTGAGCCCTATTGACCAGAATACATTCCAAAGCCACAAACAGCTGTTATCAAGTTATAGCCACATGCTGCTTCCAACATTTATGGTAGACAGTCGTTTTCTTTAGGGTTGCTTTTAGCATATTGACTGCTTTCAGCAAATGATTACTATAATGTACCCAAGTTATTTTATGTCAGGGGCATGGATGAGTATATAACTCAAGAGTGAAGCTTATGTTTTGCCTAGGTTGTAAAACTGATTCCATGGAAAATCCGAGTCATTTTAAGGTTGATTACGTTGTTTTCTGAAAGGCAAGTTAAACTTATACAGGCTGACTACTCAGTACAGAGTGAGCACGTGGTTTACATGGTCTCAAGGCATACTACTAAGTTGGATGCAAGATCCAGCAAAAGTTCAGTTTCTGGACATGAGAAGTGTTTTCAGAAAAAGCTATCCCCACACAAAGTGTTCCCATAAATGATTAGAAAGGGCAGAGACTACTACAGAAAGCATGAAGAGTAGATCTGAAACAGGCACCAATATGATACTTTTCAGTGACTAATTTAAAGAAATACTTAACATCTCTACTAATCAAAGAATATATATTATCAGGCCTGCCAGGGCTATAGAGAGAGACTTTAACTCAAAAAAGAAGGAGCAGAAGGTGGAAGAAGAGGAAAGGAAGGAAAGAAGGAAGGAAGGAAGGAAGGAAGGAAGGAAGGAAGGAAGGAAGGGAGGGAGGGAGGGAGGGAGGGAGGGAAAGAAAGAGAGGGAAAGAAAGAGAGGGAAAGAGAGTGGGAAGAAGGGAAGAAGGAAGGAAAAATAAAAAAAGGAAAGAGAAAGGCAAAAAAGAAAAGAAAATGAAATAGAAACTATGGTTTGAAGAGATAGCTTCCTCTCTCTTTCTTTCCTCTCTTCTCTCTCTCTCTCTCTCTCTCTCTCTCTCTCTCTCTGATGCCCTGGGACACTTTTCTCCATTGATTAATTTATTGCTGCCTCCCCTCCTCCTGGTCTCCCCCACACACACACAGTCCCTCTCCCATCCCCCTCTCCCCTTCTCTTCTGAGAGGGTGGAGCCCTACCCCTGCCAGGAGGATGGTTCATCTTTTTATCAGCACAGATTGCTCTTGTAGAGGACCCAAGTTCAGTTCCCAGTACCTGTGCAACTCACCACAGCCTGTAACTCCAGCTCCAGGGGGTCTCACATCCTCTTCAAGCCTCCATGAGGACGCACTTATTCAGTACACACACACACACACACATGCATATATACATACATGCACATACATCAATACACACACATACATACACCCCATACATACACATACACACACATACATACAAGCCCATGCATCAATACGCACACATACATACACCACACACACATATACATACACCACACACGCCCATACATCAATACACCACATATATACACCACACACATACACCACACACACACACATATACATACATACATGCACATATACCGATACACACACATACATACACCCCACACACATATACATAAATACACAAATGCGTAATTAAAATTAAAAATAAATCTTACAAAACTAGAACCTAAGAAAGCTAGGGTTGAAGTTCAGTGGTACAGTGCTTGCCTACCATAAACCAAACCCTGATTTCAATACTTGTACTATAAATATGTTAACTACACATATTAAAAGAAAAATAGCTGATTATGGTAGAACATGCCTATAATGGAAGCTCTTTAGAAGCAGAGGCAGGAGGATCAAGATATTCTTTAAGTACATGTGGAGTAGAGGCTAGGCCAGACTACATGAGACCCTATCATAAAATAAGCAAAGAAAAACAGGACTAAGAAAATCGAAACCAGTAATGATGTATTTGCTTATCAGCTCATAAAATGCAAAAAACATTATTAATGTTCTATCAAGGTATGATAAACTAAATTTAAATATTAGAGAGCTAAGGCAAACCAGCTCAGCTATCATAGATGGCAAATCAGAAGCTCAGCTTTGAAAATACAAGCCTGAGAGGGTATCCTGTGCCCAAATGGACTCAGCAGACCAGACAAGAAAGGATAGAAATGTGGATGTTTGCACATTTATAGGTATGTATGTATGTGTGTGTATGTGTGTGTGTGTGTATGTATGTACGTATGTATGTATGTACGTATACATGTATGTATGTGATAATAGTTAAAGAAGAAGTCAGGAAGTTGAGAGGGAGTGGTGCTGGGGAGTGGATCCCCTGGAGCTGGCGTTATAGGCAGTAGGTAGAAGAAGCAGAGGGATCACAACCTCAACCTCAAACAAAGCAGAGAAAGCAAATTGATGTGGGCCAGGCTAGAAACTCTCTAATCCGACTCCTAGTGGCATTCTTCATCCAGCAAGGCCACACCTCTTAAACCATCCCCAAATAACTCGCCAACTGGGGATCAAATCTTCAAACATGTGAGCCTATAGGGAACATTTCTCACTCAAAGCACCGCAACTCAGAATGGGAAGCTGTTACATGCAGTGTTTTGGGTCTGCAGTGTTCTCCAGAGCAGAGGGCTAACTAACGCAGTGCAGTAAAAAGCTGCTGCTGCCGCTGCCGCCGCCGCCGCCGCCGCCGCCGCCGCCGCCGCCGCCGCCCCTCCTCCTCCTCCTCCTCCTCCTCCTCCTCCTCCTCCTCCTCCTCCTCCTCCTCCTCCTCCTCCTCCTCCTCCTCCTCCTCCTCCTCCTCCTTTTTCTTCTCTTCATTCTGTATACACAGTTTGGTTCATCTTCTTTCTTAAATATTGTGCTTCTAGTTAATCATGGCCAGAAAGATAGAGGTGCTTGATCTACAGTCTGTTATTCAGCCATTTAGTGTTGAAGAAGCCCCATTCAATATCCCATGGCTTAGTGAAGATCCTGAAGCCATAACCTTTATTCAGGTAAAAATTTCACCTCATATAATGCCTTTAATGCACTAGCAAATAATCATGGAAACAGTAAGGATACTTGCTAGTTAAAACTCTGTAATCATCCCTTGCTATCTCTATGCTATAATCAACATGTCTTTGAACACAACCCACAGCCCTAGTGCAAGCTGCATCCCACCTGCCCCTCCACCTTCAGCTTCTGTCTCCCACATGCCATATGCCTTTATTTTGTTTATGCTGAACTATTGATGGTGTCATTGATACTAAACCCTCCTCCAATCCTATTAATCTGTGGATTCTGTGTGATTTTTTGGAAATGTCCACTGGTCCTTTTCTTTTTTTTTAAAGATTTATTTATTTATTATATGTAAGTATATTGTAGCTGTCTTCAGACACTTTTTCTTCTCTCTCTGGTCCCGCTCACTGTAGCTGTCTTCAGACACCCCAGAAGAGGAATCAGATCTCATTATGGATGGTTGTGAGCCACCATGTGGTTGCTGGGATTTGAACTCAGAACCTTCAGAAGAGTAGTCAGTGCTCTTAACCACTGAGCCATCTCCCCAGCTCCAATCCTTTTCAATCTATCCTTACTTGTTGCACTTCTGCAAACTACCAGATGTAGTCAGAGATGTAGGTCCTTGGGCTAATTTCTCACCAGAATACCATTGTGTTGTCTTTGGTTTGAAATATGAAAGGTGCTACCATTGTTTCCAATATGCATGTATACTGTACTATTCCATGTATTATATTGCAAGTAATTTTACATCTCTGCCCTCACTGTTTAGCTCATTCGTCCTTCCCTTCTCTTCCTTTCCCTTTTGTTTTTATTGTCATGGCTTCTGAGAAAGAATATTGCTATGTATTCCAAGCTGGCTTCCAGGTCTCACTTATCTTACCTGAGTGTCCCAAATGTCAGATTACAAACAGGCACAACCAGGCCTGGCTTCGTTCATCTTTTGAATGCCAACCCCATCATTCTCATAGTTTGCTTGAGGAATGAATAAATCAATAGACCTAACGCGCTTTAATGGTATGCGTTTCTGTGCTTGTTCAGTGCAAAGCTTAAATTTCCCCTTAAGTATTCAGAATGGCTTGTTTTATACTTAGATTTTAGAGTGCCTGAGACACGGACACGTCATTAACCCTGTCTACTTGTAGCCTTTCACCTAGATGAATCATTTTCATTCTCTGCTCTTATTTCTAGATTATTTTTCTTCACATATATATGAGATTTGGATATAAAATTTATATTTGTAGATCTCTAAATTCTCCTGTGTGCATTTATCCTCTTTTCTCCCACAAAATTGCAACCAACACAATCTCTTAGATCTTATTGAATGTTTATGATAAATGTATGAAAGTTCTGTTAAAGTATAGATCAACATCCCAATTTTTTTTTCTTCTCTTTAGGAAAAAGCTAGAGTTGTAACATTTGACTGTGGGAATAACATATTTGAAGAAGGTGATGAGCCAGAAGGAATCTATGTAATAATTTCAGGCATGGTTAAGGTAAAGCATGTGTGCTTATGAATGTGATTGTGAACATTCAGTTTGTTTATTTTTAAGAAAAAGAGAACTTTGCAAAATTAAGAATGAATGACTTTTCATGCTATAAAATGAAAAGGTGCTTTCTTTTTTATTTTATTTTTATTAATCTTTTGTTTTGTTTTGGTTTGGTTTGTTTTGTTTTGGTTTGGTTTGGTTTTTGGTTTTTCGAGACAGTGTTTCTCTGTGTAGCCCTGGCTGGCCTCGAACTCAGAAATTCACCCGCCTCTGCCTCCCAAGTGCTGGGATTAAAGTTTATTAATCATTTTATTCATTTACATTTCAAATGAAATCCTCCTTCCTGATTACCCCTCCACAAACCTCCCCATTCCTTCTGCCCTCTCCCCCCTCCCCTTTGCCTCTGTGAGGGTGCTCCTCTACCCACTCACCCATTCCCACCTCCTGGCTCTAGCATCCCCCTACACTGGGGCATCAAGCCTCCACAGGACCAAGGGCCTTCCCTCCCATTAATGTCATATAAAGCCATCCTCTGCAACAAATGTATCTGGAGCTATGGATGCCTCAATGTGTACTCTCTTGTTGGTGCTTTAGTTTCTAGAAGTTCTGGGTGGTCCGGTTAGTTGATATTGTTGTTCCTTTGGGGTTGCAATCCCCTTCAACTCCTTCAGTCCTTCCCCTAGCTCTTCCATTGGGGTCCCCAGGCTCAATCTGATGGTTGGCTGTGAGTATCTGTATCTGTATCGGTCAGGTGCTGGTAAAACCTCGCAGGGAACAGCCATACCAGGCTCCTGTCAGCAAGCACTTCTTAGTATCACCAGTAGTGTTGGGTTTGGTGTCTGCAGATGGGATGGATTCCTAGGTGTGGCGGTCTCTGAATGGCCTTTCCTTCAGTCTCTGTTACATTTTTTGTCCCTGTCTTTCCTTTGGACAGGAACATTTCTGGGTTAACAATTTTGGGATGGGTAGGTGGCCCCATCCCTCCATTGGAGGCCATGCCTATTTACTGGAGGTGGTCTCTGCAGGTTCTATATCTCCTTTGTTGTATATTTTGGCTAAAGTCACCCCCATTGAGTCATAGAGGGCTAATATTCTAAACATACCAAAGAACTCAAGAAATTAGACTCTAGAGAACCAAATAACCCCAAATGGGGTACAAAGCTAAACAAAGAGTTCTCAACTGAGGAATCTCAAATGGCTGAGAAGCACTTAAAGAAATGTTCAACATCCTTATCAGGGAAATACAAATCAAAGAGGAACACTCCTCCACTGCAAGCTGGTACAACCACTCTGGAAATCAATCTGGCAGTTCCTCAGAAAACTGGACATAGTACTACCTGAGGACCCAGCTATACTACTGCTGGACATATACCCAGAAGATGCTCCAACCTGTAATAAAGACACATGTTCCACTATATTCATGGAAACCATACTTATAATAGCCAGAAGCTGGAAACAACCCAGATGTTCCTCAACAGAGGAATAGATACAGAAAATGTAGTACATTTACACAATGGAGTACTACTCAGCTATTAAAAACAATGACTTCATGAAATTCACAGGCAAATGGATGGAATTTGAAAATATCATCCTGAGTGAGGAAACCCAGTCACAAAAGAACACATGCAGTATGTACTCACTGAAAAGTGGATATTAGCCCAAAAGTTCAGAATACCCAAGATACAACTCACAGACCATATGAAGTTCAAGAAGAAGGAAGACCAAAGTGTGGGTGCTTAGTCCTTCTTAGAAGGGGGAACAAAATACTCACAGGAGGAAATATGGAGACAAAGTGTGGAGCAAAGACAGAAGGAAAGACCATCCAGAGACTGCTCTACCTAGGGATCCATCCCATATACAGTTGCCAAACCCAGATTCTATTATGGATGCTGGGAAGTGCTTGCTGACAGGAGCCTGATAGCTGTCTCCTGAGAGGCTCTGCTAGAGCCTGACAAGTACAGAGGCAGATGCTTGCAAACAACCATTGAACTGAACATGGGGTCCCAGATGGAGGAGTTGGAGAAGGGACTGAAGGAGCTGAGGGGGTTTGCAGCCCTATAGGGGGAGCAACAGTGTCAACTGGCCAGACCCCCCGAAGCTCCCAGGGACTGGACCACCAAACAAAGAATACACATGGAGGGACCCATGGCTCTGGCTGATTTTGTGGCAGAGGATGTCCTTGTTGGACATCAGTGGGAGGAGCAGCCATTGGGCCTGAAGGGGTTAGATGCCACAGTGTAGGGGAATGCCAGGGCGGGAAGGCAGGAGTGGGTGGGTGGGTGGGTGGGTGGGGAAGCACCCTCATAGAGGCAGGGGGAGAGGGGATAGAATATGGGTTTCTGGAGGGGAGACCTGGAAGGGGGAATACCATTTGAAATGTAAATAAAGAAAATATTCAATAAAAGGAAAAAAAAAACGACCCTGAGATTCCACCTTACACCAATCAGAACGGTTAAGATCATAAACTCAGGTGACAGCAGATGCTGGCAAGGATGTGGAGAAAGAGGAACACTCCTCCATTGTTGGTGGGATTGCAAGTTGGTACAACCACTCTGGAAATCAGTTTGGTGGACCCTCAGAAAAATGGACATAATACTACCTGAGGACCCAGCTATACCTCTCCTGGGCATATACCCAGAAGATGCACCAACATGTAATAAAGACACATGCTCCACTATGTTTATAGCAGCCATATTTATAATAGCCAGAAGCTGGAAACAACCCAGATGTCCTTCAACAGAGGAATGATACAGAAAATGTGGTACATTTACACAATGACGTACTGCTCAGCTATTAAAAACAATGACTTCATGAAATTCACAGGCATGGATGGAACTAGAAAATATCATCCTGAGTGAGGTAACCCAGACACAAAGGAACACACATGGTATGCACTCACTGATAAGTGGATATTAGCCCAAAAGCTCACAATGCCCATGATAAAACCCATAGACCATATGGAGCTTAAGAAGAAGGAGGGGCAAAGTGCTTCAATCCTACACAGAAGGCAGAACAAAATAATCACAGGAGGTAGAGAAAGGGAGGGACCTGGGAGGGAGAGAGGATGGGAAGGGAAAAAACAGGGGGCAGGATCAGGGGGGCAGGATTGGAAGGATTAGGAGACAAGTACAGAGGGTCAAGAAATTGAATAGAAATATGTAGCAGTGGGGGTGGGCAACTGGGGATAGCCTAGAAAGTCCCAGACACCAGGGAAGAGGCTCCCAAGAGATCCTTTCTTAAGAGAGCAGTTAGCATGCAAATGATGGTTTCCAGGACCAGACACAATAGTCAACAACCTGCCACCTTCCAAGCCATACCTTTCTTTCTATCTATTTATTTATTTATTTATTTATTTATTTATTTATTTATTTATTTATTTATTTTCAGCAAACACTGCCCCTTCCTGGTCCCCCCCCTCACTGAGACCCTGCCCCAATCCCCATCTTCCAGCCCCTATCCCCATCTCTTTCAATAGATAAGAGGAAACTGCACAAAGGACCATCTCTGAAGATGGAAATTTATCAATTGTGGCTCTTCTTGTGTTTATATGAGTGGGAGATTCCACCATTTAAAATGGATACATTTAAAATGGCCTATAGAGAGAAGTCCGAAAGAGCTACCTGCTTCAGAATATTCTGTGTGAACGTCACTGCTAATTTAATAACTTTACTTTAAGGGGAACTATTTCCAGGATGATGCAAATACAGTGTAATTGTTAAACTTGAAGCAAGAAAATGGCAAACAGTTTGGGTGACGCAAATAAACCAGCATATGTGTTTCTCTCTCTTTTCTTAACAGCTTAAAAGGTCAAAGCCACACCTGGAGATGGAAAAAGTATCCTCAGAGTCAGAGATTAAAATTCATTCACTGCCTCACACAGAATATCTGCTCAGTGGGGAGATAATAGGAGAGTTAAATTGTCTGACTAAAGAACGGATGCAATATTCTGCCACCTGCAAAACTGTTGTGGAGGTCGGAACAGCTCCTCTGTCTTGCTGCTGTATCTCATTCAATGTCTGGTATCAAACTTAGAATGTTTTTAATGCTTAGCATGTGTCTAGGGGCCAGTGGCAATGTGTGTTTTTAAATAGGAAAGATAAAGGGACACTCATTATTTACCAATGGATACACACTTTACGTAATTGTTAGTTGAAAACAGCTTGTGCCTGAACAGATCACACTAAACCAGCACAGTTCCCACAAGAGAGATCCTTTATTGAAAGGGGGGAAGAAGCGAGGAAGAGGGGAGAGAGAGAGAAATGGGTCGAGGTCTCTGTCTTTTATCCGGACCTTGTTGTAAGTAACCCAGGTGATGACCCACACAAGCAATGCCTGTGAGGGAGTGTGCAGCGGTTGCCATGGCAACAGAAGCAGGAGAGTCCTGCCTAGGGATGGCTGGCATCATCACTAGATTCAGAGGCTAGCTGCGAACAGCTTCTGATGCTAACAATAATGCCCTAGTAAAATAGTTTCAAAAGTGAGCCTACCACAATGAAAGAATTTAATCAGGAAGTCTGGGCCACATGAGCTGTTTCCCTAAGATGTATATAGAGTTTAGGTCCAGCCAAATTCTTACTTAAATGCAGATTTTAATCGAGCCATGTGATTTTTTTATATGTGAATTCATCAGAATAGAATTGTCTTTTTTAAAAAGGACAAGAAAAAGAAAAGAATGTGCCAGAAACTGTAAGCTAAGGAAAGTGGGGAAGAGTCAGCACTGGAATGTACTGGCAGGAAAGCTGATTAGAGGGGATAAAACACCTCCCTCCCACGCGAGACACGACTGCGGACAAAATCATCTGTGTACCAGGGGTTTCTACTGCTCCCCCAAAAATAATGTTCACCCATGAAAGCACAAGGAAGAAACAAAACCAGAGGCTCTTTAAACCTGCAGGCAAAACCATTATCTGGAAATGGTTTTCCAGGAAACACAAGAAGACAAACAAATCAGTGAAACCAAGAGGGAATCATCTGCTTTGTCTACAATGTGGGACATTCAGAAGGACAAATGACCTGACATTTTAGCAAGTCAGGGCCACTAAGTGGGAACAGGAGCAGGGAGAGAGAATATTAGTACAAACGGACACAAGAGATGTAACACCCACGTGCAATTGATCTACTTCAAATAATCCAAGTATAAAGAGATATGTTGGAGACAATTTGGACATTTTCAATATGAGTGAAGTATATGATGCTTTTACAAGCAGTTCTATGTGAAGAGACTATTTTTTTTTAAGTGTGGCTCTAGGAGCCTTCAAATATCATTCTAAGCATGAAGATGTTTAACTAATAGGAAAAGCATTTGCCGTATATTTTAGGGATAGAGTCGGTAAGATTGAGAAGGCTGTGGTAAAAGAAGAAATTGAATTTTAGCAGGGGCATGTGTTTCTTAAAGAAAAGGTACTTTTATAAGTGAAAAAGAGGCTTGCAAGTCCAAGGGGTGTGGGTGGGTAGAGTTTGTTCTCTTTTCTCTAGATTAATGCTCAAGGGCCAATATTTTTCTTTAGATTTTAGCTTAGGTTGGTTAGAGCAGGAAGAAAGAAGCATAGTGTTGGTGGAGTATTTCAACTGAATTGCATAATCGCTTGGCATTTGAAAGAATTACAGAGCGTCTAGGTGACAGTCACAGGTGACTTAAATGTGATGCTTATGCATGTATGAGCTCATATCTGTGTGTGTACATGCACACAAGATCATTAGCTCATATCTGTGTGTGTACATGCACACAAAATCATTATCATTTTGAGGCTGGTAATTCAGGCGTGGATTTTATACAGCTACCTAGTCTCTCACTGAGCCTTTTAGACCTCTTTAGATGGATTTTTTGAAGTAAAATAATCACATCTATTACATTTTAAAAACATCTTTAAGTAGTGCCACAGTAAAACACATACATGTAACATTCTGCGTAACCAGGATTTGAATAAAAACACTAGCAAACATTTATGAAGGTACTGTATACATATCAAACCCACCACAGCCAAGCACAAAACCTCACCAAATTCATGGGACACTGTCTTCCATCATGATAAACAGGCATGTTCAAAATAAGTCTGAAAGCCTTCAGAAGAGAAATCAATAAGGTTGGCCATGCACTAGTTATTTTGAACTGTCAACTTGACACAGTCTGGGAAGAGAGAGTCTTAATTAGAAATAACCTATATCAGGCTGACATGATAGGCTGGCATGTGAGTGCTTCTCTAGGGGATTGTATTGATTTTATCTGATGGAAGATGGAGCCCAGTGGCCCTGTTCTCTAGCCAGGGGGCTGTAAACAGTAAAAGAGAAGAGAGAGAGAGCGCTTAGCTAAGAGCAAGTAAGCAAGATGAGTTTATTCTCTCTGCTCTTGACCATGGATGGGATGTGAGTAGTTGCTTGAGCTCCTGCATACCTTATCTAAAACAATGGACTGTTACTTGGTATGAGAAGCTAAGAACACCTCTTTGACCAGATGATTTTTGGTAGCGTCAGAATAGTTTATCACAGTAACAGAAAAGAAAGTAGGACAGCCCTTAAATGCACCCTGAGTCCCTGCTGCCTCCCACAATTCTCCAGTCACCATGCAACAAGAGCCCTACCGAAGACAGTGGGTTTGATCAATTGTGAAATTGTATTCAATAAAGTGGCTGAAATCATAGGCCAGCTAAAGCTACAAAGCAAGACCAAGACCTTGTGTCAAAACAAATAAACAAACAAAGAATAACAACAAAAACAAATACTGCCAAAATTAAAGGACTTTTAAGGTTCAGTTGTCAGAAAGGAGATATTTCAAACCACTAGTATTCAACTGAAGGATCAGAAATAACAGACCATGAAAGCAAAGACTGAACATAAAATGGCCTTCTGTTGATCTGTCCCATCGATGCTGAACACGAGCCCTGCCTTCTCTAGATCTACTGTGTCAGTGCTGAGAGGGATGACCTCCTTCTCCAGATCTACTGTATCAGTGCTGAGAGGGAGAACTGCATTTCCAGTTCTACTGTATCAGTGCTGAGAGAGAGTACTGTGTCTCTAGATCTACTGTGTCAGTGCTGAGAGGGAGCACTGCGTCTCTAGATCTACTGTGTCAGTGCTGAGAGGGAGCACTGCATCTCTAGATCTACTGTGTCAGTGCTGAGAGGGAGCACTGATGGGATCCAGAGCGGAGGTAGTTTCGAAGTTAACTTACTTTCATGTTACTCTGCTTTGGAACCCATCTAACGCCACCTATTAATTAACCCAAGCAAATTATAAATGCCAGCCCGCACTAAGCCTCGGTGATCAGATAATCAATAGCTCCCTGCAACAAATCTCATCAATTCAGAGGAATAAAGAGGAATCTATAATCTCTACAGTGTGTCATCAGGAATTATGAAATTTTGAAAGCTTTTTCTTGAGATTATAATTTTTATACAAACAAAGAAACATTAAACAGTGGTGGTTGGCATGAAAAATAAGGATGGAGTGATGCATTGTGTAAAAAAATAATGTTAATATTGCCCAGAGGATGTACTGAGCTAACAAGTCACTAAAGCAGTGAGTACAGATAGAGCCAACAAACTCAAAGAAAACATACATAATTAAAGAGAAACTGCTCTTAAACATAGGAGAGACAGGGAAATATCAGCGCAACATAAACACGAAATAAATGGTCAAATGGAAAGCATAAGATTTTCTCTACACAGATTGAGATGCCAGTTTTTAAAAGGGGGGGAGGGGAAGATGATAGAAATGATGAAATCAGTAAGGACAGTCGAAGGGGATCTAAGTCTTGAAAGGAAACAGAAAACCAGCTGTGGTGGCCAATGGATTGTGATTTAGAAGCTGGTCTGGGCTACATACAGAAACCCTGCCAAGAAAAGAGAGATAGGGGTGGCAGAGAGGAAGGAGTGAAAGGAAAGAGAAAGGAGGGAGGGAAGAGAAACAAGCAAACAAGCAAGCTATGCAATGGCTTCTGCCAGCACAGTGGCAAACCCTCCAGTGATCTTTTTCACAGCTGTAAAAATCCATTTCAGCACCTCCAGTATGAACTTTACCAGAACTGAGAAAGTCAAGTGAGAGAGCACAGCTTAACAACAAGATGCACAGAAGAAGGCAGGGGAAAAAAAAAAAAAAAAAAAGAAGCAAGAGGACAGGTTTCTTCCAAATTTGCAAGGTCAGCATTCACCTGAACCCTAAAACCAGAATAGGAAACAAAAGTAGAAAAGCCACAGAGCAGTATTCATGGCAAACACAGAAACAAAAATTCTCAAAATAAGGCTAGCAACCCAAACACAAAAGCGCAGAAAAGAGTTTATTTATCACAATCAAGTATGATTTATCTCAAGTATGTTAATGATTGAAGATACACAAGTCAGTCAAGATGATACGTTACCACATCAACCAAAATCTCAAGCTCCATCACAAATAAACACTTCATAAAATTCATCATCAATTCATAATAAGCAGTCTGAAAAGTTAGGGATAGAAGGAGAATAAGCAAACATGATAAAGGCAGATTGTGTACATATACATGTATACATATATACATGTATGCATGCATGCATACATATACTTAGTGCAAAGTTAACATTATAATGAAAGGGAAAAGCTGAAAGCTCCGTTTCTCCCCTCACACATTTTCACTCAACAGAATAATGGAGTCTGCACCACAAAAATCAGGAGGACAAAATAAGTACAGGGTATCTGGGTTGGAAAGGGTGTGGTCAGTCAGTGACGATGAAATGAACTCATGTAGAGAATATGCCCCAAGACCATCTGAAAAGTGATAGAAGTAACAAGCAAGATCATAAGATATAACATAAAAATAAGCCCTGTTACTATATGCTAATAGCGAACCATCTGAAATAGAAGTCAGAAAAGCAATCTTGTGATAACTACAAAGGAATAAGTTTACCCAGGGAAAGGAAAGAGTTTTACAATAAAAATAACCTACTGATGAACGGTATTGAGAAAGTCACCAAAGGATGGAAAGACAGCCTATGTGTCTTGAGTGGGAAAATCAACACAAAGAATCTAAGCGAAGAAGGAATCGGCATACTGGGGAGAGACACCTACCTCTCCATGTTTATGACAGTGTCATTCACAAGTCAAGAAATGAAAACAACCACAGCATCCAGCAACTGATACTTGGTATAGGAAGACATATGTACTGGGAAATGCTACTCAGTCTCTGAAAGAACGGTGGGCTAGAGAGATGACTGGCTCACTCATACAGCACTTGCTGCCAGGGCTGATGACCTGAGTCCCATCCCTGGAACCCACTTGGTAGAAGGAAAGAATCTACTTCAGGTGGCCCCCTGATTTCTGCAGGTGTGTCATGACATCTGTGTAAATTAATTATAGCATAAATGTCATTGATTAAAGTAATAAAAACATTTTAGTGAATGAGATTCCATTTTTGCAGCAGTGTGAATGATCTTGAAGAGAATTGTGCAAATATTAGAAACCAGGAACAGACAGAAAAGTACTCCATGTTTTCTTACCTCCATGTGGAATGTAAAACAGCAGACTTGTCTCAGAAAGAGCAGAGGGGTGGTTCCCAGAAGCGTATGGCAAGGGGAAAGGGAAGGTGGTGGTCAAGGGCACACTTCAGTTCACTGGAAGAATTTATTTTAGTGTTCTATTGTACTGCGTGGTGAATGCAGTAATAACAATGTATATGTCAAAATGGTTAAAGGACTAGATTTGTAATGTCCTGGACACAAAACCTTGCAAGCTGGTAAGGTGTAGGACATGGTAATTAGCTTGATTTGTGTCTCATTAGCATCCATAGCTATTATTTGCCAAAGAAAAGAATAAAAATAAGTATGTAAGATGGCGACTGGTATTTAGCTTGGCATGATTTCAGGATGTGCAAACACCAGACTACGCCCAGAAACACACACAGTTTTTAAAAATAAAAACTGAAAAGTCCCTGCTGGACCATGAGGCTTTCTAGACTTGTGTCTTTTCAAGATTTCAAGTCCGAGCTAATAAATGCATTTTATGAAATTTCTGGGCTGCTACATGCATCTTAATTCTTAGCTTGAATGTTACTGTAATGGAGATGTCATATTTCTTCAGTCATGGGCTTACACAAATTGTTCAATTTCTATCTTCCCTTTTTCCAGACATATTTTATTCCCATTAGCCACTTGTATGAAGGCTTTGAAAAAAAATGTCCTAACATGAAATATAAAATGTGGCACAAAATCGGACTTGCCATTACTGCCCAAAAGATCCGAGAACACTTATCTTTTGAGGTAAGAGGGGTCCTTCTGAATTCTTCCTACACACCCCTGTCCCCAAGCAAACCTGCACAGAGATAGGGGCAGAAACTGACTGTAAGCTAATGACATGAGGCTGTGCTTCTCCTTAAGGACTGGAACTACAAGCTGCAGTTGAAACTCTGCAATGTCTTCGTAAGGGACATACCCAAGTCCACAAAAACCGACATCTATGATGAAACAGTAACCCATGTTGTCCTCATCCATGGATCTGCCGAAGACTGCCAGTTGCGAAAAATTTATAAGGCACCTTTCCTAATTCCTGTGACATGCCATCAGGTACAGAAACAAGCATCACACCAAAAATGCACTGACATTAGAAAACCTGCCACTGCAGCCAGGCTTTCTGCCCTTGCATCTCCTCCTTTCCTCCCTCCAGTCCATGGTCCCATCCTTACCCAGAACCATGTGCGTTCACTTAGACAGTGTTCATTGATCGCTTTAGCACTCAATGGTCTAGACACAAGCGTTTTCCATCCAATGCCAATGCCAACAAAACTTACCAAGGAATAGAATTTTGGCCACAGTTACAATGAAACACTCCACAGTATAGAATTTTGGCCACAGTTACAATGAAACACACCACAGTATAGAATTTTGGCCACAACTACATTTTAGTGCAGTGGCACCTAGGAAAAGAGAACCCACTAGTTTCTTCATGCATTTCAGAAGGACTGTATCAAAGGTACTCTAGAAGGTCCTGATAAACCTCACTAAATAGAGTGGTAGCAATTTTGTTCCAACTCAGAAGAATATAAAAATGAACACTTTGCTATTTAAATTGTTAGGAGTTCAAAGGGACTCTTTGCTCCACAATCCTCGGTTTCCTAGCAACCACAGCCTGCCCATCTCCACCGCTTCAGTTTCTGCCTTTGGCTCTCTGTTCTCAGCATTTTCAATACAGCAGCCACCCATCACTGTCTTACCATCTTATGGTCTCTCTACAACCCTTCAGTGGCCTTTTTGCAGTGGCCACTACCATTGCTAGAACGAGAACTCCCAGGTTCTTGATTACTTTTTGCTCAGCTACCTCTGTTGGCTGTATCTGAAATAAGACCATAAGTAGGAGAGAGATTTTAGACCTAGCATTCCAATGCTAAGGGAGAATATACAGGAAAGAGGCCTACCAGGCTGACTTTAAGAAACTAAGAGATATCTTGTTTACATAGAAAAAGGAATGGAGTACTCTTGTAGTATACTAATCACAGTCCTCTCTCTCTCTCTCTCTCTCTCTCTCTCTCTCTCTCTCTCTGTGTGTGTGTGTGTGTGTGTGTGTCTTCCAGTTCTACCAGTGATAGCCCTTTCATATGCACCAATCACATCTCTGTTATGACTATACACAAGCTTTGCCCAGAGTCACTGTGGAGGGCTCCCTCTCCTGCCCTCTGTAAGAAAAGCTGAAGGATGAACATGGTCACTCACTACAAGTTAACAGAGGCTTGTTCTGCCTGGAGTGGGATGCTGTAAAGCTGATGCAAGTTGCTTGGAGAGCTGGTTGATTCGAGCATCAGAGCAAGGTCTCCTACAGCAGCTGGAGCTGACGCTTGAACAGCAGCTGTGGCTGCAATGGTCCATGCAGCCAGAGTGGAATTTTCTCTGAATGATCATAGGGTTACTAGAGCAGAAGCTATAGGTCTAGCAGTGCTGAACTCTAGACTACAAGACATAAGGTAGAGTCCCTCAGCTGTCAATCAAAATGTCAAATTGGCCCTACCAGCTACTAATAGCTCAAAAAAGGAAAAGATAGTGAATGATGCTTACAATAAATGATACTGTGGAATGATCACCCTCAACATTGTTCCCAGGTTTAATCCATACCCAAACATCCTTAAGAACGACCTTGAACAAGAATCATCCTAAAGATGCATTATCAATAGTACTCACCTATCACTAATCATATAAAAGGCAAAATTTGGCAATTTATGATATTTAGCAAGGAAAATATGACTCAAATGCTCTGTTAGAATAAGCAGCTGCATATTTAGTGTGGTTTGGTCTTCAGTTGTTAAAAAAGAAAGTAAACTGTATCAGTGTGGTTATCATAAAGTCTATGTAAAATAATATGCCCGAATGCCTCAAGGAAGAGTGCACGTGGTCATCCCAGCAGTCAGGAGGTTGAAGACCTAGAATACCAGCTTGCCAGAGCAACATGTAATTGCATAACAGGCATTCAGAAATTAATACGTATTGCGTTAACTTTCAGATACAAGGCATGGAAGACTTCACAAAAGTAATGATTATTCAAACTTCAGTTGCTGTAAGAAAATTCAGATGGAATGTAAGAAAGTACATCCCACCTCGAAGGATGTCTATGAAACCAGATTTTAAAAGTGAGTTAGCTGTGTTGGGCATGATTATACGGATTTGTGTTCCTTTCATAAAATAGTGATGTCTGCATTTGGGACCAGGTGCATGCATTCTGCCTAGCTGCCATATTTGACATGCTAAACTTCTCATCGCTATGACAAAAACATGAAATAAACAACTTACTTACAGGAGGAGAACTTAATTTTGGTCCATGGTATCAGAGACTACAGTCTGTTCTTTACCTGCTCTATTGCCATAGGTTTGTATGGCGAATAAAAGTAAAGTGGGCATAACATCATGGAACCAGAAGCCTGGGGGGATACTTTTCTTTTTCCCATGGCATCTAGGAGGCAAAAAGAGACCAAAAGAAGCCAGAACAATATATTCCATACACCAAGATCTACAATGGTCCCCCACAGCCCCAAGCAAGGGAAAGAAACAGGAAACATACATTAGCACTCAAGTACCCTTAGGTACCTGCAACTTCACATCTCTTCTGCACCCCCTTTCCCTGCTCTCTCCACATTCCAACTTCTTTTATTCTCATTGCCTAGTAGTTTAAAGCATCCAGTCAAGATGTAAGTCACCATATGTATGAGACAGAGAAGCCAAAATTGTATATAAAGCTCTGCTTTATTGTATTCTGGGCTTGGACAGTAAGACAACATCTGGAGAAGCCTATAGCTGGTACCATTGGCTACTCCTGGTAAAAGAAATCTTGAGGTCCAGTTTTTTGGACTTGAATGCCTATAGACCTAGTCATCTCTGTTCTCTGTAAATGTCTTCACAGACACGCCGGAAGTGTACTTTATTAGCCGCCCCTTCAGATGTCCTCTATCTAATCAAGTTACCCTTTGGTGAAAGCCAAAATTAATTATTCCAATATACAATATTAGAGTTAAACTTAGAAATATTTATATTTCATCTATAAGTATAAGCCTGCATAATTATCAAAATAACATGAAAAATGGTTGACAGAATTGTCAGCTCTTCCCCCAAAAAGAAAATGTCACGTATATCAATAGCAAGATAAAATATGGTTTACATTCTGAATGGCAGACATATGAATCACTGGATAGTGTTGGCAGAAAGCTTATTCTTTAAACAAATTTCATATGATAAAAACTATATTGTATCAAGTAGGATTATTTAGGACCTACAATTCCTCATCAATTGAATGACATAGAAAGTTTGCAAATTCATCACCTTCTTTAATGATTGTTCTCATTATTTTCATCATTGCTGAGACCAAAGACTTAACAAGAAGTAACTTAAAGGAACAAGGGATTATTTTGTCTCCCAGTTTGATATAATTCATCACAGCAGGGAGGACGTGGCAATGGAAGTGAGGTGCTCTGGTCACTGTGCACTCATATGTAGGAAGCAGAGAGTGATGGATGAGGTGCTCAGCTTGATATCTGCTTTTTTCTCTTTTTATTCAGCCCAGAACCCCAGCCCACAAGATTATGCTATCATGCTCAGGGTGGTTCCTCCTCAGTTAAATCTTTCAAGAAATGTCCTTAAAGACACACTCAGAAATGTTTCTTAGGTGATTTTAAGCCCAAATTTACAAGGACTACCCATCATAGTGGGATATATATATATATATATATATATATATATATATATATACACACACACACATATATATGTATATATATGTATATATATGAATAGGAATCTGATATATTTTTATTTTATTAGTACTAGTATAAATTAATGAAATTATAGAGATTTTAAAAATAATAAACTTTATAACCTTTGATTAAATAATATGATTTCTAGACATTTATTACAAAGATATAAAAAAGTATGAAAAGATAATTGGGCATCACTATAAAGATAGAATACTAGAGTCAGTAAAACTGTATCATATATTGCTATTTAATTAACAATTTAATCAAGAAGATTGATTATTACATAGTCATTAGAGTAATAACTTTTCATGTTACAGTGTGAAAAGACCACAGTGGTATATGTCAAGTAAAACTACCAATGCTATGCTGTTAATTCGAAGTGAATTTTATCTTTATGACATTCTATTGGTGTATACTTAATACTTTTTTAATATATTTGATTAAATGTGGGTTTGTACATGTGTGTGTACATGCCCAAGGCTAGCAGGAAATAAGAATTCACTGGCGCTGGAGTTGCAGGCCATTCCCGGCATAGGTGCTGGGGACGAAATTCCAGAAGAACAATACATGCTCTTAACTTCTGAGACCTCTCTCCAGCTCCCAGATAGTTGCATCTTTGTAAACATAAAATCCTATCATCACATGGGTTCCTGCTGACCATAAGATGAAGCTCCTGTAGGTTATGGTCCTGGAGCTGATACTATCTGCTCTCTCTGCCGCTGCCACTGCTTCTCCTCTGTCCCAAAAACCTAGACCTGCCAAATGATCAATGGTTCCTCTGGGTTCCTCTGAAACAAAAGACCTAGTGGACTCTAATTCTTGGGCATTTCCATGTACTGTTCCTACTACCTTAGCCCCGCAAATCTACTCCATATCTCTCTATTCATAGACTTACTGCACCTTATTTTTCAATGTCTTTCTCCTTCCTCTCCCTCTCCCTCCCTCCTCCCTCTCTATCTATATCTACCTATCTCTCTCTCCCCCAATCTCTCTCTCCCCCAATCTCTCTCTCTCCCCCAATCTCTCTCTCTCTCTCCCCCCAATCTCTCTCTCTCTCTCACTCCCGCATGAGTCATAAGTGACCATCTCACCGCTAACCTTGTTTCATGTTTATTCACCTGTACTTTCTACTGACTAAAAACTCCAATAAAGCGTGACTTTCACATAGGTCCTCATTGCTAACATAGGCATTCGCAATACATATTAACATAGTCATGTTAAAGGATATTAAAATCATAAATGCTATTTTTCCCCAGCTTTTGACTTCTCTTGAGTACTTGTTACATATCTTTACAATTAAAGCCTGTTAGACACACTTTGAGAAGTGGCCTTTCATCCCACTGGTGTGAGATCATAGATCCCTTGTGTCTGCAATCCAAGTGGGATCATCGATGACCTACTTAAAAGTGTGACTACCTCCAGGGATGAGTAACTCTCTCTTCCTTTGCAGGAGAATCACTTGAAACATTGGAAGAAAACTCTGAAGATGAAGATGATGAGAAAGAGGTAAGTGAGAACCAGGTCTTTTTTCAAGTTTTATTAATTTAAAAGAAAGTCTTCAATTTATGGAAACCTACTGATGCATTTCTCTTACCCCAAAGGACTTTACCTACTAATCATTTTACAGATTTGGATATTAAAAAGTTGCTTTTTGCCCAGCGTATAATAGGCATGTGCTGAATTTGGCCAGATTCAAAGGCTGTCACCACCAACTTCTACAACTACCTCTGCAAAGCATCTAGGATTTTCCAGTCTGAAAGCAGCAGCCAGCCCCTAGAATCACAGTCCTCGATGAATGCAGTGCAGAGTATGCTAATCTCTTCTGTCCTGGACTAAACTGAATTTCTCAGAAAGCCTCATG
The DNA here is from genome assembly GCA_028551405.1 of Uromys caudimaculatus. NCBI lineage: Eukaryota > Metazoa > Chordata > Mammalia > Rodentia > Muridae > Uromys > Uromys caudimaculatus. Next base: position 36,162,314 of record CM052713.1, read on the forward strand.
TTATCCTTCTAGGCCTAGAAGAGCAAAAGAAAAACTTCAATTAAAAATCATGTAAGGAAGACAGTTAAGCTAAAAATATAAGGTAAATTCTAGAGCATAGAGATGAGTTACTTGGCAAGCTAACCAAGCTTAAGGGACTCAGCCTCCTGACGTATTTTGGAGATGGAAAAGAGCCAGGGAAGCTAGTGTTCTTGTACCTGTTTTAAAAGAATGATGCTTGTCCATCAATTTTTTTTTTAAAGAATGGCACACACATTACAGTTCTAGTTCTTGAGAATTCTAGTATTTGAGAAGTCAAGGCAGAGAGATAATGACTGCATGACATTCTACCTTTCTTCTTAAAGCAACAGCATTGAGAAGGCGAGGGTTTAAGGAAAAATAGAAACAGCAGCTAGTTGAATGTGTACAGAAACCCAAGCTGTGTTGTTGAGTAGATGTTTTTATTCCCAAGAGTTAGCTGTTGCTTATGTTTGGGGCCTGCTACCTTCTTCCTTCCCACCACTATCATCCCAGAACACAGTTTTCGTAGACAAGGCAAGATAACCCCTCAAAGCTCTGTCCGATCAAGAGACCCCTGTTCTGGTCCTCCAGGATGGAGTATGTACAATGACCACTGCAAGAATCCCAGGCTTAGCTTCTCTGCTCTGTGTTGGGTCCCACACCAGCACTCCTCTGTCCATCAGACCCTTGGGTTCTAGTTTCCTTTCTGTTGTTGCGACAGACTACAACAGCAACTTGGAGAAGAAAGGAATTTATTTCAGCTTATAATTTTATATTATAATCCAGCTTTGATGGAAAGTAAAGGCAAAAGCTTCCCATCATTCCCACACTTAAGAGCAGGAAGAAATAAATGCATATGCATTCACTATCTTACTTGCTTGCCTGTGCTCAGCTTGATCTCTCTACTCCTCAATAGTTCAGGACCCCTGCAGAAGAAATGAAACTGCACACACCAGACAGACTCTTCATCAAGTAACTTAACTGAGGCAATGCCACGTAGACATGCCCACAAGCCACTGCAATCTAGACAATCCCTCTTGAGACTCTCTTCTCAGATGATTTCAGAATGCATCAAGATGACAAATCTTAACCATTATACTTTCTTAAAAGATTTGAAATTTGATTTCTGTTTTCATATCCATTTTTAGAATCAAGAAAATGAGGAATTGTTAGAAGACAACATTAACAACTAAAGAGTCGACTGGAAAGAAAGTTGTTAGTTGCCTAAACTTCTCAACATGACCACGAAAACATTTATTTCTGGAGATAGAGACAAGCCAAAGTTTATGTGCCTTTTGTATGATAATGTGAATTAAAGCAACTCACACTAACCGACCAATTCTCCAAATGATTATATTTCTGTATTTATACTGGAGGGAGGATAATTTTAAAATAAGACTCTAAGACTTTCTTGTGGGCTTAAATTGTTTTTAAACCTACTTTTAGTAAGGATTCTCAAACACTTCAATCCTTCTTGTAGCCCATCATCCAAAGATAGGAGTGAATAGATGGTGAATAGGACAAGGGGATGTGGACCTGTTGAGAAAGTAGTATTTTGGGGATGATTCCAATCTTGGTTTGACAGGATACCAGCAGTCCAATCAGTAGTGTCTTAGTTAGGGTTTTACTGCTGTGAACAGACACCATGACCAAAGCAACTCTTATATGGATAACATTTAATTGGGGCTGGCTTACAGGTTCAGAGGTTAAGTCCATTATTATCAAGGTGGGAGCATGACAGAATACAGGCAGGCAGGGGGTAGGCAGAGCTGAGAATTCTACATCTTCATCTGAAGGCTGCTAGAAGACTAACTTCCAGGCAGCTAGGATGGAGGTATTAAAGCCCACACCCACAGTAACACATCTACTCCAACAAGGCCACAACTACTCCAACAAAGCCACACCTCCAAATAGTGCCACTTCCTGGGTCAAGCATATACAAACCATCACAGGTAGTGTCAAGATACCAAACATGAATCAACAGCAGTGGCATGATCCAGCAGAAACCTCCAGGCCTCTGCTGAATTTTCATGAGTCAGCAGGAGTGACCAAGACTAGCTGAGCCACCAGAAGTTCTCTGCCATACCTCTTGCAACAAAGCAAAAATCAGCAAAGATAAAGATGTGAGACCAGTGAAGCATTGCAAAGCTAGCTATGCAAGCATGCCATTACTGTCCGTTGTGTCGTATTTATAATCTCTCCAGAGATCATGTGTCCATACATGGACCTTGCCTCAGCAAAACACCATGTGAGTCTGCATCACATGACACTACCATAAACCACTTCACTTTATAGACCCCTGATATTCTCTCTCTAGTTGACTACTTATTATCAAAATACCTCTTAACTGGTTCCCAGTACATCACTCTACTTCTCAGGCAGGTGATCTCATGGCATTGACAGCAAAGAGCAGAGAGAATACACTCATTCTCGATTGCTGCCTTCTGCTCAGCCAGGTTTCTTCACTATGAATTCAGGCAGGACCTAGCCAGATGGTGCCATACACATTCAGTCCAGACCTTTACACCTCAATTAACAAGACAGTGGTCCCACAGACATGCTCACTGCTCAGGTTGATTTAGGCAACCCCTCAGTGGAGAGCCCTTTCTTCAGTGATTCTAGGTTTTGTCATAGGGACATGTAAAACTAACCAGCACTGGGTGTATGATTTGTTTCACTATACCAAGTCAGGACCTTGATCGTTATAGTAACCATATAAAGTAGATGTATTTATTCATAATTTACAAGGGACTAAAGTAAAACAGCAATTTTAAAGAATTTGCAGAAAATGTCACAGCCTCTAGGATATAGAATGTAGACTTGAAAATAAGCTGTTAAGCTATACATTTAGCCAATATGGCACACCCTAAATTGATTTAGTAAAAATTTAAATGCCCATCTTCAGAATCAAGATTTGGGTATTCCGAATGCTATGCCAACAACTCATGATAAGGACATAGGACCCAAGTGTAGAGACTCCTGCCACAGGTTTTTGAGTACAAGACAATGAGGTCTGACCCTTTGAGGAAACTCAACCAGTCCTTTCTCAGTGTTAAGGACTAAGCAGCCATTGCAGTATTGTTTTAGAGACCCCATTAGAGTGGTCTGCCTCTGAATTCTTTAGCTGAGAAACAAAGAATTAAGATAGAGAGTTAAAACACACACTTGAATGCATATACACGAAGACACACAAACACACACCACATGTGCAAATACACACACACCACTATTGCTGGTGGTGCTGACAAGACAATGTGGTTGCCTTCCTTTTGATAGAATTGATTAGAAACATAGATTACTGCAGGCATATAGCATTAAGCTTGATTCATAGCTAGGAACAGGGGAACAGGGTGCATCCAGAACGAGAACTATACAAAGACTACCCAGGTTATGAAGTAGAGCACATAGGGAGGAGAAGGAGATTGAAGAATGCAAAGACAAAGAATGGAGTGTTCCTCCTCAATCTGAGACAAACACCAGGAGAGGGGAGAAGTGTTCTCTGCCAACAGTTCCTGAGGATATCACTATTTGCAGAGGCAAGTTTGCCTCATTTTGAAAAGGAAGCAAGGGAACTTATAGAATTCAGATAAATTACTTGATATCTTCACTCTGCAATGGACTCACTATACAACTCTACAGTTGTGAGCTGGTTTAATCATGTGTCATTTGCTAGACTGCTGAGGTTGTCTCCATCTTATTTTGGAAATCTAGGCTACTGAAGAGAAGTACACAGCCACAGTTTCAATGACTGTCAGTATCTGGCTTGAAGCATGGTCTGGAGTGTAAAGATCCCTATGTAAGACTCCAATGTAGGAATTGATCCTGTCACAGATGTCTAGATCTCTGCCATACCCCAAGCTCAACAACAACCTGAAAAAAAAAAACATGTGTGGAGTTCTTTTATCCCTACTCACCTACAAAAATCGGAAACAGTAGCAAGATAATCACAGAATTCGCACATGAAAAAGCGCTAGAGTTTGTGACTGTCAGAAAGCCAGTAAACTACAGCTATTCAGATCTTGTTACCTTATCATATAAAAGTATCGTGGAAGAGTTTTTACGCTGGTGGTTAACTCCCCACACAACAGCAAACAAGAACTAGATAAGGTTAAAGATCTCAGCTCCTAAATCTTCTAACTCCACCCTCATTTCCAGTTTTATAAATATCCGGGTTTTTGTTTCTAGTTTAGTGAGTATAATTTCACTCAGGTCTTAAATACTGTAGTAAATGCTGACGGGGATACATAGCGAATGGCTCAGAGATTTCTTTTTTGGACTTGTAACACTTTTCATCTGTGCAGTGGGAGCAGTTTATTAGCCCCAAGTCTAGACCACACTAACCTGTGTATATAGTAAACGCCCAGCTCTGCCTCTTGTAAAATAAACACATTTTCTTTCCTGGTATCTGAGACTTCTACAGCTCAATGTCTTCATCTAGTGGTCAGAAGTAAAAGTGAAACTTAAAGACTGGGACTCAATAACCCAAAATGACAAGGCAAACTGATTTGCAAGCCCCGCCCCTAGTGCTTTGACTCTGGTTGCAAATAGCCAATGTAAACATTTGGGGAGGATTAGGAGGTGTGGCCTTGTTAAGGTGGGTGTGGCCTTGTTTCAGGAGGTGTGTCCCTGGGAGCTGGGCCATGGAGGGAGCAACAGTATCAACTGGAAACCCCCCCCCCCCACGTCCGTCCTTCAGTTTGGATCACCAACCAAAGAATACACATCGAGGGACCCATGGTTCGGACCACATATGTGGCAGAGGATGGCCTCGTTGGCCATCAAGGAGAGGAGAGGCCCTTGGGCCTGAGGGTGTTAGAGGCCCCAGTAAAGGGGAATGTCAAGGTGGGAATGTGGGAATGGGTGGGCAGGTGGGTGGGAGGTGGAATTCCCCCATAGAGGCAGGGAGGGGGACGGGATAGGGGGTTTTCAAAGAGGAGACCTAGAAAAGGGGAAACATTGGAAATGTAAATTAAGTATTTAAAAAAAAAAAACCCAAACAAGATGGGGTGGGAGACCCCTCACTGGGCCACTAGGGCTCCATAGCCAAATAGCTCTGGGAGAAAGCTAGCCTCCCAGAAGTGTGGAAAAGCCAGAGAGAGGGTAAGAGTAGCAAAACAAAACTGCTCAGCAGGACTCATCCAGAATCCTTGCGACACAAGGACTGAGGAACAGCTGTGGGAAGGAGCCTTCTGGTTTCCATCTGTGGCTGGAGACCTCTGCCTGGGCCACCAGGGCTCTATAGCCAAATACTGCCAGGAGAAAGCTAGACTCCCAGAAGTGTGGACAAGCCTGTCTGCTCAGAGGGACCCACCTGGAATCCCCGGGACACAGGGACTGAGGAGTAGTCTTCTGGTTTCTTTCTGTAGCCAGGGAGTGGATCCTGTGACACAGGGCTCTAAACTCAAATAGTGCCAGGAAAGAGCTGGTATCCCAGGAGTGCCGATACACCTTTGAGCACAGGCAAGACCACCACTTCTGTTCAAATTCACTGTGTCAAGAGGGATCCTTGCAGAGCCATTAAGACACAGGAACCAAGGGACAGCTGGGGACTAGATCCTTCTGGTTTCTGTCTGCACCCCAGAGCTGACAGACCTGTACCACAGTTCTCCAAACCCAAATTCCTCTCATAGAGAACTGGTCTTCAAGGAGTATTGACACAGAGGTTTGCAGGAGGGAAAAGCCACAGTCAGAAAGAGTAAGAACAGCTAACACCAGAGATAACCAGATGGTGAAAGGCAAGGGCAAGAACATAAAGAACAGAAACCAAGGTTACTTGGCATCATCAGAACCCAGCTCTACCACCACAGCAGGCCCTAGATACCCCAACACACCAGATTTAAAATCACATCTCATGACGATGATAGAAGATTTTAAGAAGGAAATAAATAACACCCTTAAAGAAATACAAGAGAACACAGTAAACAACTAGAAGCCCTTAAAGAGGAAACACAAAAATCTCTTTAAAAGTTACAGGAAAACACAATCAAACAGGTGGAATTACAGGAAAACACAATCAAACAGATGAAGTAAATGAACAAAACCATCCAGGAACTAAAAATAGAAATAGAAACAGCAAAGAAATCACAAAGGGAGACAACCCTGGAGTTAGAAAACATAGGAAAGAGATCAGGAGTCATAGATGCAAGCATCACCAACAGAATACAAGAGATAGAAGAGAGAATCTCAGGTGTGGAAGATACCATAGAAAACATTGACATGACAATCAAAGAAAATGCAAAAATGGAAAAAGCTCCTAACCCCAAACATCCAGGATATCTAGGATACAATGAGAAGATAGAACCTGAGGATAATAGGTATAGAAGCGAGTGAAGATTACCAACTTAAAGGACCAGTAAATATCTTCAACAAAATTATAAAAGAAAACTTCCCTAAGCTAAAGAAAGAGATGAACATAAATATACAAGAAGCCTACAGAACTCCAAATAGATTGGATCAGAAAAGAAATTCTTCTTGTCACATTATAGTCAAAAGAATACACAAAATAAGGAAAGAATATTAAAAGCAGTAAGGGAAAAAGGTCAAGTAATATATAAAGGCAGACCTATCAGAATTACACCAGACTTCTCACCAGAGACTATGAAAGCTAGAAGATCCTGAGCAGATCTCATACAGATCCTAAGAGAACACAAATGCCAGCCCAGGCTGCTATACCCAGCAAAACTCTCAATTATCACAGATGGTGAAACCAAAATATTCTATGACAAAACCAAATTTGCACAGTATGTTTCCACAAACTCAGCCTGGCAAAGGATAATAGATGGAAAACACCAACTCAAGGGGGGAAACTAAACCCTAGAAAGAGCGAGAAAGTAATCTTTCAACAAACTCAAAAGAAGATAGCCACACAGACATAAAAATAACATCAAAAATAACAGGAAGCAACAATCACTATTCCTTAATATCTCTTAACATCGATGTTTCAATTCCCCAATAAAAAGACATAGACTGACAGCCTGGATCCGTAAAGAGGACCCAGCATTTTGCTGCATTCAGGAAACACACCTCTGGGATAAAAACAAACACTACCTCAGAGTAAAGGGCAAAAAACAATTTTCCAAGCAAATGGTCCCAAGGAACAAGCTAGAGTAGCCATTCTAATATCTGATAAAATTGACTTTCACCCAAAAGTCATCAAAAAAGATAAAGAAGGACACTTCATACTCATCAAAGGAAAAATCCACCAAGAAGAACTCTCAATTCTGAACATCTATGCCCCGAATGCAAGGGCACCCACATTCATAAAAGAAACTTACTAAAGCTCAAAGCACATATTGCACCTCACACAATAATAGTAGGAGACTTCAACACCCCACTATCATCAATGGACAGATCCTGGAAACACAAACTAAACAGACACAGTGAAACTAATATACGTTATGAACCAAATGGATTTAACAGATATCTATAGAACATTTCATCCTAAACCAAAAGAATATACCTTCTTCTCAGCACCTCATGGTACCTTCTCCAAAACTGATCATATAATCGGTCACAAAACAAACCTCTACGGATACAAGATGATTGAAATAATCCCATGCCTCCTATCAGATCACTATGGATTAAGGCTGGACTTCAATGGCAACAACAACAACAGAAAGCCCACATACACATGGAAGCTGAGCAATGCTCTACTCTATGACAACTTGGTCAGGGAAGAAATAAAGAAAGAAATTAAAGACTTGCTAAAATTTAATGAAAATGAAAGTACAACATATCCAAACCTATGGGACACAATGAAAGCAGTGTTAAGAGGAAAACTCATAGTTCTGAATGCCTCCAAAAAGAAACTGGAGAGAGCATACACTAGCAGCTTAATAGCACCCCTGAAAGATATAGAACAAAAAGAAGCTAATACACCCAAGAGGAGTAGAAGGCAGGAAATAATCAAACTCAGGGCTGAAATCAACCAAGTAGAAACTAAAAGAACTATACAAAGAATCAAGAAAACCAGGAGCTGGTTCTTTGAGAAAATCAACAAGATAGTTAAACCCTTAGCCAGACTAACCAGAGGGCACAGAGACAGGATCCAAATTAACAAAATTAGAAATGAAAAGGGAGATATAACAACAGATTCTAAGGAAATCCAAAAAATTATCAGATCCTACTATAAAAGCATATA
>CM052713.1:36170953-36189646 GCA_028551405.1 Uromys caudimaculatus
AAATCAAAACAAGTCTGAGATTCCACCTCACACCAGTCAGAATGGCTAAGATCAAAAACTCAGGTGACAGCAGATGCTGGCGAGGATGTGGAGAAAGAGGAATACTCCTCCATTGCTGGTGGGATTGCAAGCTGGTACAACCACTCTGGAAATCAGTGTGGCGGACCCTCAGAAAAATGGACATAATACTACCTGAGGACCCAGCTATACTTCTCCTGGGCATATACCCAGAGGATGCTCCAACATGTAATAAAGACACATGCTCCACTATGTTCATAGCAGCCATATTTATAATAGCCAGAAGCTGGAAACAACCCAGATGGCCCTCAACAGAGGAATGGATACAGAAAATGTGGTACATTTTCACAATGGAATACTACTCAGCTATTAAAAACAATGACTTTATGAAATTCCCAGGCAAATGGATAGAACTTGAAAATATCATCCTGAGCAAGGTAACTCAGTCACGAAAGAATGAACACTGTATGTACTCACTGATAAGTGGTTATTAGCTCAAAAGTTCAGAATACCCAAGATTCACTTCACAGAAACCATTGGGCTGTGCATGAGGTCCCAGATGGAGGAGTTGGAGAAGGGACTGAAGGAGCTGAGGGAGTCTGTAGCCCCATGGAGGGAGCAACAGTGTCAACTGGCCTGACACCCCCCCCCCCCGATGCTCCCAGAGACTGGATCACCAACCAAAGAATACACATGGGGGAACCCATGGTGCTGGCCACATATGTGGCAGAGGAGGATATTTTTAGCTATCAGGGGGAGGAGCAGCCCTTGGGCCTGAGGGTGTTAGATGCCTCAGTGTAAGGGAATGCCAAGTAGGGAAGAAGAGAGTGGGTGAGTGGGTGGGTGGGGGAATACCCTCATAGAGGCAGGGGTAGGGGTAGGGGATGGGGGGTTCCAAAGGGGAGATCTGGAAAGGGGGAAACATTTGAAATGTAAAGTATCCAAAAAAAAAAAAAAAAAAAAAACCCCAAAAACAAAAAATGAAAAAGAAAAGAAATCCAAACCACGTACTCTTGAAAACAAACAAACACACAAACAAACAAGCCAAAGTCCTTGTTTTCTCTGCTGCCTGCAGATCAAAATGTGAAGTTCTCAACAACTGCTCCCAGGCCATGCCTGTCTGCTTCCCATCATAATGAATCCTCTGAAACTGTAAGCATGTCCACAATTACTTTCTCTATACCAGTTGCTTTGTTCATATTGTCTTTCACAGCAACAGAACAGTGACTAAGACAGTTCCCATACTGCTGTTTGCCTTAGATATGATTTCTGTATTACTAAAAGTCAAATAAAGCCCAAGGTGCTCAGCACACAGTAGTTTCTCAACATAGACATGTTGACAGGATGAACAAACGAGTAACCAAACAAGAAACAACCATCATACAGAAGATTAATTTAAAAAAAAAAAAAACAGGAATAAAAAAGCATGAGCTTCTTTTATTCCTTAAGCTTTTTCCGTATTGCAATATAATTTCTATACAGTTAATCCACCCTTAGTACCATTCTGTAAATAGTGAAGAAGTCACAGATACACCGCCGCTACAGTCGAGACAAAGAACAAAATCCTCTCCTGATATCATTGCGCCTCATATGTGTGCATGGTAGTGGGGTGCTCCTGGCGAGCGCTCCAGGAGGCCTTCCTGTTAGTTCTAGGTCCTGGGCGGGGTCTGGGCCCTCTGAAGTGCAAGGTGTCTGCAGCAATATGGACTTATCTTCTGCCTTTAGAGGGCAGCCCAGAGCAATCACAATAAGGCTCTGTGTTTGGGGAGTCTTCTTGATAGCCCTGACCAAAACCTCAGAAGATGGTTTATAATGTGTGGTACTGCCATTTCGGTTAGATGACCTTTGACTCTTGGAGGGAGCATTGTCAGACCAGATGGGAAATTTGTATTTAAACCAATGTGTATATTTATACACAGACTTCCATAATTACAGGTATTTTTAGGTAGAAAGCTAATAGTATGACTCCTTATGAGTTTTTCAGCCATCCTTACTGGTATTTTACCCTCCTCCTTCTGGGTTTATCATCCTACACACACACACACACACACACACACACACACACACACACACACACACACACAGACACACACACACACACACACACACAGACACACACACACACGTAGACATACAGGCACACACACAGACACAGCACACACACACAGACACACACATGCACAACACACACAGACACACACAGACACACATACAGACGCAGACACAGAGGCACACACACACACACAGACATACACACACACAGACACAGAGACACATAGACACAGAGACACATAGACATAGACACACAGGCACACACACACACACAGACACACACACACACACACAGACACACAGGCATACACACACACACAGACACACACAGACGCACACAGACACACACACAGGCACACACACAGGCACACACACAGATACAGCACACACAGAGAGAGACACAGACACACACACACACAGACACACAAACACACACACACACATAGACACACAGGCACACACACAGACACACACAGACACACATACAGACGCAGACACAGAGGCACACACACACACACAGGCACACACACACACACACAGACACACAGGCATACACACACACACAGACACACACAGACACACACAGACACACACAAGGCACACACACAGGCACACACACAGACACAGCACACACAGACACACACAGACACACATACAGACGCAGACACAGAGGCACACACACACACACACACACACACACACAGACATACACACACACAGACACAGAGACACAGAGACACAGAGACACATAGACATAGACACACAGGCACACACACACACACACATAGGCACACACACACCCCCACAGACACACACAGACACAGACACACAGGCACACACACAGACACAGCACACACAGAGAGAGACACACAGTAATTAGAGTGCTCCCAATTTTCCCATATTCCACATCAAATCATTTTACCCTATGATTCCTCTCTTGATTGCTCCGTGGCCCCTTCACTCAGCAATGGTCCCCTTCAACTTTCCTTGTTTGTACAGTTACTCCAGTATATATACTTGTGAATAAATTTTGAAAGTCAATATATGTCCAGCTATACTGTGGCTTGATTCTGTTTTCCCATTTGGAGGGTTTTTGTTTTGTTTTGTTTTGGGGGGAGGGCAGTATTTGTTGTTTCAGGGCTTTTTGTTTTATTTGTTTATTTTATTTTTTGCTTCTAAAAAACGATTCCCCCCACTTTTGACTTTCTTACTAAATATAGGTGTCTGCCATGGAAAAATCTCTCAGGGCCCCCCCACCCCACCCCCCGGTTAGGGCAAGCCTAGGGTTGCCTAGTGGCTATCACTCTCTCTAACCAGCCATTTCTGGTTTGGTTAATAGCCTGGTGCATTAAGGCCTTGACCTTTCAGGACACATGCATGTGCCTCTCATCTCCCCCCTCACCCCCCAGCCCTCTTCCTCCTCCGGCAGGCACCTCCTCTTCTGGCTCTCTACCCCGGTGGCCAGAGCAGCTCTGACCCTACTGTCAGTTGGAAACTATCAATTACAGAGCACAGTGCAAGAGGAAGGTGCAGGCTGGGTGAGAAGGAAGTGGAGACGACCGACCAGAGGGAAGGTGCTGATGGGGAACTGTCTGCAGAGGACAAGCAGGTGAGCTCACTGGTTCCTGAGAGCAGAGACCTAAGCCAGAGGTGAAAGAGAAAAAGAGGGCAGCTCTTGGGGTGAATGGGCTAGGAAAGAGGTGTGACAAGAATTCAGTCCCTCTTGAGCCACACACTATGTGATGACATCCTTACAGGTTTTCACGCATACAGACAATCCAACATAAGAATAGGTGAAATTCGAGAAAGTCCTCCTTAAAGGAGGACTCCTGTCCATCTAAGAAATGAAACAGCTGTCCTGGGGCTGGGGAAAGGCGTGGTTTCTTGGGTCCTGGATGTTCCTGAATAAGTTATAAGTGCCCACTCTTTCGGGGAGTCTTTATAAATTTAAAATAAACAACACACTTCCTGCCATGGTGAGGCTGCAGTTAGTGCACTTGTAAGTGGGTTATGGGAAAGGTTGTGTCACTAGGGAGAAGACTTGCCTTCAATGTTCCCGGACTTTGCCCTCCTCATTTTAAATGGAAATAATAGTATAATCCTACCCAGAGGTTCCAAGTGTGGGTGGTGGCTCCATAGTCCCTGACAGTGATCGGGGATTGTTCTCAACTTTCAGAGCAGCATTTTCATTTGATCAAAGAAAACACCTGTAAAAGAAAATATGGCCACACAAAATAAGGGACTTTCTATGGTATAAGTCAGGTGATCTATAAAGAGTAAGCTGGCAGGGGGTCGTACCTGCTATCTTAGTCTTAGCATATAAAGGGGAACATAGAAAAATGAGGTCTTACAAAAATGCCACTTACCCAAAGGAGGCTTGGGAGTATTCTTGTCCTTTTCCGATAGCCAGTATTTGCCCTGGACTCTCCCACCCACCACCTACCTTCTAGTAGCCTTCTATGAGATTATGAATGGCTGCCCTTATATCTCACTGTGAAATCCTCTAAAGCACAATTGCTTCTTATTTTCTGCTCACTGCCTTGTGAATTCCTGGTTCCTGCCTTTCTTTCTGGCACACAGCATGTACTCCGTGCTAGACAGATGACTGGAAGCATTCCTGAGGAAAGAGAAAGCAAAATGAAGACACTGTATAGATGAGGAAACACGATAGACGATAGGTGATAGATGGCACACATGCACTTTCGAGTCTCAGAACTTTGCTGCGGGGCTAAGTGTGTATATTTACTATGAGAAGGCGGAAAGGGCAGAAATGCAGGCAGAAGATGAGCTGAGCTGGTAACCACACAACAGGTACAGCATTATACCCACACTATTTTAGCTCCTCTACCCGTCAGTCATTGATATTTCTTTATCTGCTAAGAGCCAGCATGCCGTCAATTAATTTCTGTTTGAGGTTTTAGTATATTTTGCTTCTGAAGTAAAAAGCTATTTGTATTTTAATGGGTTTTTCTCCTAAATACTGCAAAAAAATAATATTTTTCTAGTCTGTGGTTAGATATTTATTATTCTGTGTTCATTACACTTTAAAGATGATCTAATTCATTCTGGAAATCCCTTAGGTTTCCTTCCCTGCACTCACCCTGGTACTCTTTCCTTACTCGTGTGTGTGTGTGTGTGTGTGTGTGTGTGTGTGTGTGTGTGTGGTTTATTAGTTTATACTTATTCTTATTCATCATTTATTCTTATATATCAGTGCATGGTTCAGATATTATTATATCCCCAAATAATTGCCCAGTTATGCCAGCATACCTCTTCCTGTGCTGGCATCTGTGGTCCATCTTTCTTCAGTTATCCCTGTGGGCACACGCCTTACTATGTCTCTGCAGATCACAGGATAGAAAACATCTCTTCCTCACAGGAAGAACCCAAGGTCTTAGAGAAAAGCATTTTCCCAAAGAAAACCCAGGCTTTCCCCATTCTTGGTTGTAGATCCTCAAACAAGTTCCCTAAATTTTGTCCACAGATTCCTTGTTAATAAATGACAGGACAATAGTACCAACTGATGGACTTATTCTGAAACCGAATGAAATACCACACATAAAAAGATTGGTGCATATTAAGAAGTACTCACCAATTTTATTTCTTCATATTCTCAATTTCCAGAAAATGGGGGGAAAATTTAAACAGAAATCCAAACCAAACAGCGAATGACTTAATTGTCACTATTTTATTCTTTCCTTTCCCTTTCTATCTATCCCTTGTTCTCTGGATTTCTGTGAAAAGTGCTAACTCACTGAACCCCACTGCTTGGGTGCAGGCCCTGAAACCTCAGTGAATAGTAGAAGGAGCAGAGAATCCCAGGCCTCTCTGTGTGAGGTGATATTTTCAGGCTGATGGGGATTCTCAGGAATGTTTTTAGCATCCTAAGTGGACTGTTCCTTGTGGTGATAAAGATGTTAGATCTGAAACAGGCAGCATCCTGTGCTTCAGAAGGGAGCAGTCATAGACAGCAGGGCAATGAGGGAAATGCTAAGGTGGTTCAGAATTGCACATAAACAAAAGAAACAAAAATGTTGGAAGAACCATAAAACTACAGTGGGAATTATGGGAGGGAACACGTGGCCCATTTCTGATATCTAAATGTTAGGTGGCAACTGGACATGCAGGAAACACCTTGGAAACTGAGACTCCAAAATGCCAAGGGGAGAACATGCAGGTGAGAGTACATGCTACCCAACTCCCCAGGAAGAAGGAGTTATCAGGGCCGAGGCTACACATTCCCCACAGCTGAGGCCCAGTGTGAGCCATTACAGTGGTGAGTGTGTGAAGAATAGATAGGCAAGGAGACTTCCTTACACTGAACAGGAGACAGGCTGCTATTCTAAGAGCCTTGTGTATCCTTGGCAACAGGAAATCAAGATGCATAAGTCCCTGGTACAGCTTGAAATAAAGATCTGAAATCCTGTTGCTTCTTTGTTTGTGGAATAGCAGACCTTTGTGCTCAAATCTCTACCTTAGCTTTGTTATGTTAAGCCTTGAGTTTCTATTTCTGGGCTAAATGCACTCTCCCACGTCATGAAGTTGAAAGGCTTGTGGAAAGCTGCTTGTGTGTAGGCCAGTACTGCGAATCTACTACAGCTTCACGCATCTTTCCTGGGTAGCCTTTTGAGTAACAACAAAGGAAGGATCTAGCAATGGACTAGTACCTGAGGACTAAGAATTCCAAATTGTGGCCAAGCCTGTTGTTCTGTGACCTACAGAAGTTGGCAGCAATTTTCACAGTGTTCCAGGAGGTACATTTGAAAGAGGACCAAAAAAAAAAAAAAAAAAAAAAAAAACCCACAAAAATACAAGACTATCTTAGAGGCAGAGACCCAAAGGTCCTTCCCATCCAAGGCTGCATTTCTTCAATGCAAGCTGAGAATTACGTATTTTGAGAGGTGTCATTGGCCATTCATTTAAGCATGTATATCACACAATGGAAATGAAAGAAAAGAATGGGAGGATAATGACAAGACAGACAGGCAGACAGAGATCATAGACTTGAAGACAGTAAGCCTTATGAGAAGACAGGCGCCTGGGACCGTTGGCGTCTATATGATGTCACAGAGGTTTGTCTCTGCAATCCATAGTCACAATACAGATTTTCCTGTGCTCCCCTTTCTGGGGGAACTCCAGGGCTAGCTCACTGGCAGGCACATCTTTCGATGCCTCCTTCCAGCTCTCTTGAATATGCTGTAGTCAACTTACCCAAACTCACCCCAAACCAAACACACATATATTAAACTGTGAGGACGGCTCACAAATCCCTTTTACCCATCATCACCTTTGTACGATCCTTACAGCTTCATGAAGTAAGCAGAATGTATACCCTCATTTTACAAATTAAGAAATTCGGGCTCAAAATATTTAGAAATTTGGATCCTGTAACTCAAAACTCAACTGTTTCTTTCCCTTTTGCTTCCTTATTCCCTTAGTGAACCTTCTCTCTACATACCAGTCAGGTTCAGGAGTTTCCTTATGATGTCTTTTAACAATAGAAGAGGAAGATGAAAGCAAATGGTTTACAGGACACAAAGTACACTAAGGGTGACCTAAAAAAGAGAGAACAATGGCCGGGTCCAGCATCCCGAAAGTCTCTGACATCACATAAAACCTAGATATCACCAAAATGTTTAACCAAACTGGAATTCCCACCCATGGCCACAGGTTGCAGCCAGCCTTTCCTAGGCTTCCTCTTCAGGGAAAGTACTTGGGAACTTCACTGGGAACACATTTTTGAATGGTATTTTCCAAATGTCTTTATAGAATACAACTGGTACATGTAGTGCATTACAGGGAGATTTTATGGTAGACCATGTGGTTGTTAGCTAGACCACCAATTTGAAACACCTAGATGTCTGCCTTCAGAGTCAGCTTTCCACCTTCTACCATAAAAAGCACAAGCCTTCTGATGTAGCTATGCCATCAGAGTTTGGGTAGTAGATCTGAAGGCCTTCCATTTTGGTGGCTGTGCCCATAGATATCATATCTCCATCTGATATATATGTATATCAGAGAGGGTGGCACACACTGGTGAAATAAATCATGTTGGAGTGGATGAATATAGTTCCCAACTTTGTGAGATTCACATGCTAGTGTAGGAAAGAGATGAACATGTAATTTGTCTATTACAGTAGAGAGTAGGTAGGAGAGGTGAGGGAGAACTCAGTGATATCTAAAAATGTGCCTGCCAGTAAGGTATCCCTGGAGTTCCCTCAGAAAGGGTAGCACAGGAAAAGCTGTATGGTGACCATGAATTAGAGACAAGTGTCTATGATATCATAGGGATGCCAGCAATGCCAGGTGCCTGTCTTTTCATAAGGCCTACTGTCCTCAAGTCTACGATTTCTCTCTTCCTTATTCGCCATCCTTTTCTTTATTTCCATTGTGTGATGTATGGACTCTAATAGTTGGCCCAAGCAAAATGGTTTCTCATATATCTACAGGCTTGTACCTGGGTTTTTTGGAGATAACTCCATTGCAGATATTCAAGTAAATCACTGGAATTGTGGGTTTTAAAACATTTTGTTTCCCTTACTGAGAATAATATAGAAAGGATTAATCCCTGTTGAGAAATCGATGGTGTCATAGATTTGTGTCCAATTCACCTAAGAAATAAGGACAGCAAAAACAAAAGGAAAAAAAGTCACCTTCAGTAAAGCCTGAGAAACCAGGCTCATTGACTTCTGGTCTTCTCTCTCAGATATTTCAGGGGCTGGAGTTGTTGTCACATCGTTGAAGGATGCTCCGGCCTTTCTTGGTAAGTGAAGTGTTGCGTCAAGGAGTTAATTCCCTACCTTTGTATTCAATGTGGGACTTGTACCTGTGAGCTCCTTCCTCTTTGTGGCTACACTGAAGCCTGGTACCAGGCTAAGATACAGTCACAGAGAATCAGTCAAGGAAACAGCTCCTGGTATGTGGTGAGAATCAAGAATAATTGCCTCATGGGTGGTGGCTTCTCATAAGCATAAGCCTCAGATGCAAGAATGAAACTGCCCAGTAATATTGAAAGTATTCACATTGCAAGTCTCTTATATAGAAGTACACATTTCTGGCCTTTGCATGGACAATATGTACTCTGGGTGATAATTTGTTGCCCAACCTGAGACACACTGGGAGAGTAAAAGTATTGCTAAAAATACCTAAGTGATTGATAATGACATTAAGCAGTCTTAGCATATCAGACCTGTGGCCATCCTTATAGCAACTGTATCTTTGTCCACCAGATGACAATGGGCATCCAACATATTTCTAGGGGGCCTTCTATGCAATGTACTCTAATGGAAAGCGTTTGGTTTTCTGCTTGTGTGATCACAGGTGAGGCTTGGGACTGAAAAACGTTTGCTCCTTCATTTGCATGTTAAAAACAAAATAAGTTTGAGTCAGAAATATTCCCCCAAACTGTAGCCTCTTGGCACCACATAGGCACAGATCATGTTTCAAACTAGAGACAAGTGAAGGAGAGAGACAGGAATATATTTCTGCTTAACCTCATCTTAAATTTTCGCTTTTACTCTTTCATTCCTATGTGCTGAAAGAAATATTCTAAGAGTATCTACCAAAGACTGAAAGTAAAGTTTCACAGTATAATGTTTTAAGACCTTCTGAATATTGAGATAACCCATCTACATTCCTTCTTTACAGGAAAAACATAAGCACATTTAAAGCCAGACAAGAGTCTCCAAAGCAAAGTAAGTCATCACTTCCCCCATCCTTTTTACTTCCAATGCACATACGTTTCTAAAATGTCCCTTTTCTGTGCTTCCCAAAGCCCATTGAGAATACCCCTACTATAAACCTACATATAGTGCTGTGATTCATCCAGTTCCTTATTTATTTGTTATTGTTTGTTTCTTTTGCACTGTAGTCTCACTGAAGCAGGGAATGATTTATCAACCTCCATAGTTCTCAGTCAATACCAGATCTGGAAACCAAAGGAACTAACTGGCAACAAGTGTGCCAGCCAGAGCACAGAGAGGCAACTCAATGTTTTGGTCCTCACCTTAAGAGCAACAGGGAAGAATGGCTATGTTTTCCAAAAGATGAGGGATAATCGGATTTGCATTAAAGGGATCACCCAGCCCATTGGCATGCACAGAGAAGAAACAGCATGAACCCTTGGCAGGAAATCATGCCAGCAGACCTCTTACAAGGCTGTGGGGACAGACCAGTGTTGAAATTAAGGTCACATGACTTCATGAGTGGTTGGAAAGTGACAAGGAATGCAAGAGATTGAATAAGGAGGTGCAGGTGTGAGGATGGGCCCTAGTATGTCTGAAGAAAACTGGAGGAATTTTGTCTTTCCCTCACTGGGTTTAAAGTGGAGAGTATAGCTCACCCATGTACTGAGTTTCAGGAAGAAGCTCTGTGGGTATTTAGTGCAGCCTCTAGTGCTCCCAGACTGAGCTCTTTCACCCCAGGGTCCCAACAAACCCCAATTTCCATCAAAAGAAAACACAACAGAAATAAGGCCACTGGAGCCAAAATTCAGAGCCCTTTCTTCTAGTGACAGTCAGTGAAGTCCCACATGGCCATAAAAGCTTGTGATGTATTAGGAGACATATAAACCCATAAACCACATGGTACTGCTAACTGTGAACAGCTCTGCCTCCCTTCTTTCTGCTTATTCTGCTTGGATGCCAGGCATGGGAAGTGTGCCTCTGCTCTGTGGCCAAAGCCAGTCAGCTTGGAATGAAAGATCTTTTGAAAAATCGCCTGGCTTCCACAGAAAAACAAATGTTAGGCATCCAAGCTCCCTGTTCTGAAAACTTTGCTCAATCACCAGTCCCTCTGTTACCACCATCCTATATTGCCTGTTAGAAAGAATATTCTCCTATCTGCTGTGTGGGCCTCTCATGCTGTCGCATATATTTTCTGCCTAGCCTTGAGAGGACACACTTGCTTCTGGTGAGTCTGCCTCCCTAGTGCATTTTACCAAGTAGGTACACAATGGGCATTACATAAGGAAAGAGAAGAGAAGGGTTGTGATTTGCTGCCTAATGATGCGCCAAAAGTACCTTTCTCCACTAGCCTTAGCAGCCTGAGAAAGTTCTGCTGTGGCTTTTTCAGGCTGTCCTATGACTCTTAGGGATTGACTATAGACGTCCGTAGACTACTATAGTGGTCCCTTGGTTGTCTGGCTGCATATATCCAAGCCCCAACTCCTGGAGTCTCTTCTTAACCTGTGATTCATTGAATGTATTTTCTTTCTGCAGATGAAGGGATGACTTCAGCTCCCATTCAGGTAATAAGACCTCTTCTGATCCCAACCTGGAAGAAACACTGTAATGCCAGGGCTAGAACCCAACACCATTTGCAGCACCTGGTGGCAGGAATATCAGCTCTCCTGTCACACAACTTGTTGGAAGGCACTAACATTTACTGTGTACTTTGTGCTGAGCTTTTGACAGGCATCTCATGTAACTATCACAACAACTCATATCATTGCATCATGGTAATGCTGTGACTTCACAGAAGCAAACTAAAGAGATTAAGTTACAGCCTCCAAAGCCACGCAGCTGAAAGATACCAGAGCCAACATTCAAAACCCAGGCTTACTCTAATATTCGCATGCTTTCCACTGAATGTTGCCACCTCTGATTTTTAACTCCTGAGATTTCACCATTAATAAAACCTTCTCTCAAGTTAATAATATGATAATCTGCAATGAGGAGCTTGTGGGTGTAGTGCAGTTTGTAGAGAGTGCTTATCTAGCATGCAAGAAGCCCTAGGTTTGATGCCCAGCACAGTGTAAACTAGGTGTGGTGACACACATACTTCCATGGTTCTCATTAAAAGTAGGAACAGAAGTTCAAAATCATCCTCTGCTACATTTTGAATGGGATACCGGAGACTTTGTCTCAAAGATAACCATTTCTTGATGAGTAGTTAAATGTTATCCAAGCACATCCAATATTCTAAGACCACAGGAAGTATACAAGGTGGTCAAGGGTCACTGTGGAACACATGAAAAGGGCACACACTAAGCCAGCTGTGTGCTTTGGGTGGCATGAACTCTCCATCGTCTAGCCTAGTGTTTGGAATGCCCCTGCAGCTGTTTAGGTAAGATGACCAAGGAATGGAGAAGGCAGTCATGGAACTCAGAATTGCCCCCATCAGGTTTGTGTTATTACTGAAGTATAACTAGAATGGAAAGAGGCCAGATCTTTATAGTACCTTTCCTTTGACCTGCAGGACAAGGCTAACGAGACCTACACAGAAGAGTTATGCTACATCCTTGTCGATCACAAAGCCCTCAGGGGAAGGCCATCAGCTAACCCTGCTGAGGGTTTCTATGAGAATGTCTCTAACAAGGCTGAGAGACAAAGAAAGTCTTCAAGAGGAACAGAGACTGAATATTCAGTTCTCTGTTTCTCTTCTCCCCCTCAACCCCCACCTTCTGCAGACAATGAATATGAACTTCTTGTGCCCAGAAGATTCTCCTCACATGCTGTTCAACGGCCATGGTCATTTACAGCGCCCTATGAGACCCACTTTACTCATCTACAATGAAGTGACTAGGTTAGAGTTCGTTTAGCACTGACAGTTAAAAGCAGGAGTTAGGGACTTTAGGTGAATCAGCCATGGGTCACGGAGATACTTAGTTTATTTCTTCTGGAGGACCTTGGCAAGGCAGTCTCTGCAAACCATAGAGCCTCTCAGAGTCTGACAGTAGCCAACATGCAAAAATTAGTCAACTGTCTTGAACATCACATTGAAAAGGGAAGTGACCACCTTTGTTTCTAAGTGGTGTTAAAAATAATCTGTGGTAGGAAGGGCTCCCAGGATCGACACTGGGGTGTACCATAAAAGGCTCTGCTCTTCTCATTAAGTTCTTATAAATTATCCCACAACTGTACTCTACAGTCAGGGGAAGCTTACTCATCATGTTCCATGACCCCAGAGAGAATTCCCTCATCACTGTTAAGTTCCAGAACAGCACCACTTGCTATGGAAACCAGCAATAATCCTTTTATTCCATGGGTCTATGGTATGTCCTTAACATAGTGTCTTTGGCCTCAAAGTCCCCATGGCTTAGAATTTCCTGTACCATTGTTAATAGAATTTTAAACTATATTTTTAAACTTTGAGTTTCTCATCAGAAGTGTCTTTCTCCTATGGTGCAGGAAAACATTCCCAGAACCTCCTCCACACTAAGTAAGTGATCGACCATGAAAAGACAGCTCAAACGCTGCCACATAAATCTCAGTAGAACCACCATAGTGTCTGGAACTGACAAAGTGGACTGGAGAGCCTTTAACCTCACTATCTTCTTTTTTTACTGAGAGAAAACTGTGTGTCCCATGGTACAAAATTAGCATTAGTGGCAGAACTTTAATTCAGCTTCCAAGTCAGTATTGCTGCTTTGTACTCTATATGATACAGTAGATTTCTCCATAAATGGTCCGGCATGCATGAAATGTTCACTTGGGAGAAGTAACACATACCTCTTCTCTATGAGCACCCCTCTATAGCTTGAGTCTTTATTTTCCATCATTGTTTTGTTAGAATTTCTGAAATCATGTCTATGCTAAGTTAGCCAACTATGCACAATCTACTGACTGACCAAATCTAGCCTACCACCTGGTGTTTTGTAGATAAAGGTTTATTGAAACACAGCTGCACTGATTTGTCTACATACTATCTATGGTTGCTCAACCATGATAAAATTGATTTGTGACACAGACCAGAGGCTTTACTACGCTAAAAATATCTGTAATTTAACCTATTCTAGATAATAATTTTGCAGACCTTAAACAGTCACAGTTCAAGATAAACTGGAGAGGATTACATTTGGTTATTGACACTCTCATTAGGAGGAGATACCAGTGAACTGGTGGGAAAATATTAAACCACAAAGGAGATAAGCAAGACTAAAACGATTACTAGCAAATGAGACTATTTGTATGTTCACACCTGCATCCGCAAGGTGTTGTTTATTTACTCATGACCACTGTTCTAATTTTAGGGATGCTAAAATGTCAAGATGTCCATTGACATGAGCTTGGGACATACTATGTATTTAATTACTGTTTTGTTATCAAAGCTGAATAACTTTTTACTTAAAATGCCCCAAAGCGTTAGGGAGGTAGCTCAGTAGTAGAGTCCTTGCCTAGCATGTACAAGGTATACAAAGAGAGAGGGGAGGAAGTAGAAAAGAAAGCACAAGACAGGCCAAGTGCCCACTGAGAGTAAGTGCAGTGGCTTAAGCTCCTTTGGTTGACTTTGCTGAGAAATAACCCAGTTGATCACCTTCAACTAAAGAGCAAACAAGATCTCAGTATCTTGGTCTCCATTAACTTCCTTTCTTTACAGATACCTTTCGTCCAGAAGCCTAAGTGTAGCATTTGGCCAGAAGTCACTTGGGTTCAAAGCATGTGTTCATGGAGATAAGAAATAAATGTAACTGTAGTAAATGTAACATGTGGCTTGTGGGGGGGAAAGTGTGGGCCATAGATTGATTCAAATCTTAGTTTCCTTTCACCCCCCTTTCAGCCCAACCCACATGTTATAGGCTCAGTCTATTGTACCCAGACATTGGAGGGCTGCATCTGATATATGGTCAGCCATTCTAGTTTGTTTCAGCTACTGGGATAAAACACTGATCAAAAGCTAACTGGAGAAGAAGGGTTTATTATGTGTACCAACCATAGTCTATCATGGCAGGAGCTTGAGGTAGGAACTGAAGTGGAGATCGTGGAGAAATGCTACTTACTCGGTGGCTCTCTTAGTTTTCTTTCCTAAACAACCCAGCAGGGCCATCTGATGGGGAGTATAGGGGTGGTACTGAAGTTGTCTGGGCCATCCCACATCAACCATCAATCAAGACAATGTTCCCTAGGAACACCCACAGGTCAATCCAATGGAGTTGATTGCTGAAGTGAGGTTCCTTCTCCCCAAGTAACTCAATTTTATGTCAAGTTGATAAAACAATTTTGCACTTCGTTCAGTAAAGTATTACCTGTCCCCCCAAAAATACTTTTTTTTAAAAAAAAAAAAAAAACCAGGGCCTCATTAGGTCTAAATGCTTAGACCAAGAAGCATGTTCACATGGTAAAATCAGAGGATTATATAATAGCCATGTTTCTAGAGTAAAGAGTCATTGGGAATATCTCAAGCATCTGCCATGCATTCAAATGAGATAGCTCCGTGAGTAAAGTGTTTCCTGGGCAAACCTGACAGTCTAGATTTGATCCCAGGACCCCACAGTGAAACAGAGAATCACTTTCTGAAAGTTGTCCTCTGACCTCCACACTCACACATAAACATACACAAACAGCCCACAAATAATAAATGAGATTTGAAATTTAAGTCTACTGTGTTGTATATGATATCATGTGTCAATCAAAAAACATATACCAATAATTTTTTTAATCTGAGAAAAAAGTCCTACAACTGAACTTAGCATATTGCTGTGGTTTGAATGTGAAATGTCCCATAGCCCCCGTGTACTTGGTCCCTTGCTGGTGACAGTTTAAGGAAGATACAGAGCCTTTGGGAGTATGGCCTAGCTAGCAGAAGTGATTTTCTGAGTGGGGAGATAGTTGAGGGCTATCTGCTCTAGTTCTGGCTGGAACCACCTGTTTCCTAATCTGCCAGGGAGTGAATGGCCTTGTCACAAGCTCTCACCACTGCAGACTGAGTTGCTCCAGTTACCATGTTGCTCTGTCCTAATGGACGGTGACCCCTGGAACTCTGGGTCAAAATAAGCCTTGCCCCACTTGTCGCTTCTGTCAGATATTGTTGATGAGAAAATAGAGCTAAAGTTTTGCATAATATTTAAAATATCTCCAATTTCATTGCAGGTTTTGTGTCCAAACATTGCCACGGTGCTCAGACTTTGTCCTCTGGTATAGATGGGGTGGATGATACTCAGCGCACTTACTGAGGAGCTATTGGTAGTAGATAGTTGTAGGCTGGGGTCAGGGGTCATTCCTTTTGGAAGATGTGGTGTCTGGTAGGTTCCCCATGCTTCAGTGAATGGCCCATACACATATACATGAGGGCAGCTCTAACTGGACTTCATGGGTTATCAGAAAAAAAAAACAAACAATAAAAACATGAAGTTGGGGTGGGAGTATGTCTGGGAGAGTTGAGAAGAGTCAAAGGGGAAAATGGGGGATGGGATTTCATTTTATATGTTTTAAATTATCAAAAATACTAATGGCAACCCACAGGCTAATAATGCTGATCCCCCTTTCCACACATTTCAAGATTGCTCATGAAACTATGCAGTCTTGCAGAAAGTATACATGAATATAGATGTGTGTGTGTGTGTGTGTGTGTGTGTGTGTCTACTGTTCCAGGAGGTTAGTAATGCAACCTCTCACTTAAAGAATCCTGGTTCTTCACCAACCAAAGAATATACATGGGCTGGACCTAGGTCTCCCCACACATACGTAGCAGACATGTAGCTTGGTCTTCATCATGTGGGTCCGGAACAACATGGAATGGGGGTTATCCCAAAAGCTGTTGTCTGCATGTAGGATATTTTCTTCTAGCTAGACTGCCTTGTCTGACCTCAGTGGGAGAGGCAGAACCTAGTCTACAGATACTTAATGTGCCAGTGTGGGTAGATGCCCAGCCTGTCACCCACTCAGAGGAGAAGAGGAGAGGGAAGGAAGGAAGGATGATGGAAGGGTGTGACCAGGAGTGCGAAGTGATCAGGATGTTAAGTAAATAAGTAAAAAAGAAAGAAAGAAAGAAAGAGAGAGAGAGAGAGAAAGAAAGAAGGAAGGAAGAGAGAAAGAGAAAGAGAGAGAAAGATTGAGAAAAAGAATCCTAGTCCTTGAGAAAGAAACTGAAACTGAGTTTTTAATTACTCTTTCAAGTTACAAATATAAACACCCCTCCCCCATAGGACTTCAAACAGTACACAGATAAAATGGAGTGACCCACAGTGCAAGCCACGACAGGCTTTGTGGTTTCCGCTCACATTCGTAGTAGCACCTATAAATAAATTCTTATTAAAAACAGAAGAGAGAAATAGGAAAGGGGCAAAGACAAGGCAGGAAAATGTACCACTGACAAGTTCAACTTCTTCCACGATTAGGACAGCCTGAGGACGGAAGACATGGGGAGGGGCCGACCGGAAGGCTTAAGGGAACAGGGTAGAAGGGCACGGGGTGGGAAGCAGGATGGGAGGCGTGGGAGAAACAGGATGGAAGGTGTGGGGGGCAGAACAGTTGCATTTCCAGGTCACCAGCGGAGCCTACAGGGAAAAAGACGCTCTCTCTTGTTGCATGTGGCTGGCTTTTTTCCAAACCTAGCCTCTGAAGTTCACAAATTTGACAGTTTGTATTGTGTACAGTTAAACCTGGCTATTTTTTCTCTGCTCTTTCCTGTTCCATACACGCAGGTCCTGTTTCTCTAATAAGATTAACAATGTCTTTTACTGTCTTCTTCAATGGTATCAAAAACAAAAAAACATATGACTCAGAAAAGAACTCCAGGTGGATAGAGAGATGACTCTGTGACTAAAAACGCTTGCTGCTCTTGCAGATGACCTGGGGTCAGTCCCAGCATCATTGTGGTATCCACAACTGCCTATAACTCCACTTCCAGGAGATCCGATGCCCTCATCTGATCTCCTAGGACTACCAAACACATGTGGTAGATATACATACACTCAAGCACAGACACATAAATAAAATTAAATAAATGAAAGAATTTTAAAGATTAAAACATAAATAGAAAAAAATTAAATTGCAAACTAAAAGGAGTTGGACACGCGGCTAGAAATTTTCTTGAAAACAGGACAAGTGTTCTCTCTGAAAGCAACAGGGCTTCACCCTAAACCCTTCAATTATTTCACAGATTTCAAATAATTGTTGAAATCTTATGATGAGCCGGGCATTATTCCTCTCATTAAGATGTGTGATGACCACAAAACTTGTCTTCTAGAACAAAACAGTGTATATGTGCATAGATTTGTTTGTTTTTTTTTTCAGACATCTCAATGTGCTTTAAGTTACCCATAACATATTGCACCCAAAAATTCAAACCTTGGAATGTCTTGTCCATGACTAAGTGATCAAAATCAAAACTAAGGTACTTACATGTTAGTGTTTCCTGAAAGAGAAGGGAACAAAACCAAGTCCATCCCCAGACACGAACAGACCCATCCTTCCAGCCCCACCCAAGGGCAATTCCGTGGGAGAAAGACTTCCGCTGACTCATGCTTTCATTCCATCATGGAATGGAAAGCGTGGGGGACCTACAGCAGCGAGAGCGCGGTAGGGAAGTCCACATTATGGTAGACTGGGAAACAGAGAAGAAAGCTTGGCCCAACGTGACTAGGCTATAACCTTCGTATGATTTCCTCTGGCATTCCCTTATGCCAGCAAGCCCCACCTCCTAAAGGTTAGACAGCCTCCCTAGACAGCATCACTAACTGTGAAACAAGTGTTTAACACATAAGCCTGTGAGGGACATTGCAGACTGAGAGTGTAACACTCTGCTTAAAAACCACTGCATTTATAATAGCCAGAAGCTGGAAACAACCCAGATGTCCCTCAGCAGAGGAATGGATACAGAAAATGTGGTACATTTACACAATGGAGTCCTACTCAGCTATTAAAAACAATGATTTAATGAAATTTGCAGGCAAATGGATGGAAC
>CM052713.1:36189746-36230815 GCA_028551405.1 Uromys caudimaculatus
AAGTATCAAAAAAAAAAATGTAATTTGACACCAGAAAAAAAAAAAAAAAAAAAAAAAAAGCACTGCAGAGAAATAGGAGAGGGATAGACTCTTCCCATTCTCCCTGGAAATAAGAAGAGGGCAGTCAACCCCAGCCCAACCTGGTCCAACCTGGCTTCATCTTAGGCACACAGAAGAGCAAGCTGCCTCCATGCACACCATTGTTTCTACCCCGACTCACTCCTACCCCCAATTAACGCAAGGTCTTAATGAGGGAAGACCCAAGAGGCAGATGAGAAAACAACATAGTTGCAAAAATAGTTTATTATAAATGTTTTTAGATCATTATATATTAAAATTCCTCGTTACTTTAGAAAAAGTAAAGGCACACTGAAGTTCACAGTTAACATGTAAAAATATAAAATTAAATAAAGGGGAAGAAGAAAAATCCACCTGTTTCAGGAGTTTAAGGGACTATCCTGAAAATGAAACCATAAGTTACAATGTAGCAATTATCTTATACTATTTTAGTATAGTATATAGTAGTTAAATAAGAAAGCAAGTCCACATTGTTCAGAACCCTACACTTGACACACCTTCATATACAGCTGCCTGCCATAGTGACCTGTACCCATGGCTAATCTATCTGAGGTATCAGACTGGGGAATTTCTCATTATACAACAATGAAACTTTACTCTCCCAGAAAATTTCCAGGAAAGCAATTTCCCCAACAAAAAAAATATTCTGTTCTCGTATGACAGGCAATCTATATCCACAGGTGACTGATACAGCTAGCTTCCTTCTGGCCCTCCAAGTGACTGACATGCCGTTTAGGACAGTTTCAAAGGGACAGAAATTCTCTGCTTAGCAATCATCTGCTACACACAAACACCCCAAGAAACTGAGTCCTACAGGAAGGCTGGTGATACCAGGCAACACAAAGCCAGTGTGTGGTATCAATAGCAGAAATTTAAGCAATCTTAATGATCCTTTGATGACGTTTACTATAATAATAATAACCCATATGGGTGGCAATCTTAAAAGATGGCAGCATGCTAAAAAACTCAGAGACATATGGCTTTTTTTTCTTTAAAAAAAAAAAAAAAAAGATACAGAGTCATTTCAGGACCAATGCAGAGATGAGAAACAATTAAGACACATCAATCATCTTTCTATATGTAATACTCAGCGATATGCTATCAGATAAGGTGGTGGAAGAAGATGAAGAGCTACACTCCTTAGGTCATGGAGTTGCCTTTCTTTTCCTCTTGCCCTGGCTCAGAAGTCCATCAGATATAATTGTGAGTAGAGAGAGAGCTTCAGTGAATAACTAGTCTCTTCTCCCTCCTTCCCTTGGCTATCCTGATATGGCTTTGACTTACCCCATCAGCTGGGGTTAACAGAACCTGCCTAAAAGAAGCAGATACTTATCTTTGCAACACAGGAAAAGCATTCATGTGCTAGTAGAAGCAGCCAGTGCTTCAAAGGCAGTGGGAATCTCATGATGTGGGATCTTAGATTCACCCCAGACCTCTACTCCTGAACCCATCTGGGACAGCTCTCATAAACTGCTGTTCTGAGATGGACCAGGACTTCACATCTGTGTAGACTCAGTGGGAGGACTGTCTCCTCCTTCTGGTCACTGCTAGATATGCTTCTGAATTGTCTTCAGTCTGAGACTCAGACCAACCGCCATCACTTCATTCTAGAAAGAAAACAAAGGCAAATCAAAGTCACTATGTGCTTAATTTTGATCCAAACTAGAGTTACCTGGGCAAAGAATCTCAAGAGGGATTGCCTACGTCAGATTGGTCTGTGGACATGGCAGTGGGGGGTTGTGTTGACTGCCTTAGTTGATATGAGAAGACTCAGTCTGAAGCAGGCAGGAACATTCCCTAGCCTGGAGCTCTGAACTGTGTATGAGTAGAGAAAATGGCTGAGCACAAAGCCCACATGCATTCCTTTCTCTTTGGCTCTTGCCTGTGGTTATGACGTGACTAGAAACTTCAAGTTCCTACATCCCTGAGTTCCCTGCAGTAACAAAATGGAACCTGAAATTGTGTTTTATCACAGCAACAGAAGTGAAACTAGGCTGGCCACCAATTTTCAAAAGCCGAAATTACTCGGGACATTTGTACTTACATATGGTGTCATAGAGTCAGAATATTATATAATCTTAGATCAAATTGGAATCACCATCAATTCTGAATAGAAAAATTTCACTCTCTGTATGCATGCACAAATACATACACATACATATGTAGATATGCATGCATGCTGAATACCCTTCAAAAGGCAAATAATGTTTATTGGATGCTCACTTATTTGTTATGATTTATGATAAACATGTTGATGTAGCCTCTTGGATGACGAGGGCATTTTAACATTTGACCCTTCTTCGTAATCTACCTGTGATAATAACTGTTAAGTGTTAGCACCTCAAACCACCATCAGTGGGCCAGGAGAAACTGATGAGGGACATGGTGGGAGGTGGCTCATATAGGTCCTGGCAGACACCTGCTGCTCTGCAGTGAAGTTCTTTGGGACAATGGTCTTTTTTTTTCCCACAGTATTTTCTCACTACTATTCTGCACACAGGATGTGAACTCCAGAGCAAGAGATCAGTTAGTTTGTGGATGAGTGAATAGTGACTTGGTTTGACACAATCCAAGGCACCGACACTGCCAAACCAAGACATTTATCACTTCAGGTCCTATTTCTTTGCTTTTCCTACTTACCATAGAGCAAGAGAGATTCTGGGTCAAGCCCAAGACTCTCACAAGTAGATACGTTCTTATCGTGGAAGCTCTGTCGCATAATGCCGAGCACCAACTCTTCACTCATCATGTACTCCATAAAGCCATCATCTTCAGAAGGGACTCCGAACTGCAAGTGATAGGTTACCGTGGCATTTTCAACACTGAAAGCCAAATCATTAAAACATACAGACAGACATTACAATGAATAAACAGAATCATATCGAGACTCAGACACCAATCATAACATTAATATTTCTTTGGCTCTACATCTTCCTATAATTAGCTTCAGAGGGGACACTAGCCCTGGAGAATGTACTGCCCTAGAGCCCTCCTCCTGAGGCTAGGACACAACCACCACCAACTGCTCACACTTTAGGGGACCACTGAGAGTGGCTCTGGAAGGGATGGACACAACCCAACTATCCTAAAGAAAGAGTGGTTGTTGGTACAACACCCATCTGATATTAGCCTTCCTGCTGTGTGGCGAGCCTGGAAACTCTTCCTCCATCCCTGTCTTCATGGTCTCAGTGCTGCCACTGCATGTACACATTGGGGCTACTTAATTAGTTCTTTTTAAAATGTCCATTTGTTTATTAGTTCATAGGTTTACACACACACACACACACACACACACACACACCATACTTTGATCATACCCTCCCCCAAGTTTAACCAGTCAGTCTATAAAAATGATTATAGTCTAGCCCAAGGCTCCTCACTATGAGCCAATGCCCTATCTCTTGATCTCCCAGAAAATGACCTGTGCACCGCAATGAATAATATCTCTGTGTTTGGGGGGCGGGGAAGATACTTCTTCATATATACTTTAAGAGCCCTTTAAGGCATGATGACCATTTTTTAAAATCTCTTAGTAATGAGACCTAAGGAATTTTCAACCCTGAGGAGACTCAAACCCTTTCATCTTTTAGTACACACATTTCTAATTTATTTTACAGTAAAAATAATTATAGGTCTGTCCTAAATTAGTAGCTTAAGTGGCTTCCTCAACATTTAGTTTTTCACAGGTAACATTTAATTTTTCTATTGCCTTGGTCAAGATGGCCCAGATTAGGCTCAGCAATAATAAAAGAAAAATTAACAGGAGGTCACATCAGAGAGATTCTTCTAGGGAGAGATTTATAGACGCTCAATCTCTCCAGAGTTAATCAGGCCACTGTGATGTCAAGGATAGGCAAAGAGCTCCCTCTGGAGGCCAGATGTCACATAGTCTAATGACTGTACAGGTTTGTAAACTCTCCCATAAAGCAAAAACCTGTGCCAAGCCCTATGAATCAAATAAATTACAGAGTAAATTGAGACTCTGACAAGACCCAGTTACCACAATGCCACTAAAGGTGGTGTTAAAAGCTAATTT
This sequence comes from Uromys caudimaculatus, assembly GCA_028551405.1. NCBI lineage: Eukaryota > Metazoa > Chordata > Mammalia > Rodentia > Muridae > Uromys > Uromys caudimaculatus. The sequence goes on from CM052713.1 coordinate 36,193,861, forward strand.
CAAACTTCAATCCAGCTAGTCTAGTTTGCATGTGTCATTAATTACCCCTTAGCAGAGTGATCCATCACTCCGGAGGATGGACAGGCACAGGCGGGCAGGGAGCAATGCTGCATGCTCACTGCTAAGGATCTGGGGTAACTGATGAAACATGCCTAAGATGGGTGTTCAGAAGATCAAGTTGAAAGCTAAGTGAGAATATCAAGGTGTCTGACCCAGTCTGAGTGCACCAACCCTATCACTCTTGCCTGCACCACCCCTGTCTCCTCCAGTTAATTTATAAAACGCAGACATTTGAAGGAAGGTACTTTTCTGTGGACTTTCTCACAGCAGCCCATCCTTGGAGTGGATCTAGCAAGTGATACAGCAAAGGGTGCTTTCAGGTATTGTTGGGGCTGTTATGAACTAAGATGAGGACCTCTCTGTAGACAAAAATGCATGTGCTGGCTGTAGGGATATCTTTTCACACATGCAAGGGCATCATTTTAGATGTGATAGTTTTGAAAACTCTAAATAAACTTTAGAAAAACATGGGGACTGGGGGCTGGAGGCTGGGGTGTGGCTCAGTTGGTGGATTGTTTGCCCAGCATGCATGAAACCCTAGATTCAAGCTCCAGCATACAGAAAACCTGACACAATGGCACGAGCCTATAATAGGCCCAGCATGTGCAGGCAGGAGGATCAGAATTCAAGGTCAACCTTGGTTACAAGAGTTTGAAGTAGACTGAGCTATATGAGACCCTTTCTCATACACACAAAATGGCAGCTCTTTATCTGAAGGACTAAGTCCTTGGATTTTTTGTTTAGAAAACATATTTAAAGATCCCCCTCTCCATCTCTCTCCTCCTCCTCCTCCTCCTCCTCCTCCTCCTCCTCCTCCTCCTCCTCCTCCTCCTCTTCCTCCTCTTCTCCCTCTCTCTCTCTCTCTCTCTCTCTCTCTCTCTCTCTCTCTCTCTCTCTCTCTCCCCATCTCTTGTGTGTGTGTGTGTGTGTGTGTGTGTGTGTGTGTGTGTGCATGCTTGTGTAGGGTTGTTAGACTCCCCTGGACTGGAGTCAAACAGGGGTTTGTGAGGCGCTTGGAACAGAACACAGGTCCCCTGGAAGAACAGGAAGTGTTCTCAATAGCTGAGCTATCTCTTCAACCTCCCTCCCAACAAATAACTTTTTTTTTTTTTTAGTATAGAATAGAGTGTATTTAGGGTATGGGGAGGGGAGTTAAGAGGGTAGTAAAGGCAGAGAAAGGCAGAGAGAGGGAGAGAGTAGAGAAGTAGAGAGGTGGAGGCCAGCGGCCATGACCATGTGGAGAGAGGGGAAGGGATGAGGAGAGGTAAGAGAAGTAACAGATGTAAGAGAGAGGCAAAAGAAAGAGATAAAAGAGCCACAAATAACTTTTTTTAAAAAAATTCTCTAACACTAAGCCTTGGCCTAATTTCTAGACCTGTTTTTCTTAGTCTTCTTGTGGGTTTTCCCCAGTGTCTACTCCCACCTGTTGAATGCTAAGTTTAGATCCTTTATATCCATAGCAAGGGCAGATTCTTGGAAAGACCAAGAAGGCTCTGGGGTGGAAGGAATCTCTACTACAGTTCTACTACAATATTCAAATTGAAAGACATGTCAAAGGGATGGAGCAAGATATGTATGGTTCAACTATCCAATTCTCCCTTTCCTACACCAATTTTTGTGCCAGTGACTTATGATTAAAGACAGTAGGGTCCCCACTGGGCAGCATGTGTCTGCAGAGACATCTGAAGAAGGAAGACAACATCAGACTTCATGTGCTTTCTAGTCCTATCTCATCAAGTTGCTCCTCTCTCAGATCTACTGGTATTATGGTTTAAGTGGGAGAATCATGACTCCTTTACACACACACACACACACACACACACACACACACACACACACACACACTGTATATATATGTGTATATATATATATCTCCTTTGGTTCAAACTATTAAATTTCTTGGAATTAAAAAGAAAAACATATGGACACACACATGGACACTGTATATAGTAACTACGTGCACAGAGAAGATCAAAGCAAAGAGTTAGAGTTGTTAAGTTTGTAGAGGTGAGTGTAATTAACCATTGGTAGTGCCACTGAAGAAAGGAGACAGAAGAGACAGGTGTACTTTTATGTTCTTAATGTTGTATGTGGCAACTACACTCTTAAGTCACTGCTGCAGCACATAGATCTGGTCCCTTCTAGAACATCACTTTCTGAGATCTATGTCTATTTCTGCCCTTAATTGATTTCTGTATCTATTGTTAGACAGAAATGTTTCTCTTGGACATGCTTTTCCTCTCTGAGGGTGACCATAATTGAATCATATAATTAGTCCATGATTTCCTTCTTTCTGTTTTGTTGAGCTAAGAAGTTTCTAGACACCATTCCAGAATGACACTGTGGTTTTTACTATCAAGCTCCAAAGCTCAGAGAAATCATTGTGGGTGAATGGAGTTGGGTAGGTGGGTGGAAGATTTTCTGAGAAAGATAGCAAGATGTAAAGGTTGGAGCCCTTACCTGAAATCCATGATATCAGCAGAAGTGAAAAAATGACTCAGAGCTGGGGACTGTCTATACATGTCCGTGAGCTAAAAGCATAGCAAGAGAAAAACACACATGTCACTGAGGATCATCTTACATATCACCTGCAGAAGCAAATGGCTTCAGGACAAAGGAAAATTCATTCTGGCTAGAATTCACTGGTTTGGAGCACTGGGCTAAAAGGAAGAAAGTGTAAGCTGATCACAAATCAAAGCTCAAGTCAACACTCAAGTGAAATCGAAGTGGTGTAACTAGTAGAGTCTCACTGACAGCCAGGCAGCCAGGCACGTGTCTGTAATCCCAACATTCCCAAAGCTGAGGAAGCAGGAGTGCCCAGGAGTTCAAGGTAAGACTGTTTTATACAGTGAGTTCTAGATCAGCCAAGGCAACATAGTGAGATCTGTCAAAAAAATAAATAAATAAAATGAGCTCATTGATAAGGCCCAAGTTACTCACTGGGTCTTCTCAACTTGACTTATGAGTTGAGTAGACACTTGGTAACCTTAGTGGTGCTATGGTCAACGATCCTCTGCAGGAGTTCACAGAGGCACCAATAACTGCTAGGGTGGGGCATGAAATGGGGGAGGATCAGTACAGCACAAGCCACTCCGTACCAGGACATCAATGGTTCTGGGCTTCTTTCTCTCTTCTGCAGAATGTCCCTGTTAGGGGGAATATCTATCCTGAGTGTCAGGTCCAGCACTTCCCCAGTCAAAGGAACAAAGTGATGAAGTTACAAAGATATGGAGGTTTTGCAGTAAAATTGCATCCTAAAAACATGATGACACCCCTGCCTCTCCCACCTAGGCTTTATGCCTTCACTGGAGCTATGCCATAGCTCCAGTCTGCGATGAGGTTCCCAGTAAACCAATTCATAGATTAAAATGATCAGAAGGATACAAATGATGGCGGAAGGATAGGTAGAGGCCACACAACCAAAGAGCCTATGAGATCGGGCAAACGAATCTTTAAGAGGGAGGGGTGGGAGGCTAATAGGACACAGGTAATATGAAAGTGGAGGGGAGCCATTCTGGGGGCAGAAGAGTACAGCAAGGTTGGTGGCTAGGAGACAGGAGAGAGGAGCTGGCAGTAGAAACAGACAAAACTGTGTGTATGTGAGACTACGATCAGGAAACCTGTTACTTTGTATGCCGATTTAAAATGGTCGACATTCATTTGATACATCTAATATGCTCAACATTGTGGCTTAGCTCAAAACACTTTCTTTCACAACTGCCTATAGTTGGGCAGACCCATCTAACATAAAGCCCATTTTATAACAAGGTGCTATACTCATGAAATTTGTCTAAATATTGTCCTCAAAGCCAAAACATGAAAGGCTATATATGTGGTCCTTCACACTACCAACAGTGGTCCATAAGTTAAGACTAGAGGACATTCTTCCTCCGTTCCCCGGTGCTAGCCATCATCCTGGTGTTGGTACATATCCTTTTTTCACTTATATTTAGAAATTATTATTTCTTTATAGAATCATAATGCCATGCTAATTATGCTTTTATTCAAATAAAAAGTATTATATTCTATACAGTCTTCTAAGAGCTGTTTTTTTTTTCATCAGACACATTTTCACTATCTTGCTCAGGTTGGTCTCAAACTCCAGTATCTTCCTGCTTCTGAGTAGCTAATATTACAGATATGTACCATTGTGCCCAAACTGTGCAGAAACTAAAACTGAAACTGGCCATCCAGTGACTAGCCCAACTTGGAATCCATCCCATGGGTAGGCATCAAACCCTGACACTGTTGCTGATTCCATGTTGTGCTTACAGACAGGAGCCTAGCATGGCTGTCCTCTGAGAGACTCTACCAGCAGCTTGCTGAGACAGATGCAGATACTTAACAACCAACTTAACAACCTGGACTGAGGTCGGGACCCCTATGGAAGAGTTAAGCGAAGGATTGAAGGAACTGAAGGGGATGGCAACTCCATAGGAAGAACAACAGTGTCAAGTAACCTGGACCCCTGGGAGTTCCCAGAGACTAAGCCACCAACCAAAGAGCATACAAGGACTTGTCTGTGGCTCTGGGTACATTGGTAACAGAAGACTGCCTTGTCTGGCCTCAGTGGGAGAAAATGAGTCTAATCCTGTAGAAACTTGATGCTCCAGGGAAGGGTTTGCCAATGGTGGGGTTGTGGGGAAGGGGTGGGTGGGTGAGTGGAGGAGCACCCTCTCAGAGACAAAGGGGAGGAGGGTGGGATAAAGAACTCTAAGAGAGGGGACAGGGAGGGGGAACAACATTTGGAATGTAAAAAAAATAATTAATGTTTTTAAAAGACTTGCTTTTATACTGAAAATTACATTCAAGATTTATGCATAAAAAGACATCTCAGGGCCCTTCAGTCCAGGTCCTACCCAGAATGCATTAAGTCATTAAAGCAGCTCATCCATTTCCCCACTGATGGCCATGTGACTTCCTTCCATGCTGTCTTTATCATAAACTGTGCTAAAGCAATAGTTATCCTCAGCCACCTCTATGCACCTTTTGACTCATTTGAGAATCTTCCCAAGATATATAGCAAGAAATGAAATTACTGGTCCAAAGGCAGGTGCATCTTCAACTCAACTCATGCTTGCTGAATGTTCTTCCTCTTCCTCTCCTCCCCGCAATCAGACCCGTATCATTTCCCCCCCTATTCCTACTAGACTTACAAACTCTTCTCAACCGCACACATGCAGTATCACATCTCACATTGCATATATTGCCCGTCTTATTATATATGGAGCAGCTTTCCATGTGTTAAAGTTGTGTATGTGTAGTGCCCATGTCCTTAGTGCCTGTGGAGACAGAACAAAGCATAGGATTCCCTGGAACTGGAATTACAGGCATTGAGGGATGACATGTGAACACTGGGAAACAAAACTATATCCTCTGCAAGAGCAGCAAGTGCTCTTTACTAGGGAACATATGGCTGAATGAATTTACACTGCATTTACATTGGAAAGCTAAACACCTTGTTCTCTAATATAATAGTTCTAGGATAACTCAGGACTAGACTGGATTCTGGTACCACTCTCTGTATGGGCGCAGCTCTGGGATTAGAATAAAGTCAGAGCACACCAAGAGCAAGACCAGACCCACTCTTGCCCAACCTGCAGCTTCAATCCTGACACCATTCCGGGCCTTTCACTGTACCAGTAGTGACCTTGTGATGAGTTAGCCACTTCCAGGTAAGCCATGGCTTTATTCAATACCAAGCACTGTAACATATAAAACCCAGTAGGGCCCTAAGAGGGTGTACACCTAATCTAAGGAGGCTGCACAACCAAACACACTCCTACATAACTCAGCAGAAAGTCAATGGCACTTGGGGTTTGTAGAACTCTGATCTTAAGAACGGAACCTTTATAAGACACGACAGGCATTTTGTCCCTCCTTTTCTACAGATTAAGAACAAGTATTTCAAGAGGTTAAAAACTTGCTGGTTTCTTCATATATAGCTCACAAATTCTAAAGGCCAAATTCACTTTTAGGTATGACAGACATGAAGCTCAGCTCCTTCCCATTTTACCTCACTACTCAGAGAAGGTAAGGCAATGGAGGAGCACGTCTAAATTATCAGGAAGGGAAACAACACAATGTGATAACTTTGGAAGAAAAGGAAGCCATCTTAGTTCTTGAGCTCCGGTCTGAAGAAGGTGGATGATGGACAGGAGTGAGGAAATTCAGGTCCTAGAAGGGGACTTTCTCTGCTCAGAATGAAGGGAATGCGAGGGTAGATGTGGGATGCTACAAAGGACGTTTGTTCAAGCACTAAAAGTGTTGGTAATAAATAATAATCGTATGCCTCTTGTAGATTGTGCCTATTATTTTTTGTAAAACCTTATGTGTGTGTTAATTGTATTTGTGTGCATGTACATATGTGTGTGCACCTGTGTGTACATGTATGTAGAGGCCAGAAGTTGTCTTTTTCTGTTGCTCTCCACCTTACTTTTTGAGCTAGCCTTTCTTCCTGAATCCAGAGCTCATGAAATAGCTAGACTAAGTGGCTAGCAAGCTCTAGAGATCTTCCAGTCCCCCAATCCCCAATTCTCTTGCCACCAATAGAATTATAGATTCAGGCATCCATGCCTGGCTTCCTTACATGGGTTCTGGGAATCCAAACCCAGTTCCTCATGTTTCCATAGCCATCTCCCCAACACTTATTATTTCAATCCCACTATTTGTTCCTGTTCCTTCCTACATTCATCCTAGGATCTAGCATTCTGTTTGCACATATCAGAACCAGGAAAATGTCAAAGCTAAAACTGGAAATTTGAAGATAGAAGGTATGACTGTGCACATTCTAAAGGTCTTTTTGATGTTGTATTTGAGACATAATGGCATTTCCTGAAAGATCTCTGAATAACTTCAACAACAGCCCTAGTGCAAACCTTCAAAATAGCACTAGTGATCTCTTCTATAGAGATTGCACACTCCACTTTAATTTCAACTCATTCCTCAGATACTAAATTGACAGAAATGCTGCCTACTAAATAATCAAGGGAGAATCACTGCTCTGGCTGACACTTCTCAGTGCACACATAGCTATATTGGTATTACAAGGACTCGGTTACAATTAACAAATAGACTACTTGGGTGAGACAGGGAGACTCACCTATCTTAGTTCTTGGATATACTTGGTTTTGCATTGGGTTCATAGGAATCCTGGTTACAGAGCATATTCCAAGCTCTAGACACTGTCCACTTGACAGCTGTAGTAACAATCTTTGTTGTGAACAGTATCCTCTCAAAAGCATTTTTGTTTTGACATTTTTCTGTCTTTGTTTGTGATCTAGCTGGTTGGTTTGGTTTGGTTTGGAATGGGATGGGATGGTTTTGAAGACAGGGTTTCACTCTGTAGGCTAGGCTGGCCTGCAAATTCACTGTGTAGCCCAGGTTACAATCGTCATGTCTCAGCTTCCTAAGTCCTGGAACTCCAAACATTAGCCATTACCCCCACCTCCTCAAAAGCTAAAATGCTTAACCATCTGTTGAACATCAAGTGTTCTGTTGTTGGCTAGAATGACTATGTGCTAAGGGCACCAGGAACAAGGAATGGTGTGTTGAGAGCAGAATCACAGGGTGACAATAATTGGGGTAGCTCTGCTGCACTGTGTTTTGGTCACGTGTTCACCTGGAAGCCCAACCAAAAGATGAAAATTATAAAATAAAAATGATTAGAGGATGTCTTGAGAGATGGCTTAGTGGTTAGGAGCACGTACTGGTCCTACAGAGAATCCAGGTTCCCAGCGCCCATACTAGGTGGCTCACAACCCACCTGTCTCCAGCTCCAGCGGATCTGACACTTCTGGCCTCCACAGACACTTGCGTACATATGATGCTTATAAATTCACACAGGCAAATATACATACTCACAAATAAAGTATTGTAATCATTTAAAAATGTACAGGATATCACTGTTGTTGTTAAACTCCTGTACTCCAAGTTAAACATCAAAACAAGGTCATAAAAGCTGAAGTTTTTATGTTACCAGGCTGAAATTAGGAAGCGTATCCAACTGTCTGGTAAGTCACAATTGAAGTGACAGCCAGATTTCCCAAATAGGCCAGTTTCAATTTGCTTGACAATGAAGTTTGCTCAAATCTTTATATTTTCTTATAAAAACCAATAACTGGAAACAATCTATACTTAACAAATCAGCTACTTTCTGTCGCCCCGTCTCCCTGTCTCCACTTTACAGGGAAAGACATTTTGAAAGTCCTACCCACTCTCTTTTGATTACTCCTTTCTTCAAACCCTTCTAGTTCTATAAAACCAAATCCATTTGCTCATACCACCAGAAGATTTATTCTTTTTATGGAGTCCTGTATTCCACATTTCTAGAACTTGACATAAAGCCAATCAAGTACTGCATGGTGCATGACTGGAACCAGCACCAATGAGGTTAAAACTGGAGGGCGGGGGCATCGACAACAGTGTGGGCTACACAGTGAGACCCTGTCTTAGAATGTACCCTGATGTGGCATGAACTCGTTGATAAGCTAGTTAAGATTGACTAACAAAATCTTCAGTAGGTCTGCAGAGCCTCCACCTTGCAAAAGACTCTTCTGCCTTTCCCATCCCACAAATCACACACCTAACCAGGAGGCTGTAGTTACACTCTTTGCCATGGTCCAATCGCTAAGCTCCTCAGAGTATAGATGCCTCTGAAATCCCAACTCTTCCTTATGGTCCCCACGGCTTCCCCCAATTCAAACCGCCTTGACTTCTCAGATGCACTGCTGCCTCAGAACTATTCTCTTCTGTGTGCAGTACCAGACAGAAAGAAGAAAATGAAAATCTAACCATGTCAGTCTACAAGTGAAAATCTTTACATAGTCTACCAAACAGTGGGGGAATTTCCAAGTCCTTCTCCCTACTTTCCTGATCAGTTTAACCCCAGAAAGTCCTCAACACAGCATGCTCAGACTCAGTCTACCACTGCACAGACCCCTGACATATAAATACCTCCTGTCCTTCCATCTCTCTGTCCCCACTTTGCAAGAAGAGTATGCATATCCTATAACGCTCCCAGCCCTTATTTTATAACTATCCTGAGGACCAGCTCCTTTGTCTCCTTCCACCTCCAACTCACATAAGTTAGATGTACCTCCTTTGTACTTTGTGAGCTGGTGAGGCAGGGACATCAGGATGCCTGGGGCACACTGGTCAGCCAACCTAGCCAAACTGAGTGTTTTCTGAGTCCCAGTGAGAAACTCTGTTTCAAAAATAACATGAAGAGCAATTGGAGAAAACACATGATGTCAACCTCTGGCCTCAACATGTGCACACATGTGCATATGCACATACAAATGACATGTACACATGTGCACACACAAAAACAATCCCAACAATACTGTAATGGGACATACTAAACTGTTCTAACTATTTGATTGCTTTCCCTACTTGATTATGCACCCATAAGCTAGGATTATGTGACTCTGGCACTTGGAATCATTAAAGCTTCAAGAAATACAGGCTGGGTGAAAGGAACACTGTCTTCTGGGATACACAGAACTGGAGGCCAGGCCAGGCTCAACCCACTTGCTGGCTTTGCAGCACAGAAGACCCACTTATAAGCATCTTCTGCTGCTAACATTCAGACAAACAAAACAGTTTACTTTGGAGCTCTTTGCCAACTGCTCTAACAAAACTCATAATCCAATGTTAAGATCTCAGCAAACAATACGTAAGACATAATCACCCTTTTAGTGAGCAAGCGATGCAATTCCTCTTCATTAGTACACTCTTCTGGAATCCTGAGCATGATGAAGAATGTTTTGTTTGATGATAATTCGGGTATTTCATTTTCATCTTCATCGATATAAGTCACTGAAGAGATTGAGGGGATAAAAACAATAGTGAGTGCATGCGTAGAGTAATGAATAAATAATTAATAAAGCCAGATGTGGTAGTGCACACCTGTAATCCCAGAGCACAGAGGCAAGGGAACCACTTCAGATTCCAGGCCAGCTTGTTCTACATAGCAAGCTCCCAGGCATCCATGACTTCATAGTGAGACTGGTTCTCAAAATACACAAAGCAAACAAAGGCATTCATTCTGTTGGCTTCCATAACTAAACATAACTATTGGTATTCGTGGACGCTAAAGCCTTGGCACAGTCAGTAAGTATAAGCAGAAATACTTTCTTTGCTTAACCAAACAGAATAAAAGAGAGTCATTTGTCTTCACTGTGATAAATGTTTTGTTGGTTTTAGGCCAAAGGGGTCTCAGACAACACTGGATATAGACCAGGGAAAGAACCACGAGGAAAGAATGGGAAGAGCATGAATGTTTTTTGCTACACTGAATCTGAAAGTTAGCTATGTACCCAGGTATTGGAATGGGTGCTGGAAACCAACATGGACATATATAGAGAGTGACTGTGAGCAGCTTCACCGAGCTACCTTCCAGTTCAGTGCTGTCAAAGACCATGAAGAGAAAGTGGTATCACAAAAAGACTGAATGTGAAGCTAGACGATGAAGACATGAGCGCATGTCTCCAAGTGTTCCAAGAGACAGGGCATGGGCATGAAGTCATCACTCCAGCCTGTGTTCCACAGGAGAGGGATGTTGACATACTCTGTTTGCAGAAAGGAACCCAAACTTCACTTGGAGCCCCAGGGCCTGTGGAGCAACTCATAGACAATGAGCTCTGTGTTGCTTGTGTTCTAATGACTGGAGCTAATTGATTTTTAAAGAGTCAAGAGCTGGAGGAGAGAAGGAAAACCACACAAAGCCAGGAGTCAGGGCCAACATGCTTACTCCAGTTCTCCTGGCTCCACTCCAACCTCACAGGCTTACCCCACACAGGGGGGGTGACCTCATCTGCCCTGGGAAAAGATGGGCTGAGAAACTAGGTGCTCTCAGGCCCCCTCAAATTCTGTAACTCATACGTCACCAACTCTGCCTCTTACTGAACTTTGAAAAGTCATCTTGGCATGAAGTCAGTATTTTTGATAGAAATGCAGATAAAATGCAGGGCTTCTGTACTGGCTAGTTTTGTGTGTCAACTTGACACAAGCTGAAGTTATCACAGAGAAAGGAGTTTCAGCTGAGAAAATGCTTCCATGAGATCCAGCGGTACGGCATTTTCTCAATTAGTGATCAAGGGGGGAGGGCCCCTTGTGGGTGGTACCATCTGTGGGCTGGTAGTCTTGGGCTCTATAAGAAAGCAGGCTGAGCAAGCCAGGAGAAGCAAGCGAGCCAGTAAGGAACATCCCTCCATGGCCTCTGCATCAGCTCCTGCTTCCTGACCTGCTTGGGTTCCAGTCCTAATTTCCTTTAGTGATAACCAGCAACGTGGAAGAGTAAGCTTAATAAACCCTTTCCTCCCCAACTTGCTTCTTGGTCATGATGTTTGTGCAGGAATAGAAACCCTGACTAAGACAGCTTTGCTGTCAAAAATCTAGGTGGAGAGTAATTGATGTCAACCTTTGGCCTTCACTTGTGCATTCACACACACACACAGACACACACACTCATACACATACACATGCACACGCACACATACTCACTCAAATGAACATATTCAACAGTCTTACTCAGATGTTAACTCTGTGGACTACAATAATAATCATTATAGCAAAATATGCCCCTGGATACAATAGATGCAAGAATGCCATGGGAATTACCAACTGCCCTCTGATTAGATTTAAGGCTCACCGAGTTTCTCCCCTGGAAAAAACTCATACCTAGTATTATAAAATCTGGCCAAGAGTCCATGATTAGGGGACTTATAGGAGTAAATATTCTACTATTATTCAACTAAGTGGACATAAGAGCAAACTGCTTCTAAATTCTTATCTTTATATTCATAGATTAGTAATGTTCTTAAACATCATCATCAGAGACATTTATTTGTGCAATGGATGGTGGTGAAGATAGAAATTCAAAAGTGACCAAAATGCAAAGAATATGTCTCAGCGGAGTGCTCAGTCATGACTGGGCACCTACATACTCTACCCCCAAAGCTCGGAGACAACTGCGGAAGAAGGATCAAAAAGTTTGTAAGATCTCAGAGTCAAGAAGACAAGAATGAAGTCTTCTCAACAGGATAGGACAGCTGCACTCATGAACTCAGCAGTTGTGGTTGTTTACATAAGACCCACACAAGGTCAAGCTGATCAACATTCTATCATAAAGGCAGGAGGGGCTCAAGAGCCTCCATCCTCCAGGAGCTACTGGCAGATAATGGCTGCTAGGGAAGGGAGAGACACTTTGTAAGGTGTAGTCCTGGTAGGTCAACCATGCTTCAGTAAATTGTTCCACCCCTAGGAGTATATGGTCAGCACAAATTAGACCTCATAGATTATTTAAAAAAAAAAAAAATGAAAACACAAAGACATGACGTTGGGAAGGAATGGGGAGATGGGAATGGATCAAAGAGGAGTTAAGGGGAAGAATGAGGGTTAATATGATCAAAAATGTATTGTGTGAAATTGATAGAAATATTAAAGTTAAAACTAAAAAAACTATCACTAACTTCTGACAAACTCTTCTAACCCACCCAAAAAGAGTCTTTTTTGGCTTCAGTAATCATACATTAATTTTGCTTACTTTGAACTTTAAACGGAATCATACTGGAAATAAATAAAACAAAACAATACAAAAGAGCCCAATATGATCTTAAGTACTGCAAATTTCAGTTCTGGGAGGAGACAGGCATATGTAGTTGGAAGACTCTAGCGCATACGAATGTATATGCACATATGTAGATTAGTCATGGAGTTCTGTAGACTCAGACAGGAAAGTACAAGGTAACTCATAGAGATGACAGCTATAAATAGGACCAAAGGAGGGTAAAGGTTAGACTTTACAATCAGAAACTGCTATTCACCATGGTACAATAAAACTAGAGTCAATAGACACAGAGGTTTAGAAATATTCAGAGAGCAAGATCCCAATGCAGACCTACCTCTATGTTCTCCAGTAAAAGAAGAGAGAAAACAATACGTCAGTAACATGGCAAATCCCATAGAGGATTGTTTTGAAGGAGAGAGGCAGGTACTTCACTTAGAACCTTTGGATGCTTAGGATATTTTATAGGGAATGCAAGTAAGACTTGAATCTTTGGAAAGTCAAAAACTACCAAATATCTGATGAAAAGACTGTCAGGCAAAAATATGACATAACTTTCAGAAAGTGGGTCAAGGGAACAGCAATTAAGTTTCTGCCCTGAAGGATCTTTGTAGGTTATAGCTGTTCATGCTGTCTACCAAGGATTTCCCCCATGAGTCACCCTAACCAGGAAGTATCTCTTTGTGAAAGGAGTGTACCAGGTTCGTGTGACGCCAAAAGATGAAGGTCTCACCCTCTACTAAAGACTGAGGTAGTTCACTCAAGGCTGTATCACTTAGAACGTCTCTGCTCAGTCATGTTACAGCATGTCTTCCTACAGAAGACTGTAAACTAAGAGGTGGGCAGATCACCTGCAATGCTGGGGGAAGCCATGTGGGGGTGTTCTGAGTGCTCTAGCTTTACACCTGTCTGTTAAGAGACATTTCTCAGTGTGGTATTACTCTTTTCTAACCAGGGTTCCAGAGTGAAAAGAAACACATGAAAGTGCTTAACGATCTCTTCAAATTATCTACAAAGAAAGTGACTCTGAGGGGAAGAGGAAAGTGTTCTCCCTCTCCCCTGTGGCGTGATGGTTTTAAAGAGAATGGCCCTCATAGGTTCATGTACTTGCATGTTTAGTACCCAGTTGATAAACTAATTGGAAAGAGTAGGGGACGTGGCCTTTTGGAGTGGGAATAGCCTTGTTGGAGGGGGTGTGTCAGTGGGGGTGGGATTTGAGGTTTCAAAAAGGAGTGCCAGGTCTCTCTCTCTGTGTCTCTGTCTGTCTGTCTGTCTCTCTTTTGCTCTGTGTGTGTGTGTTGTATATATGTACCCTTATATACCATATATATGTATCTAATCCCTTTATACCATACCACACATATACATATACACACACACACACACACACACACACACACACACACACATATGATCTTCACATCAAAGATTTTACAATTCTTCAAGAAGAAGGAAATTAAATTGTCCATAAATACAGTTCTCTACAGAGCTGGGAAAAAACCAGTTCTCCAAAGTCAACAAGCTTCATTGGACTCTGCCCATAAATTGCCAATTTAAAAAAATATCAATGTTGGCTGAGTCTGGTGGAGTGATGACCTCTTATCCCTATTGTGTCCACAGTCTTTGCACTATACCTGAAGCTGAGTCATGACTCTGAATCAGTCATCACTTCGGGGCACACCAGAGCAGAGGAGGAGGAGATAAGCCCACCCCAAATGATAGGCAATTACAAGTGTTCAGTCCTTGGAGGACTGAGAGCAACAATAAGATCAGCCACCCTGCATTACATCACCATATTCAGGAGAGTCTTAACAATGGCAGTTAGACTTCTTCACTGGATGCCATGGGTCCCCTATTGCCCAGCTAGCTAACTCTTTTGTCTGGGATGCAATCACTGTCCTGTTCTGCATCTATTTCAACTGCATAGTCAGTTCCACCTCTGTGTCCAGCCTGTCTGGGAACGAAAGAACCTTGAAATTAGAGTTTCGGAGACTTGAGAGAGGACAGGAGGAGACTAGGCCATGTGGATCCTGAGGAATCTTTTTGTCTCACTAAGTCTTAACCCCTGGCTCTCCCAACGCTACCCTTTTTCCTATTTTCCACACACTACTCAGTTCTGCAACTGTGTGATTCATATCAATAAGCTTGGTGATTGGGCAGTGGCTGAAGATTGCCAACTGTCATCCCAGAACTACCAGCAGAGCAGCTCTCAGTGTGGCTAGCATGCTCACACACGGGTCACCATGCTGTCTCGCTCCTTTTTAATCTATTGCCATCTATACTGCCCCACTCAGAATCTTCCCTGAATTTTTAGTGATTTAGCAAAATGATGTCAAAATTATTTTAAAACCTTAAAGAAAAGCTACTGTCTTCAAATTTGATCTCAAATTATTTCAAAAATGCCAAGCAGAAATAAGAAGAAACTACTAATGATATATGATAACTGTCTTAGTTAGGGTTACTATAGCTGTGAAGAAACACCATGACCAAAAGGAAGAAAGAGTTTTTTGGCTTATGCCTCGAGGGACATCACTGTTCATTGTCAAAGGAAGCCAGGATAGGAATTCAGGCAGGGCAGCAACCTGAAGGTAGGAGCAGAGATCATGGAGGAGTGCTGCTTACTAGCTTGCTCCTCCTGACTTGCTCAATCTGCTTTCTTCTAGAACTCGGAACTACCAATGGGTGGGGCCCTCTCCCATCATTTCTCATTAAGAAAATGCCTTATAAACTTGCCTACAGCCTGATCTTTAGCAGGCATTTTCTTAGTTGTGGCTCCCTCCTCTCCAATGACTCTAGCTTGTGTCAAGTTGACATAAAACTAGCCAGGGCATTAACTGAACATGCGTTATTTTCAAACTCAAAGTCCTTTAAGTAGCTGCCATTTCTTAAGTCTACTATGATTCTCCCTGCAAGCCTTAGAGCTTGACAGGCAAGATGCCAAATAAAATAAGTGCTTCCCTAGGAGGAAAAAAAAAAGCAAGATTATTTTTGTAATTTCTTGTATAAAATTAACATATGTTAAGAAGCAAATTTGCAATCAAATTAAAATTAAGTTGCATTTTAATATTAAAAAGCTATTCTGAAATTTTGGAGTACAACTTTTCACATCTAAAAAAAGAAAAAAAAATTTTTAAGGGAAAGTGAATCTGTCTCTGCAGATAGCTTTTAGTAATTGAAGTCAGGTGAGTTCCAGAGAATAGATAGACATCCAGTCTTGTGTTTTCAAGTTTGGAATATTAAACCATTTGCTTTATGATTGGCTTCCTTGGGTGCTACCAGGCCAGTCAACTTTCAGGATTGCATCAGTCACTTGAGACAGGAGGAGGCTGTGACTCAGCTTTGGTTTCAGCATCTACCTGTGGCAGCTGATATACAGACAGTGTCAATGGTTATAGCAATGTCATTGTCCTCAGCATGGTGGAGGAGATGCAGCACACCTCCCTACTTAAAACAAGCCCAGAGCTTCAAGGTATTACCCATCCCGCCTAAACAATGTCTAACTAAGGAGACATGGTGCTTGTCTGAGACACTCCAAGGCTGTAAGTCGGCTGAGCTGATGCTGCGAACCTCTTCCAGACACCATCAAGCTTCAAGAAAGGAATAGGACAATTTGCTTTATGGAAAAAGATGCCCAAGAATCCCCCTGGAGAGATTCAGAGCTCCCTGTCATTATAACATTCTGTGACCTGAGAACATGAGTCAGACCTCATGGAGGTCACATTGCCTTAAGAGACCCCAGCTCCAGATGAACCACCTCTGCAAGAACCAGTTCTTTCCTCCCTACCTACTTTGATGTAAACATTATTTGCCTACTGGAGTATACTAGCTTTGTGTATCTTAAAATCTTTGAATAATACATGAAATAATTCTTAAAATGGTAACAACCTAAAAGACTTTAAAATTCTGTAGAAGACAATTGTTAGTGACCTGGTAAAATTATTTTAGCATAACATCAAAATCATGAAGATAGGCTAGACTATAAAAAAAACTAATATCAAGCTAAAATGCAAATAAGAAAAAGAAAAGAACATGTGACAAACTATTAATAACAAGGAAGAAGATGACTAAAACTGTATTGCTTTGCATTCAAAACACACAGCCATAGAATGAGATGTGCGCACACACACACACACACACACACACACACACACACACACACACAGAGTATATTGCCAGTGTCATGTAACTGTTTCACAAAACATATTCAACACAAATATAATAGTTATTTCTAAAATAACTTAAGCAAAGCAGGTATTAAAATGCAATTAAATGTAGATTGGTGTTCAAGTTCAAATATTAAGCAGCAGAAAGATGGCTCAAAGTTAAGAGTGCTTAGGACTCTTAGGGCTCTTCCAGAGGACTCATGTTCAGTTCTTAGCACCCACACAATGCCCTCTTCTGGATTTCTGCAGCACCTGCACTCATGTGCACATACTGACATCACACACACACACACACACACACACACACACACACACACACACACACACACACATGCACACACACACTATTCCAAGCTAGTTTTATTTTACTTTAGTTTCTATTTTTGTTTTTTGAGACAAGCTCTCACTATGTGCACCCAGATTGGCCTCTAGCTCACCAGACCCCAGGATGGTCTTTAACTAGAGACGCCTTCCCACCTTAGCCTCCCAAGAACTGGGATTACAGGTGTAAATCATCATGCCCAGCTGCCAGAGCAATTGTTCAGTTCACGTAATGAATAGTAAAATAGCAGTACACTCATGGTGTCAGTGTACATCACAAGCATTCAGCAAGGTCTCCCAATGCGCCAATGCAATCCTCTTACCTCCTACAAGGCACAGGCTTATAATGGTCACTATAGTGAAACACAAGAATATGGTGACAATGACCATCCACAGTTTACATTTTCCAACCACACTCTTGTTGCAGGGACTCCAGGGGCTTTCCTGGTCTGCCTAAAAAGCAAAGAGAGACTGGGAGGTAGTCATTAGGCTTCAGCAAATAGTCTCAAATTCCTACTAGAGAGCAGTGATGTAGAATTAAGGTCATCAGGCGCTTAACCTCAAGAGGCTATATGACACTGAATCAAACTTAAAACAGGGCAGAATGGAACCTTAAGAGGAAGTTAGCCAAAGGCCCCCTGGGGGTTCTGAAGTGGAGTTAAGAGGCAGGACTTTATTCCTAGAGTTCTTTTTAAAATGTATTTATTTCTAACTCACATGAAAATTGTATAAAATTATGGAGTTCACTGAGTTATTTCATGGATAATGGTAGATCAAGGTAATTGCTAGCCCATTACCTCTAATGTTTATATTTCTTTTGTATTAGGAACACGCAAATTCCTCTCTACTAGCCATTTTGAACTATATAATCCACTGTCAACCATAGTTTCTCTACTGTGCTATGTAACACTGTGTGGCATTTTTTCTGTCTGTCTGTACCTCTATATCTGTTAACCACCTGCTCCCCATCTCTCCCTATTCTGGCTGTGGTAATGATACTTCTGCTCTCTGCTTTTATAAGATCAATGTTTTAAACTTCAGCATACAAATGAGAACATACAATATTTCTCATTGTGTGTGGAAGGAAGGGTTTTTGAAGTTTTTAAAAGTCCAGGAACCAACATCTGGTGATTCATGACAGAACTGGCCAACAGACCATCCTAAGGACTGGGATGAGATAAAGAGTCATGAAATTGAGATTAGAGAGTGAAGGGCTGGAGCCTACCGTGAAGCATCTTGTGTTGAATTTCCCTTGCTATAACAAAATACCTGTAATAATCAACTCAAAATTTATTTGGGCTATGGTTTTAGGCCATGGTCAGCTATGGCAGACACAGCCCATCACAGCAGTGGGAATAGGAGGCCATTCACCTCATAGCAATCAGAAAGCCAAGAGAGAATGTGTCAAAGGCGTTGGGAACAAAACACACCCTTCCAGGACAAAACTCAGAAAATATTTTCTTCTACAAGTAGGTTCTACCTCCTAAATTATCCAGCCTTTTCAAATCACACCACCAAACTATGATTCTAGCAACAGAGAGGTCTATAAGTGAAGTCAAAGCCCCCAGGATCTGATTACCTTCCAAAAGCCTCACCACTGTACTTTGAAGCATTTGGAAATGAAGCCTTCAACACATGAGCCCCAGATGATTGCTCAGGTCCCACTACTATGGGTATGATTGCTGTTCAGGCTGGTTGGGTAAGCTGATGTGTACCAGTGATCTGTTGAGAGGCCTCAGGCGGGTTCTTCCACAAGGCGCCCTCCACCTTACCTCCTGTGGCTGCCTTAGGTGGCTGTGGAATTTTCAGGGTTTTTCTCTGAACACTACAAGAGAGCCACCAGATCCCAGGTAAATGACTAAATGCATTAATTAATATAGGATCTGGATACAATGGCAGGATTACCTATCTCTGGTCCAAAATGCTTGTCTTCTTCTTTGCTCAATTAGGAGAGTGTTTATTATTATTAAAAACAAAGCAAAACTAAAGGTAAACAGGAAGTCCATGTACAGGAAAACCTGCACCTTCATATTCTCACATTTGACCCACACATTTCATCTAAACACAGAAAAGCCAGTTGATTCTTGTACTACACCAAATAATGCATAAAACCAGGGGTAATTTGGAGACTCAGATAAACCTTGGTTACCACAGAGCAGTCAATTTGCTGCTTTATCATTAACTAATACAATGATGATGCCATCACATGAGATGTCTCTGGGATGCTGAGTCAGGGCCCTTGTAATGAGACTTAAAAGAAATTCAGTCTCACCCTATTACCTACAATTTCTTCTGCAACTTTTTTTGCCCAAGGGTATTAGCCTGTAATAACAATAATGACTTACATTCCTTTCCCTCTACATTCCAATCCAGATTAAGAAAGAGAGACAAATTCTTCAAATATTCTCCTAGCCCAACAGAAAAATGTCTACGCTGATGGGATGCTTGTGATCTCAGTCCCGTTCCCCCCATCGTCCATTCATCTGCAACTTATCCAGACCTATCACTCTGGCTCCCCATACGCTGCTTAAATTACCTATCAGTATATATCTATTTGTGACACATAATTTATAATCAAGGCAACTATAAATGAAAATGATTATATCGTGTCATAGTTATGATATACCTCTACATGATAAGATCAATCACGTGGGGCCAGCAAGATGACTCAGCAGGTAGAGGCTCCACAGCCAAACCTCATCCCCTGAGCTTGATCCCTGGGAAACACACAGTACAAGGAAAACCTGACTCTGGCAAGTCATCCCTTGATCTCGGTATGTAATCATGGCCCATGTACACACACACACACACAGAGAGAGAGAGAGAGAGAGAGAGAGAGAGAGAGAGAGAGAGAGAGGAAATAAATGTAATATTTTCTTAAAATTGATTAACAGCGTAGACCTGAGACATTGAAAGACACTGAGTCTGAACTTGGGAGGGCCCTACTGAGTACCTGTGCTGTTTGGTTGTATCTCTGAGTTTCAGCTTCCTCACTCAGCTATTTCATCTGTCAAAGCAGAAAACTAGCGCCCTCCTCTTCCACCTTCATTTCTGTCCCTAGGAGCCAACACTCTGAACAAAGGCAACTTGGGGGAGAAAGTGAGGGTTTATTTGGCTTACATTTCTAGGCCACAGGCCATCCTTGAGGGAAGTCAGGGCAGGACCTCAAGCAGGAATTTGAAGCAGGAATCTGAAGCAGGATTTATGACGGTTGCTGTCAGCTGGCTTTCGCACTGGCTCATGCTAAACCAGTTTTCTTACAGACTAGGACTACCCACCTAGGAATGATATCCCCAACAGTAGCCGGGATCCTCCCATATCAATAGATAATCAAGACAATCCCTTACAAACATACCCACAGGTCAACCTAATACAGTTACTCAACTGAGACTCTTGTCAGGTGATTTTAAGCTGTCTCAAGTTGACAGTTCATGCTATCTAGGGCAGCTCCTATGTGTTACACTGTTGCACATAATAGCAACAGGTTAAAAACATATGGTTTGGAAAGCATATGGACTTAAAGAAGCACAAAAGTCAGAACTATTATCACACAACTTAAGATGGTGACACACAAAATTCTTACGTATATAAACCACGTGCTTGTGCTAGCCAGTCCTTACCGAACCTCATTAATTGACCTTTCATGTTGAAACACATTTCAACCTATTCTATAGAGTCGGAGGAGGATGAACACGTTAGGGAAGGGTTTGAGGTTTTGTCCTCTCTCTCCTTAAGAAAATGCTACCATTCACGTATTTCTAGAAGGCTCTTCAGGTTCCCTACTCTCGCTCCATTCTATCAGTTATTGAAACTTTTCTATTTAGTAACCTACGAAGCCAAATTAGAAGGAAGTCTGGCACATCTACATACATCTGACTAACAAGAAAGTCACTAGGACACTGAAGCATAATCTGAACAAGGCAGGTGCCAAGCAATTGTAAAATTGTGATACCTGGCATGGATTTGGCGTATTCTCAACTGCTGTCCACAGGCAGTCTAGGGTTCCCAGAGCCTAAACGGAGCATATGATATTAACACCATTTCACAACCTTCTCTGGGATCGCTCTTTCTTTCTTTCTTTCTTTCTTTCTTTCTTTCTTTTCTTCTTTCTTTCTTTTTCTGGAGAATGCCTCAATCTTTGGGGATATACTGGCCCTGACTAACTTAAGGTAAGTATTTCTAATTCCCTTGCCCAGACCCTGCCCTGGAGAATCATACAGAAAGTTTCTGATTATGGCTGCTTGCATTGGCCTTCAGCCATTATTCTCCAAACTTCATTCACCTGTGGTCTTATCTCATGCAAACATAAGGTGCCAACTTAGTCTCCAAGGTACTTCTGAAATAAGACATTGCCACACAGTGTTTCCAGGAATCACTGTGGACCAAGAGTAATGTTTTCAAGCTTTGAATTTTCCACTAAAGTCAGAACTTGGGCCCAAGAGGGATGGGGGTTGAGCAGGATGAGAAAAACCAGGCTAAAACAATGCGTCCAGAGAATTGACTGTGGCCAGTAAAACTTAAGCAAATCTTTGGAGTTGATCAGAAGACGGGTAGCTCAACACTCAAACTCTCTGATGTTTTACAAGTATTTGATCTATGAATAATACTCAGCTATGACATCAGAAAAGGGTTTATCCTACACACCCCTAAGGACTTCCTCAGAGATGAAAAGACAGTGAGGCTAGTTCTTAGGTAGAACTTTGATATTATTTCCCTTATACTGAGCTGGCAAGGTCACAACCTTCGTCTGGTCGCAGCAGCTCTTTCCTCCTTGTGTTCTTTGCCTGTTTCTCTTCAGGAGGAAGCAGTGACCAAAGTGGGAGAAAACAGAATGTGTTTGAAGGTGGGGGAAGGGCGGAGGACATAGAGCTAGTTAGAGGTAGGAGACAGTGGACTGTATGCCCCTAGAGGTGGTGGTGGTGGTGTGCTGGAAGGGAGAAGGAGAGAAAGGGACAGGGGGGGAGAGAGAGAAAGTGGGGGGATGGGAGAGAGAGACACTATGAATTCAATCTATCACTCTAATTTTACTTGAGAAAGAAAGAAAAACAAGTTAAAAGTTACATAACTTTCAAACACAACCTCTACTTGCTAAGGCTTTGCTCTCAATTGAAAGGAGCAGCCACGCCCCTCTACAGGATTCCTGAAGAGTGTCTAGGCGAGGTCAGAGTCTGAGTAATGAAGGGGTCTGGTCTAAGGAATTCCAAAAGTTCTTGCATTCTTTAACCTCCCCCTCTTTGCGTGTCCGGGTCCCTGGAAGGACGCTCTGACGCCCTTAAGCGGTGCCAGGCTCCTTTCCTGCTGTCACGCCAGAACCCTAAGTCCTTACCCTGGCTGGGCTAGGGTCCTCGGCGGAGCAAGGCTGGATCTGGAGGCTGTTGAGAGGCGTTTGCTCTTCCTGCTGCCCTTCCAGCATCGAGAGCTCCAGCTCTTCCCGGGGTGATGGGGATCTGGCCCCTTCCATGGCAGCGCCGAAGACGGAGCCTCCGCTGAGAGGCAAGACTGAAGCACCTAAGGGTGCAGAGTCCAGC
Source organism: Uromys caudimaculatus (assembly GCA_028551405.1). NCBI lineage: Eukaryota > Metazoa > Chordata > Mammalia > Rodentia > Muridae > Uromys > Uromys caudimaculatus. Next base: position 36,216,501 of record CM052713.1, read on the forward strand.
ATAGGGAGATTACTCCGCTCACACTCCACCCACCGGCGCGGCAGTAGACCTCAGGCGGGGCCAGATAGACCTGTGGTGGCGGACCTGCAGGGGAGGGGCGAAGCCAGAGAGCCGAAACACTCTGGCTTTGGTTAGCTGACCTTGCTCGGGAAAGGTAAATGCGGGTGGGACCCTGCCGCCTTGGGCTCCAGAGCAGAGGAGGGCTGTTTTTCTGGTTTGTTCAGGGTGCTACCTGCAATGCCTTTCCGTGTGGATGCAGACTGCAGACAAGCTCACAGGGCCTGATTGCAAGCTGGACCGTGGCAAGGAAGGGATAGGCTGGGTTGGGAGGGTGGTGCGGTTTCCGGAACTTTGCCTTCTACCTGGACTGGTGTGATGCTGAAGCTTACTTCAAGTTCTCACTGTCTAGCGAGGGCTCATCTACCGAATCAACAACTGTGGATCATCTTCGGTGTACCAGGTAGCATGCTGGATTCTGAGCACACGAAGATGAATAATATACAGCCCCAAAGTTCCCCTTCCACGCTGATTCAGGCATAGGGCAGTGTCAGTATCGCTGATACTAGTAAGAGCAATCAGCTCGGTGTTAATTCCCCATCTGCTTGTGTTTCTCAGAACAGAAGACAGTGGCTGGCAGAAGGAAGAATTCATAAACATTACTGATTTACTAATTATTGTTTAATCTTTGAGAGGAGGGGTCATAAAAGCCCCACCTGAGGAAAAAGCACGTATGTCAGGAAGCATACAATGCATAGCTCAGAACTGACTTAGTGAGCCAGGAATTATGTTTGCAAAAAGTATGTAGTTGGGTGTTGGTCCAAAGATCTTGCCTCTGGCTAGACCTTCTTTACAGAGCCACTGTGCTCCCCCATTTCCTTCCTCCCACATAGACAGTTATTTGGGAAAAGATCTTAACCAATCCTATGTCCAATAGAGGGCTAATATCCAATATATACAAAGAACTCAAGAAGTTAGACTCCAAAAAACCAAATAACTCCATCAAAAACTGGGGAACCGAGCTAAACACAGAATTCTCAACTGAGGAAATTCGCAGGGCTGAGAAGCACCTAAAGAAATTCTCAACATCCTTAGTCATCAGGGAAATGCAAATCAAAACAAGTCTGAGATCCCACCTCACACCAGTCAGAATGGCTAAGATCAAAAACTCAGGTGACAGCAGATGCTGGCCAGGATGTGGAGTAAGATGAACAATCCTCTATTGTTGGTGGGATTGCAAGCTGGTACAACCACTCTGGAAATCAGTTTGGCGGACCCTCAGAAAAATGGACATAATACTACCTGAGGACCCAGCTATACCTCTCCTGGGCATATACCCAGAACATGTAATAAAGACTCATGCTCCACTATGTTCATAGCAGCCATATTTATAATAGCCAGAAGCTGGAAACAACCCAGATGTCCCTCATCAGAGGAATGGATACAGAAAATGTGGTACATCTACACAATGGAGTACTACTCCGCTATTAAAAACAATGACAATGAAATTTGCAGGCAAATGGATGGAACTTGAAAATATCATCCTGAGCGAGGTAACTCAGTCACAAAAGAACGAACAGGGTATGTACTCACTGATAAGCGGATATTAAACCAAAAGTTCAGAATGCCCAAGTTTTACTTTACAGTAACCGCTGGACTGAGAGTGAGGTCCTAGATGGAGGAGTTGGAGAAAGGTCTGAAGGAGCTGAGGGAGTTTGCAGCCCCATGGAGGGAGCAACAGCATCAAAGGGCCTGACCCTTCCCCCCTGGTTGTCTTGGAGTTTGGACCACCAACCAAAGAATACACATCTATGGACCCATGCTTCGCACCACATATGTGGCAGAGGATGCCCTCGTTGGCCATCAGGGAGAGAGGAGAGGCCATTGGGCCTGAGGGTGTTAGAGGCCCCAGTAAAGGGGAATGTCGAGGTGGGAATATGGGAATGGGTGGGCGGGTGGGTGGGAGGTGGAATTCCCCCATAGAGGTGGGGAGGGGGAGGGGATAGGGGGTTTCTAAAGAGGAGACCTAGAAAAGGGGAAACATTGGAAATGTAAATAAAGTATCAAAAATAAAAAAATTAAAAAAATAAAAAAGACCAGTTTGGGATTCCAGAAATAGGGGGAACATATTTAGCAATGTCTCTATTCTTTGCAGTGCTAGGGGTCCCACCCAGGTATATGGCCCTACCCCTGAGTTAGATCACCAGCCACCAGAGAGGAGCTGTTATTCTGATGTTTATCCTTAATCCCAAGGAAAGTTGTTTTAGAAAATCAAACTAAGTGCTGTGAACTGGAAATATTCATCATCACGGAGTAGTCATAATTTTTCAATCACTTTTACTAATTTGGAAAATAACACTTCTTGTTCTCTCTCTTTTCGATTCTACTTTCTCTGCAGTTCTGTGCAGTGTTTTGAGACCTGTTTAATAATTGTATCGCTATTTCTCCTTTGATATTCTTTTTTTTAATCCCATTTTACTTGTTTGGTGTTATGGTTAACTCTGCTCTCTGACAAGAAAAATATGATTCAAATATGGAGTGAGACACTCTCTAAGATAAATCGAGGACTGGACTGTGTCAAGCAGGTACTACAGACTCACAGCTCTTCAAAGCATTCCCTTATAAGGCTTTGAAAACAAAAGAAAATCTTGGCAATTTACATTTTACAACAACAACCAGAGGCCAGGAGATAGCAAACCTGAAAGGTTTGTCTTTCAGAACATTCACCAAAACCGCCTCTGGTCCTTCACTGTTGGCCACCTGTATCAAGACAGAGGCGCTCACAAGTGTGCCTCAGTCTACCTTCTACCATGCTGCTTTCTACTGCTTTAGTGGAGACTGCAAACCCTGAGTTTTGTGTGGGGTGGATCAGTTTCTTTGGATGCAGCATAACTCTGTGCAGCTGTGGTCCATTACAATGCAGATAGATCAACTGGACTGGAAACCTACCCAGTCGCTACCTCCTCTGCCAATTACTGAGTATTGTTTTATTTCCACTTATGAGGCACCTTTGTTTTGTGCACTGAGTTTTGTGATAATGCTAACACTCAGGTATGGCTTCCCTGAGATGGCTTCCCTGTGTACCATGCTTGTCTCAATCCTTGTAAGCATCTCTGCTTGCATTGGAACAAAGAGGAAGAACACCTCTCCCTCTCTCTCAGTTCTTACTTTATTTTAGAAACTTGGTTTGTGACATTACCTTAGTTTTCTTCCATCCATGAGTCAGTAACATTTTGATACCTTTGAATTAATATCATTATTAATATTCCTTGGGGAATTTTTATGGAATGCGTATTAATTTGTCTGCCTTGCAATGAACATCAGATGTGCTCAATCTAACACTTTCAGTTGGAAAAATGATTAATTTTATTGATAATACATTCTTTTTCAAGGATCTATCATCATATAAGTCATAGTTTAAAATCCATCTGGTACAATTACAAAAGAGAAGGGACATACTTATGAATCCAGGGAACAAAGTTTGACACCCGTGTGTAAACACCAGGAAAATTGGGTCTTCCACATCCATGTCCCCAGCTAACAATGCCGGTCAGAATCCATTTTCCATCACTCTTTCTTCGACAAGACAAAGGTCCACCTGAATCTCCCTATACAAAAAGATAATGTAAGCATGAAGACATCTGTCTTATGAGCACCCAGGCCATCATTTATGTGTTTAATGGATTATGTTCAAATGTCTCCTTCTGACATGGTTTTGCTTGTATAATCATTATGCAGGAGAAAGCAATTCTCACAAATCCCCAAAGAATTAACTACTAGTATTCATTGCAGCGGTGAAAGTAGTAGTAATAGTCCGGCTGACGTCTAATGAGTGTTAGTACATGCCCTGCGCTGCCCAGGGTCGTTTCATCATCAAAACAAACTCACAGTTATCTTGGAGATTAACTTCCATCTGTGGACCATTCCTCTTAAGCAGTTGGCTCATTGACCCAAGGACAAAAAAGAAAAGAGTGAGCCAGGTCTATGGAAGCAACCCTATGAGCCACAGTTATCATCTGAGAATTTCCTTGGACATCTCAGCTCCACAGAGCAAAAGCTGCATTAATTTAGGGTTTAAACCATCCCTAGAGCATGAGTCTTCAAGTATAATAGCTGGGGTTTGTGTTCATATTTTGGAGGGTGGGTAAACTTACAGGTCAAAGGTAAAGCTGAGAAAGTGCTGCAGACGACCCCCTCCCCCCCATGTCTCAGTTCAGTAATCCTACAGCTCCTTAGGTACATTCTGACAAATAGGGAAACTGGGCCTTCATTGTCATTTCCAAACTGGGTCTATAAGTCTAATTTAATGCCCAAACCTTGGTGCATATGTAGAACACGGCCAGGTAGTTGGTCAGCGGCTACAAGCACCTAAACTATACTAGCATTAGTATAAGAAAGGAAAGGGCTCCTCTCCCTCCCATCAGACCTACTGCTGTGTAACTTTGGGGGCTGGGAGAGGGGCTCTATTTACCCTCTTCTGTAGAATGAGCATAAATGACGATGTGAATGAATCCATTCATTCCATCTTGCCAGGTACTTGTTACCAATAAGATCTCAAAGGATGGAAGTGTTCATTATAATAAGATAATAAGGTGCCATTAGCATTGCAGCTAAGATTGGCAAGATGTTGGATGATCCCAACTGCTCCTTATTTTCTGAATCACCTATTTGCTCTTTCTAGATTGTGGCAGGATCTGCACAGATTGATATGAAAGGACCAGAGTAATGTCCCAAAGAACTAAGAACCTACAACTATGCTCCGTGTCTGCTTCATGTCTGTCTGCCTCCTTCCTCTTCCCTTTCCCCAACTATGCATCAGAGTAACAAGTAAATGAACCCGGTGGCTTTGGTGCTAAGGGAACAAGGAACAACACAGAAGCACTCGATATGTGTCTACCTGTGGATGGCTGTTTTTTAAAACCTGTTCATTCTCAACGTTTCCCTAGTCTTAGGCAACTGAATCATAATTAGTATCTGGGCAACTCAGATAAAGCAAGGGCAAGGCCTGCCCTAGATAGGCCCCAGTATTGTGTAGATGAAATGGGAGAGCGTCGTATCATAGAGCACAACACGTTAGGCCAGGGAAAAGAGGAAGTCTTACTTTGCAGGCATCGCTCTTGCCGGACATAACCCCTGCACAGAGCATCCGAGAAGTGATGATCCCATAGGTGGAAACACAGACAGTTTGATCTATGAGCTCTACCTCTGCCTGCTGCAAAACGGGGGAGCCTTTATTATCTGCAAGACACATTGGGAATGGATATCATGGTGGTGGTAAAGGCTACATTTCTTCCAGGTTTCACTTGAGCAATCACCTTGGATTGAATCACCTTTCAGCCTCAGAGCGATTCTCTGAGATAAATTCTATTAACCCCATTTTGCTTCCAAAGAAATGAAGGCTAACAAGCTAGATCAAAGCCTTGCCCGATGGCACACAAACAACAAGTAACAGCAGGACACAATCAAAGGTCTGACTTTATTACCTTATCCACTGAGCCACCCTGCCACTGTACTTTCAAGCCTGTGTCTCTGTGTCCCATGGGCCTGTGAGTCAGCAAATGCTAGCGCCACTGTTTACAGATTGGGAGGGCTCCTCAAAAGGAGACACACTAGTAATTTATGGGAATCTAGAAGGAACCCTAAAAGCTAGCCTGCTTTTTCTATGGCTTCTTCCTTTCTCACTTGCCTGGTATAGTGAGTCAAAACCCATACATATACAATCATGCTTATCAAGAAAGCATCTCTTCAATGAGTTGGGAAGTCTTTTTCTCTAGTGATAGACGATGATTGTGCTGGTTAGCTGTTATCAACCTGACAAAAACTGGAGTCATCTGAGAAGAGGAAACCTGAATTGAGAAAATGCCCCCATCAGATTGGAGGCAAGCCTGTGGGGCAATTTCTTAATTGATGACTGATGCTTGTGGGGGTGGAGCTCAGACACTGTGGGTAGTGTCATCCCTGGGCTGGTGTCCTGGGTCGTATCATAAAGGTAGCTGAGCATGAGCTTAAGCAGCAGCCAGCCCTCCATTGTCTCTGCTTTCACCTTCTGCCTCCAGGTTCCTGCCTTGAGTTCTTGCTCTGACTTCTCTTCATGATGGATTGGAAGCTGTAAGGTGAAGCAAACCCTTTCCTCCTCAAGTTGCTTTAGGTCATAACGTTTCTCACAGCGATAGAAAAGCAAACTAATACAAGGCAGTGAAACCACCAGTCCCAATAATTCGTAAGCAGAGGTACAGCTGTGCAAACAGCCACCACCCCTTCTCAGGGCCCTTAGAACTCAGCAAACTCCATTTGATGGCAAATACTATTACTTCCATATGTCCATAGGGGCAGTCAGAATCTGAGAACCCACCACAGTGGCTCCTTAGAGTATCAAACCAAAGCTGTGGGGTGGACTGGAAAAGTACATGGACCATAGCTGCTCTTTCCACCTTGGAAAGGATATCAAAGGAGCCTGAGATCCCAGGGTTGATAGATGGGCACCCACTCTTGGGGAAACATTCAAGCAGCTTGGGATTCTTCTCCTCACTGTATATTTAAATTCAGCTACAAATCAAGGGACAGGAAAAATGTTGGCAAGCTCGAAAGAGAGGCTTCCCAAGCATACAGCTCGATTTTTATGTACTGAAAAGGTTCCTTGTCTGGGTGTGTAGATAACTGCAAAAAGCAGTGCCCCTCCCCCCGTGGGTGGACTGATTCTAGGATGCAGTGAGTGATGCCTGGGTCAGAATTTGCAGTCTGAAGAGATAGGTCCTGGCTGGATTTCTCTGTCACTCCCATCCCTTGGCCAATAGTGCTGGTGTGAGACACTCTTCTATAACCTTCCAGACAGTTGTCTGAGTTGGCACAGTTGTGTGTGCATATGTGTGTTCTCTCCTTTACAAAAATAAATCACCTCTTTAGAGGACAAGGGATTCTAAAAATAAAACTGAATTGCCATCCTATAATGGAATGGCCAGCACCCCTCCAGAGTTTGAAAAAGCCCATATTGATCAGTCCTGCCTTGCTCATACAATTTCTCTCTCCCTGTATCACTGGGGCTTCCCCTTCACTGAGATGTTATATGTAAATCTTCTTTGGGAAGCTCAGATGTCTTTCCTTTGTAGGGCATACACACCTGCTTCATGCCTTCGCCCCCAGCCAGTCACCCAGCACTTCTCCCCACTGCGTACTTTCTGGCCCGCTGGAGGAATACATATTGGCTGAATGAGCTGTTTCAGGGTTTCAGGCCAGGCTATGCTGAGCTGCAGCAAGGCAATGTCATAGTCAAAAGTCTGGCTGTTGTAGTATTCATGGACCACAATCCTTCTCACTGGAGAGACAAACTTGGCATCCCCCTGCGCATACATCCCAAGGTGAGCAGTCCATGGGGTGGGGTCAGACAGCCTGGTAGAAAAGGAATAAGGCACAGAGTTACACATTGTTTGGAAGTAAGTACTCTACAAAGCCATGAGGGTGGAAAAAGGAAGCCCTTACTACCAGGCCCTGTCTTAGCCCGTGGCTTGTCCAGGGACACGACAAGTATCACAAACTTCCCTTGTCTCCTTGCTAGGCACAACAATGAAGTAAGCTGTTATGGTAGGGGCAAGTTATAGCTGTGCTCCAGAAAATTCTCTCAACAGTATTTTGAGGAAATACCTCAAATGTTTCTTGCTTTCTGACATATCATGAACTGTACTTGGGTCAAAAACACAGGTGACTACAATTAATTTGTTATCTTCTTTTATTTATGCTAGCATTATAATGTAGATACACCAAGGTATTATTTGGGGAGCATCAGATTAAATGCCAATAATATGACTATCAACAAATTAGACATCGAAGTGCTTTAAGTTGGGCATTAATGAAATACTTTCTTGCAAACTATCAGAATTTTTAGAGATGAGTGTAGTGGTCAATCCTGCTTTGCCCGATTCACCAGAGAGGGTCTTGGAGCTCCTTTAGAAGGTTTAATCTCCCACAGAATCAATATAGCAATGAGGGAGAATAGGGGTACAGAGAACATGAAAGCTTTGGAAGAAAACTAAAAACACAGTCCCTAGGACATATTCATTACTGCTGAGTGGATATCACATGAGTGTACCAGAGACTCGAACAATCTAAGGCTAGCATAATGTTTGGAGCAATAATTTTACTTATTGGTGACCCATTTTAGTAGTTAACACTAATCCTGTAAGTTCCAGGAAAAGCATCTCAAATTGTGTAACTTCATTGCAATACTCCATTTAAAATTTTAGAATAATTGATGTTTTGTTTCATCCAAGATCCAGTAGATCTCAGATAGATTTAAAGTTAAAGTTAGGTTATTTTCTCTCTTAAGTTTTGCCTTGACCCTTAGTTAAAAGAGAATCTGTCCCATAGTAACCCTAGCCTTCTGCGATTCCCTGCTCTCCGGTCATCCTCCTACACTGCTCTTCTCCATATTCCATACACTGACTTATGTTTGCTCCTATGATTCGAAAGTCAGTCACCATTTCCTCAGCCTAATAAAAACATACTCAGCTTCAGTACTTCCTTTGTGCTCTTTTTCTTTATAGCAATGCTACCTCAAAGCAAAAATGGCATACAACTGACTACCCCCACCCAAGATGAGCCCAACTAAATTGATCATTTCTTTCCACAACTGGAAGTCAGATGTATGGTCTCAAAGGTAAGAATTGGGATGGTCTACCTGTTTCCATGGAAACAGTGGGCTGCCGAGAGAAGCCACTCCCTGGAGATGACTGAGGCACCACAGTAGGCTGATCCAACAAAGTGGAGGCTGACCTGCCATGGCCAGGTCCCCTCCTGGGAGTCAGAACCCCCAACGATGCGGTGAAGGAAGGAAGAACTCCTGCTGCATCCTTTAGGAGAGGAAGCATCATATGATTTAAAGGCAGACAGAAATAGAAACACACACACACATAAAACACACAGAGAGAGGGGGGATGGAGAAGGTCGGGAGAAGGAGAGGGAGAGGGGGAGGGAGAGGGAGAGGGAGAGGGAGAGGGGGAGGGAGAGGGAGAGGGAGAGGGAGAGGGAGAGGGAGAGGGAGAGGGAGAGGGAGAGGGAGAGAACCGGAATTTAATCACATTTATGACTGGGTTGGGAACTGACTCATCAAGCCAACAGTTGGAAACCTCCTGGTTATCTGGCAGGGAGGAAATCTATAGGTCTGGAAAGTGCCAACACAACACCACTCCTTTGTTGTTGAGAGCATGCCCTGACTTGGAGTCTACACACTGATGTATTCCAAGGAGGAAGGCCCCGTAATAACAACTGGACTCACATAATCAGCAGCCCATGGAGTTAGGTTGCTATGTGGAAAGGAAACACTATAACGCTATAAAAGAGCTGAGAATGTTTTTGAAGTTGTACTGGTATGACGGAAGGTGTTTGGGAGAGACTTTGTAAGTTCACGACATGTGGACATATACTAGAAACCTAATCATCAGAGCTGCTCCTTTTCAGTGTAAATGACATCAATAAGGCTGATTAATGTTATTAATAAGAGGTCACCTGACTAAGGAGAGCATTTGGCATAAAGAATCCTGATGTTGCTCTTATCAAGAGTCATAACTAAATGTCACCCACTGGGTTCCATTGCTTTACTCACAGGTGATTTCTTCCTTGATTGGGATTACTAGAAAATATCCTATTACTTCCTATTATCAAGAAGGAAAAAGGAACAAACCTTTGGGGCTTTTGTTTCTTTGGAGCAACATCAGAGCCAGTTCACTAATAAATATTATTTTTTCCTAGATCATGAGCAGCCTTTGTCTGAAGAATGATACTCAGAGGCGATGCAAATGGACAGTGGATAAAGGAAGAGGGAATACAGGAATCAAAAGAAGCCATCTCTACGCACCACAGCCCTCTTCGTCACTTCCATCTGGACAGTCCACTATACCATCACATTGCGCGTTTTGCTTCCTGAAGCAAATGTCGTTGCCACATTTAAAGGTCCTGTCGGTGCATGGGATGCCTAAAAAATGAGCAAAAAGAAGGAACAGTTTTGTTTTGTTCCTGTTGTTTCTAGACAAAAACAGATTTGAGGGAATGACTTGGAACTCTGCAAAAGGTGTGTTAGTCACTGGGTCACTCCTTTTTGCTCTGGGAAAAGCTGGCAGGGGGAAGAGGAGGCACCCCACAGGGACATTTTCCTCCAGTTAAGCAGATGCATTGGAAGGCATAGCATACAGCTGAGAATCCCGCCAACTGATTCTTCATATCCATGGTGAACACAACACAAAAGAACTGGACATATCAATGGTGTTGGTCATGGCCACTTGGCTATTGCCTTGTCTTACTCTCTAAGAAGAAAAAGGTTATCTAAACCCACAATACATGCCATTTTTTTATGTGGTTAGGGGGAAAATAATAAATAGATGCCCTGAATTACAATGCATTTGTTCACCACCTACAGGGTTCACATTCTGTTGTGGTATCTGCAGGTATCCTCCCAGTGCCTACTAGGCTCCTCTATGAGAGACCTTCATTGTCCAGCCTACAGCTAGCATGAAAAGCTAGTAAAGTCACAAAATTGTGCCAGTATTTGCACAGGAGCATATCCAATTCCACCTCACCCACTGTACCTCATTGTATACAAGTATCTCATTGTTTTCTAGAATGGGTAGGATTCTCAGATCAAGAGATATCAGGGCTAAAACCGAGAGTGATCAGAGGTAACTGGGGCAAGCTATTTCTCTGAATGCAGCAGAGCTGTTTGGATCATTGGGGTTCTAACAAAACAACAGAGCGCTGTGCACCCCCTCCTCACTTCTAGTGCAGTTTTGCTCATCCTGGCCATCCTCGCAGTCCCGGAAGCCATCACAGACCAGAGGGCCATGCTGCTGGAAGATACTGCTGTTGCAGGCAGGTTTTGCAGTCACTGTGATGAAAGGCAGAAAGGTCATGAACACAGGACATCAGCTGGGTTATCTAGTGGCCAACAGTGCCCCTCTAAAGGTGTGAACCTTAACATGGAAAATACAGTAGAGTGGTAGAGTGTATTTACCTTGAAATGACAAATCCCAGGAAGAAAGGGGATGGTTAGCATAATTCCTTACTTTGGTGCAATTCCTTGCAAAATGGTTTGTCAGATCTTGTTTGTGTTATGGTGTGTGTTTAAATCTGGTGGCTTATGTAAGTTTAACTCATTGCATCATAAATAATCATATTTTGTTTTATTTTTTGAGACAAGCTTTCACTGTGTAATCCTAGCTGACTTGTAACTCAGTATACAGACCAGAATGACCCTGAACTCAAAAAGATCCACCTGCTTCTGCCTTCTGAGTGCTGGGATTAAAGATCTGCTCCATGCCTGTTGTATATGCTTGACCCAGGGAGTAGCACTATTAGGAGGTGTGGCCTTGTTGGAGTAGGTTGTCACTGTGGTCATGGGCTTAAGACCCTCACCCTAGCTGCCTTGAAGCCAGTCTTCCACTAGCAGCTTTCAGATGAAGATGTAGAATTCTCAGCTCCTCCTACACCATGCCTGCCTGGGTGCTGCCATGTTCCCACCTTGGTGTTAATGGACTCAACCTCTGAACCTGTAAGCCAACCCCAATTAAATGTTGTCCTTATAAGAGTTGCCTTGGTCATGGTGTCTGTTCACAGCAGTCAACTCCTAACTAAGACACCTGGCATCAGTTATCTTTTTTTTTTTTTTAAAGAAAAATAATTCTAATCACCTGTTATCTGAGTTGAACTTGCCTACTCTCCTGAGAAAGGTGTAGTGGACTGAAATGGGGGATTTTGTCTCATTCATCTCTCTACCTCGAGTCCCTGATCAAAAATATTAGGTGCTCACAAAAAACTTGGTGAATCAATTAATGAAGGTGAGAATTTAAAGAACATCAGACTCATGGTTCACATGTGAAACCACTTTAAACTTGTTTTATTCTGAGGGATACATACCCTAAACACCACTGTTCTTTGACATACTTCTTGAATCACCTTTACATCTATGGCAGGCACCAGCAAGCATCTTCTGAAAGGAAGGTTTCTTTGTGATTTCTAGATCATGAAATTTATCAGTTTTACTGTCTTTGCCTGGTTCGCCAGTGTTTCTTGTCTTACTCAGTCCCCAACCCTACCCCTCAAGGGGTGAGTGGAGTACACTACTACCTTGAAGCAGTTGATTGTGCCTAACTGACATTCACAGGATGGCTCCAGAAAAAATGCAATGAAATACAATGATACCAAACACTAGTTCTTGATATAAAAGAATGCCAATAGTTTTCATCTGGAACATCGGAGCAAAGAACAGTAATAGAAAAAAGAACCCTTAAATCACTAAAATTGTCAGCATCTATTTTCTTAAGAAATCAAAGATTTTATAGATTTAGAGTGCTAATGAGCCATAAATTAAGAAGGTTTGATCTTGTTTTGTCAATTTAAAACTGTATAAAGGAAATAGGGATGTAGTTCAGGGTAAGAGTATTTGCCTAGCACATGCAAGACACTAGGATTGATCCCAGTACCACACACACACACACACACACACTTGTAGATGCACAGGTCATTTTATGAATATAATTTTATATAGCTGTACTACGTTAAATGAAATGCTTCTCCAAAGACATGGAAAGATTACCTACCACTTCTGTTACAAGAGTAGTTAAAAGCTGTTGCCAATATCTTTATATTGTCCTTAACTATCTTCCTATTGTCCTATAAACCAGAAGTAGATACAGTAATAGGTTTCAAATAACAATGAAAAATCAAGATTATGAATTATCCATCTAGACTAGGAATATCTTGTTTCCATCCCTTAGTCGTTACCAACAGTCAATGCGCATGAAGAAGAGGAGGCAGAAAACTTCTAAGATCCAGAGGACACCAAGGACACAGTGTCTTCCAGACACAACAGGACTGATGTACACATGAACTCACAGAGACTGGCAGCATGCACAGGCCCTCCATAGGCTCAAACCAGACCAGACCCCAGCACTCAGAAAGGGAAGTGGCCATGAGCTAAACAGGAAGCCATCTCCAACTGACATCTGCTTGCAAAGGAAACATTAGTTTTCTCCAGTGGAATCTCACTGGGTATTCTAACCACACTTAAGGGCAGGACCCATGCCAAGCAGTAGATGGGCAACACAAAACAAGCTCAATGGTATTTTTATAAACGTTTTGTCTCCTATTGCTTTGATCGGCAGTTTTCTTTTCCTTTTGTTTTCCCTTTTTTTTTAATCTTTTTTTTTTCTTTTTTATCTTACTTGTCTTTTGATTGTATATTAAGGTTTCCAATTTTGTGTTTTTACAGGTTTGGTTCTCTCTCTCTCTCTCTCTCTGTGTGTGTGTGTGTGTGTGTGTGTGTGTGTGTGTGTGCTTCTTTTCATTTGTTTAATATGTTTTGTTTGGTTGGTTACTTGTTTTCTAAAGAGAAAAAGAAAGATGGTGGAGTTGGGTGGATAGAGAAAGATGATGAAGAAATCAGAGCATGGGGAGGGGAAACCAGAATCAGAATATACTGCATAAAAAAACCTTTTTCAATAAAAAAGAAGTAACTGTAACAGAAAAAAAGAGACTACACAGCTGTCCAGTGTGTTTACCACACCTGTGTTACGTAAGCAACCACACTGAACTGAACTTCCTGTAGATTCTGAGCTCCTCAAGGTAAAGATCTGTGTGTTTACACCATTGTGGGAGTTAGGTCATTAGCTACAAGACATTCCTCTCTGTGGTCAGAGTATGTATACTAGCCATGCCATGACCCCATGGTATATAAAGTAAATTTCCCTCCCTCTTGACTATGGGCTTAGCCATGTGACTTCTTCAGAGCAACAGAATATGATATAAGCCTTGCAAGGCCAGCCCTTATGGGGAGCCAGGTGTTCATGTTCACTTTTCCTTGCTTTTGTTACTATTAGCTCCTTGGCTGCATGGAAAAAAGTACCATAAAGAATAGCCATGATCCCAACCTGGAAGGAGCTTAGCACAGAATGGCCCATTGCTTGAGCCTGAGCCACTCAGATAAGGGGAACCTATGCAACCATGAATACATGATCATGAATAAATCATTGGGTTAATTAAGCCATTGAGTTTTGGGATAGTTAGGGACAAAGACTGGTGTCAACCACCAGCAGCAACGATTCTAAAAAGTTATTTATTCATAATGAAATTGTATTATACCTACCACAGAAAAGTTCGTCACTTTCATCGAAACAGTCATTCACTCCATCACAGCGCTGGGCCTGAGGGACACACAACCCGGAGGAGCATCTAAAAGATCCAGCAGGGCAAGCTACCAGCAAAAGAAAAACAGAAAATCTTTTTTTTTTTTTTTTTTTTTTTTTTTTTTTTTTTTTTTTTTTTTTTTTTTTTTTTTT
>CM052713.1:36231315-36460490 GCA_028551405.1 Uromys caudimaculatus
GAGGCTAGCTAATTCAAACTGTTGGCTGAGAAAATCTTATTGGCTAGATATTTGGTAGAAAAACTGAAGCAATGATACAATTTCTCCATGCAGTCAAGACGATGAGTAATTTTTAATGCGTAATTTCAATAAGCAAAGAATAAAAGCAAATTGGTGCTACAAATGTTAAATGTAGTAAGACCACTTTCTAGTCTCAGAGCCCAGGGTTCTTGCCTCCTTCTTCACTGTCCTTTGTTCCTTCAACTTAACCAAGTCACTGATTGAACATCAAACCATTGAACCTGAGCTTAATCATAAATATTAAAGAAATAATAAATTCTTGCCCTCCTGTGTGAAAAAGAGAGCGAGAGAGAACACATAATCAGGCCAGCTACTGTATCAGTGGCAGTGAACAGAGTAGATGGCCTGCTAGACATCATCATGGTGTGTGAAACATTTAGCATTTAAGATGTGTTGTTTCTCCTGTGTCCCCACTGGAAATTCAAGCACTCTGAATATCAGAATGTGGCACTGTCCAGAGCTTGTGTGCCAGGAGTTGGCAGAGGAGAACAAAGTTGAGAGAAGGTTTCTCAAGCCATACTCCACTGTATCACTTTGGTTGTCCCCATTCAAAGGGGATGAAAATAGAAAATATCTCTGAGTCATTATCTACACCATGCAGCTTCAACAGCTTCCCTCAAATGTTGTCTTTTCTAGGTCCATTTCCTGACCCTCTTTTGTGGTTTCTTGTATACATTTCAACTTTCTGAAAGCTGACATTTGAATCTTCTCAATCAACCAGTCTTCCTAGTCACTGGCATCCAAAGAGAATACAAAATGCCACTCATAGACCCACTGTATTTTGGTATAAGCACCATGATCACAGGGAATTATGACTGGCCTAAAATTCAGGATTAGTGTGGCGCCATGTACCTGTTGTCCCAGTACTGTGGAGGCTGAGGCAAGAAGATCATCACAAGTTCAACACTAGCCTCATCTACATAGTGTAGCCAAGGCTACACAGTTAGAATTTGTCTCAGATGAAAAAAAATGGAAGTGGGGGGGGAGGAGGAGGAAGAGAGAAGGAGGGGAGGGAGGGAGGGATAGAGGGACATAAAAAAATGAAAGGAAGACCAAAATATGGGCTTTTCCTATCTGTTAGAAATCATATGATAAACTGTATGTCAATTATACATCAGTAATATCAAAAAGTTATTTTTCTATAATTTAAAATCTATCACTAATATATAGTTTGATGTATCTTTTATTATTCTGTAGTATATATTATTTACCTATTTTAAAAGATATATATTAGTAATTAACAAAAATGAAGCAGTATTAATTCCTTAAATTCTCAAGACCTGAAGTAAAGAAGAATTGGCCTCATTTTGTCACTAAGGGCTCATTAGGTTTTCTAAGGAACTGATCCCAAACTCACGTTGACTGATGTTGTAACTGCCATATTCTACCAAAAGTGGCTTGTCTGAAAGCCTGGAACTGCACTGGAACTGGATGTGGACCAGGGGCCTGGGCACTCGGAAAATGGTCTCATGATCCATGTAGGAGCCGCAGTACCTGAGAAGACATGAGTCAGGGAGGACACGTGGCTTGAGGTCCCATAGACTGTTCCATCGCCAGTGGACATGACTGATGCTTTGGTCCTTCAGGTCCTGTAAGCAGAGATGCTTCTAGTAGAGCTAAGAATAACAGCTACTTTGTGTTGTGGGACTTTTGTGGTAATTCTGCCTGAGTTTTCTCCTTTGCTAAACAAAACAAGCATAGTCCTGTTGAACAGTTGCTTTCTTCACTAAAAGGACAAGTTAGTAGAAGAATGGACCGAATTCTCTTAGTTGGTATATTTTTACTGTCAAAAAAAAAAAAGTGTAACAAGAATGGCCTGCTTTTATCGATGAACAACTCTGTACAGTAGAGTAAAATCTGCAGCTCAGGCTGACAATATACAAATAGTCCCACCCACAGTTGAGACAAAAGACAACATTAATTCAGTCTAAATTGCAATCTGATATGCACCGCAGGCTTGTCCTTGGCAACATCTCAAAGAAGTAACATGTATCCACAGTATTCCCTACCTTGACCTTTGGGCTCCTTCCCATTGCATCATGCCATCTGGGTTCCTAGTGTCCCAGTGAGTAAATGTCACTATGGTTAATAATTCTCACTATGTGAACATTGTAGTTAATGGAGCATAGAATATTATTTTACAGCAAGGTAAGTTAGTTTACTGCCCTATGTAGGCGAGGCTTTTCCAGTGGGAAAGCTGTCAAGTCTGTATGGGGACAGCCGATATAAGAATTGAGGAGGTGACCACATCGGAACTTGGCACCTGTGAATGCCAAGCACTCTATCCCCAAGGCATCTGGGAACTGCTTGGGGTCCATAGACTCAAGGCTGCCACTCAGAAGCACTGTCTATGATGTTTACAGCTTGAAAACAAAAAGGCATTCCTGGGTTACTCAGAAGTCTTTGGCAGAGGACTGAAATTGAGAACATGAGAGTATATATAGTCAGTTACTAGAACACACAGAAGAGATGCCTTTGTCTTAGGGTCTGAGGCCAAGTAAAGCTTTTAGATCCATACTTTTAACTGGTTACATTGAGCATAATTGTGTACTCTGAAAACACGTCCACTGTGTTATCTGGGTCTCAAAGTGGTCATGTCTTTCTATCATGTGCCCTTCATCAACATCTGGAATTGTTTTGCAAAGATGAGCTCCTCTCGGTGTATTGTTCTAGCTTGTATGGGAAGGGGGATCTCTCATTGGTTCATGTATCTGAAACAGTCAGTCCTTGGCTGCTGACACTGTTATGGAATGTAAATTCTTCAAAGTCAGGTCTCAGCTACAAGAAGACAGTTAGGGGTACCCCTAAGGGGTACATTGTCCTTGTAGTGTCTTCCCCCTACCCCCCTCACCTTTTGCTTCCTGGTCAGAAAAGCAATATTGCTAGCTGCCCCATCCTTCTGAAGAATAGACTGAGCCACTCCTACCAGGGTGACTCCTCTATCACAACAAACTGAAATGTTGCCATAGTAACAAGAAAATTAACTAGCACACATGCTAAGGAGGAGGTCGAAGAGAAAGAAACCTTTACATCCATGCTTTAGTTTGGGCTTTAGTTTGAAGATGATTAGTGTGCTGTGGAGCATGATGGTGGTTTATGGAGTGACAGTGTAAACCCGGGGAGGTCGCAGGAATCCAGGGAGAGTCACTTTACATTCTGTACATGGACACAAGACAAGGAATGGGAATCATAAAGAAGCAAAGGGACTCATTAAAGTTCAAATGGCAAAGATACTTTACTGAACCAGAGCCACACAAGTTGGCCTTGTGTGCTGGAGTCAAGCACTTCCTAAGACAACAAAGGCCTGAATGGCTGGAGTCATACAAAGACAATTCATTATTCACTCCTCTGAGATTCCAGTACTGCATCCAGCTGCCCCAAATACAAATATCCCAGACTGTGATGTCTGGTGTGTCAGGGAGAGCCTTGTATTTCTTCTCATCACCACTGAGGGGTTTGTTTGTTTGCTTGATTGGTTGGGTATTGGGGTTTGGGTTTTTTGTTTGGGTTTTTGTTTTTTCCTGCTTCCCCCTTGCAGCCCACATTCCCTTGACCCACATCTCAGCTCAGTTTTGCGACTGTAAAACATAGCCTTCCTTCTCTAGGTGGAAATGACTAATACGGAAGGAGCTGGGAACTTAAGTTCTGAGGGGACAAGCAGAATCAGATGAATCAGATAGGAGTTTAACTGGTGTGGAGGACTACAGGAAGCGCCTCTGCTTCAGGGAAAAATATTTGGGGCAGGAAGCCTTCCCATTTTCGGTTGGGAGAAGATTCTTCTACTTGAAGCAAAATAACATGTACCATACCTGTTAGCTATGAGGGGGGAAAGTCTTCTCTCAGTTTGCTCATGCTTAGGCTCACAGCTCCACAAATAATGTGTAAGGGTGAGTGGTCAGGATCTCTACTTTGCTTGTACATCAAAGGAAGTGTTCTTGATGCTTTAGGGATACATTACTATGTTTTTTATTTTTATTTATTTATTTTTTAGATGAGAAAGTCTCACTATGTAGCCTTAGTTAGCCTGGAATTTGCTAGGTAGAGCAGGAAATCCCAGAACTCAAAGACTTTCTCCTGCCTTTGCCTTTAGCATGCTAGAATTAACGGCATGCATCACATAGTTTCCACATACAGTTTGCATTGTTTCATTGAATACTAACAAAAACAAGTTGAAAAATAACTCTAATCAAAAAGATTAACTTTTTCCTAGTTATTAAGCTACTAGATGACAGGCAATGGTTTGAATCTGGGCCTACGTAACAGAAACTTGAAGCTGAGCCATGATAGTATATACCTTTAATCCCAGCACTTGAGAGGCAGGCAGATTTCTGTGAGTTCAAGGTCAGCCTAACCTACATAGTGAGTTCTGGGATAGCCAGAACTGCAGAGAGAAACTCTGTTTCAGAAAATAATAATAATAATAATAATAATAATAATAATAATAATAATAATAATAAAAATAAATACTTGGTTCAAGCTGTATTTCCAAAATGAGTATAGACCATGTTTTAATAATGGGATCCAGATAAGTTTCTTCCAAGGAATACAGGATTATGACTATTTTGTAGACAGTGTCTAAACAAATGAAAAGATGCCTTGTTCAGGAAAACCTCTTAGAGGGCTGGGCTGTCTGAGCATTCTCCCTAGAGTTTGGATACCGATCCCCTACATAAAAAGCCAGATATAGCATGCATCTATAAGCTCAGCCCTGGGGACAAGGAGAATTATTGAGGCTTGGTTGCCAAACATCCAAGCTATGAGTGAACAAATAACAACCAACAATCAAAAACAAACCGGTGAACTCCAGCTCAGTGAGACACAGTTTCAAAAAGATATGGTGGAGAATGATAGAGATACCTGGTATCAACCTCCATGACGTCAGTATGGGTGTACACATAGCTACTTACATGCATGCACCACACACACGCACACACACTCAAAAGAAAAAAAAAAAAAAAAACAAGAAAGAAAGGAGGAAGGAGAAAGGAGAAGCTCTTAAGAAGAAGGCCTCATTCAGAAAATAACAGAAAAGAATTAGCTGGTATTTCCTTTATCTCACAGGGTACTTCTATGGGAGTGAATTGAGAAGCTATTCTCCTACCAAGAAGATCACAGCTATATTTTTAAATACTGATTATAGTTTTAAGAATAAATCAACACCAATAATATCTAAGGAACATGTTAAGAGATACGATGATATGACCTACCTGGTGGATTCAGGAATCTCACACACTTATATGTCTGAGATTTTTCTCTGATCAACCATTTTCCAATCTTAGGATAAAGCCAGGTCAGCTCGGCCTCTTCTACAGTACAAAACTAGCTAGTAGTCTCTTAGTTTTGGACCTCCAGAGTGGCCCCTTGTTATTTTTACCACCAGCGTCAGTATTGAGCACTTCATTTAGCAAATCCCTTTGTAAGATGTAGAACACACTGTTGAATAGTCCAGCAGCACAGAGGCTGAGGATCTGAAACCGTCTACAACCACGGGTACCTGCTGGTATGTGTATATTTCTGAACTCTATCCTAGCTGCCCCCTCTTAGTAAACTGCAGACTCCCGGAGAACAGGACACCTTCTGTGTGGTTTCTCACATACGAAAACTACTTACATGTGTTCATTAATTTCCCACCAGCCATGCTCACAGCCTTTCATACTCTTCTTAGTTATGGAATAGTTGTAGAATTTCAGGGCTATGCCAAGAGTTGATAGGGAAGTCTGCGAAAAGCAAGCATCAAGTCAGAAAAAATGCCTTAGTAGAAGAAACATAGTTAAACCTAAAATGTCCTAGCTTGCTCGGTACTCATTCTTTTGGCTTCTTGTTTAAGGATGTTCTACTGTTGGTGGTATGTAGCCCTTGGTGGGAGAGACCATAGTGGGAGGGGCAGAAGGAACTCCAGAGGGGAGGGTAGTAGGAAATAGGTGCTGTGATGTGGATAATGGGAAGAATGGGGATTGGGGAATGGGGAATGCAAAGCAGGAGTGAAAGGGGAGATACGGACACCCAGAAACAACATAGGGAAGCTTTATTGTATAAGATTACTCAAAAATACGGGAATGGGTGCACACACACACACACACACACACACACACGAAAAGCAAACATCAAATCATATGTGTGTGTGTTTATGAATGTATATTAATAGAGTTACATCACATGGGGTGACAGTGCTCCTCCCAACCCTCGTGTACTATTTAACAAAAACCACAGTGCCAGGCATGGAAAATTTCCTTTATAGCTGTTGGTCAGAGGAATATACATCTCCCCAAAACAATATGAAGTACTTCCATTGCCCTCGGTTCTCTTCTAGAACTTGAAGGCAAGACCCCATTATTGCTGAAGACTCACACTTCAGCTACAGGACCTGGAGGAATTGAGCTGGAATTGATTTAGAAGGCTCCTCCCTGAGGACTGTCACTCATAGGATTGGAAAGTACTAAGCTTGGTGCCAAGGGAGAGAAGCAGTTCATGGTCTTAACCAGATATAAAGCCTATAAGCCATAAGGATGACTTGCTAGGCAAGTTATCCCCATTGGTGCAATAATGGCTCCTTCATCTCCTAGGTAACCAACAGCTATCTAATTTGATGAAGGTCTGATGGCTAGGAGGGAAATAATCCCAGGTTTGTAAACCTAGAAAACTGTTCATGATTGATGAGGTCATAGGCTCTAGAGGAGAATCTTCTACCATCATTTTCCTAATTCACTAGAACTCTGTGCTCTGAATACTTATCCTTAAAGATAAGTGTGGCTCTCCTCATCAAATACGCTTCTTTTTGTAAAGATTGGGACGATTACCCAGACACAAGGGAATCAAAATGCAGACCGTGGGGTGCCCAACTCCAACTGATACATCTGCACCATGACCTCTACACCTAAGGCTCAGGGCAAAACGCTGAAGTGGAGTGAAAAGATTATCAGAGTCATAGACCCATTTTGCTTGCTGCTAGATACTGGCCCCTAAAATGATACTGTGCACCCACAGAATATCAACGTATGGTTGGCCTGAACAAAACCAGCATAATAACAATATCAGCTGACATGCTATTGTGGACAGTACAGTTCATGAAGAGCTACGGGTGGTCAGTAGCTCCTGAGAGAGAGAGGATCCGTTTTCTCCATGGAGGAGCTCCTGCAAAGACTGTCCACTCCAAAATGATTATTCCTGGACATCTGTCTATATGAGCAACTGTATATATGTATGTATATATGTATGTATATACACTCCTGTATATATGAGCAACAACTAAATGGACTCAGTAGTTGTATATACATGTAACAATTATGATTTAAGAAAATATCATGAATCTGTCTGGGATCAAGAAAACACACAGGAGGTATGGAAGTGATGTAGACCAAGAGCTCATGTACAAGGTTCACAAAAAAATGCCTTTTAAGTTGTGGGAAATATTTTATAATTCAATCCTGTTAGGTTTTTCTTCAGACTGAACTTATCCATTGACATATTGTTCTGACAGATGTTTGATTTTGGTTATGTATTTATCGTGTTTGTGTCGTGTGTGTGTGTGTGCATGCACACAGTTACTTCTCTCTATCATAAATATAGTTATCCATCCATCATTGCCTACTTTTGAAAGAAAATAAATCAGACACTTTACAGTTCTCATTTCAACACCATAATGAACATGTGAGGCCAGTAATATGATTCCCATTTTATAGAAGAAAAAACCATAGCTAATAGAAGGTAAGTAACTTTCTGAAGGTTAGGAAATGTAACCTAATCTTTTACCTTAGCCACGGTCTGCCCAGTGTGCCATGCTCATTGTAAACTCATATGAGGGATTCAAGAAGAATAGAGAATTATCTCAGATAACCATTGGAACTTTCTATGGCAAAGATGACTGCAGGTTTCCATCACAGAGGCAGGAACAAGTAAGTCCCTTCCAAGCCATTGCATAAGTTGCCACAGTGCTATGAAGCGGGGACTTACATGGGTCAGAGTAACTCTGCAAAAGTCTGTTGAATCTCATATTCCTCCTCTGTCCCCTCCTCTGTCCCTGGCTCGCTTGCTGGTGTGGCATGCCCTTTCCTTTATAAAGACTTGTCTTCAGCCCCCAATCCTCAACCTCTAGCAAAATAAAAAGTAAGCCATTATTCTTATTTACATTATGAGTAAAAATCACAACAGTGTTTATGGGTTTTCATTTTAAGTATCTGAGTTATTATAGAATCAGTATTTACTTAGCATCAAAGGAATTTCAGACATTTGACCGAGTTTTAGGGAAAGGTGCATTCTTTATTCTGATTGTTGAACAAACTCAAGAGGATACAGCTGTGTTTTGGAGGGATTAAAGAAGGAGGAAACAGGATTTCTCCCTCCTCCTTCCTCAACTCTTCCATTTCTCCTCTCCTCCCCTCTTATTGACCCAACTTTCTGTTCACCTGAGATTTTAATTCCTGAAAAATCTGAAAAGGGTGAAGATCTAACTTCTTATTTTATAAGGGACTGTACTATCAACAACTTTAAGTAAAGCAGAAATACTTGTCACCAGGACATTGTATCAATCGTCAGACTTAGTTAAAATAGTAAAATCATTTGAAGTATTAAATTTATGTAACTCTGCACAAATGATCACACATGCTGAATTCCCTGCTGTGTCTGGCTCCTTACTTCAGCAGTTTCCTTGGCAACGATGCTTTTGTCCAGGCGGGCGTCTATAAAGTAGATAAGTAGGTCCCTCTTTTCTTTCAGCCTCTCTGTAAATGTTCCCCCTTGGTTTCTCTGACCTCCTGCAACCTTTGACTTCCTTCCCACCCAGTTATCATGCCTGCTTGATATCTTCATTTTTCCAACACTGTGTCACCATGTGACATGTGACACACTGCATACAGCTGTCCCTCAGTATCTTGGGAGGATTGGTTCATGGACCCTCCACATCTCCAAGTCAAAAATTCTTGCATAAAATAAATAGTATCTGTATAGCCTACATGTATCCTCTCACATATTCTAAATATCCATATTGTTCATAATAGCTAGTGCTGTGCACTAATTTTGTAAAATTCAGTTATACTGTGTTGTTAGGAAATAATATCAATAATATGGTCAGTATATGTTCAATACAAAAACACACTCAATGGGGCCATTGAGTGAATCCACAGATGTGAAACCCACAAATAGGACTTCTGGTATATGTAGCTATCAGCCTGTCAACTGTCTCCCCTTAGTGGAAGGTATGCTCTATGAAAGCCAGTATTAATTTTTTTTTTTTTTTAGTTTCAGATTTGGGGTCTATTTTAGTGCTTGAGTTCCACAGTTACATATTGATAAATTCAAATGATGTGTTTTCCATTTACATTCAATGATGCTGCACACTAATGAGTGAGCAATAGTGACTTTTTTCATTTCCATATTCTATTAAAATATGAGAAAAAAAAGTAGCCTTAAGACCAATTTAAGACAGTGAGTCATGCCTTAAAAAGCAACAGAGGGAGAGGGTATAGATTTCATATAAGTTTACATCTTGGTTTCTTACAAACTGAATACAAATAATCCAATCAAATTTATCATTTTATTAATTTACATTATGAAGTGGCACTATCTGTAATAAAATGATTCTTTGATCCTGCAACAAAACCTTTTCATCTTAAAAATGAATAAAAAACAAAATAAACTGGAGAAATCCTATCAAATCAGCTGAGAGTGGTAGACAACTCGACACCAGAGGATGCAGACTATGGAAAATTTTACTTCACAGACACTATATTTCAAGAAGGCTTATGCCTCCTAGCATTAAATGATAATATTCTTGGAATTTTTAAAAATTGGATAAAACTTAAAAATTAAATTTTACTAATGTTAGCATTCTGTCTAAACTCCACCCCACAGTTACCTGGCAACAGCCAGGTGGGCCTGGCCCACTATAAAAGGGGCTGCTTGCCCCTCCTCCTTCTCTTGCTTCTCTTGCTTCTCTCTTTTGCCTCTTTTATCTCTTACCTCTCCCCATTCCCTTCCCCCCTCTCCACGTGGTCATGGCCGGCCTCCACTTCTCCACTTCTCTACTCTCTACTCTCCTCCTCTCTACTCTCTCCCTCTCTCTGCCTCTACTAACCTCTTAACTCCCTTCCCCATGCCCTAAATAAACTCTATTTCTATACTATACTTTCCTGTGTGGCTGGTCCCTCAGGGGGAAGGGATGTCTCAGCATGGGCCTGCTGAGGCACACCCTTCCCCCACACCTACCTCCCCCTACACCCATAGAATATATGTGTCTCTTTATCTTTTTATAAACACATCAACTAAAATGGAGCAATTTTCCCTTAGGATACTGAGAAGATCTATGTTACCTGAAATGTCCAGGTGCACTTGCATTTCGGAGGATAGTAGCTTGGGTAATAGGGACTTGAGATTTTCCCTTCAAAGCTGTTGATTTCCTTGACCAGTATTGTGTTTTCACATTCTGAAAGAAGGCATTCACATACAAGGGCCCAGCCCGGCATGATTAGATTATGGCCGCAAGTGTTTCTTTATACATGCACATTTGCATAGTTTTGAATCTTTATCTCTTCAAAGAAATAGCACCCAGTGGATAGTTAGCTAATGATAGGTCCAAAGGAAACTCCAGCTCCCCAAACTACAAAAGACAGTCCAGATATCAAGAAATCATCTCAGTCTAGCCTTTAGAACGATTTCTGAAGGTTAGATAAAAGCCAGCATTCCTCAGGAACTTGTGAAGCCAGTTGCCCTCTATCAAAAGAAGTTGTTTCCCTTATCCCTGGCGGAAGGAACCAGTGGCTATCTGCGGTGTCTATTAGCATACCAAAGTGGATGCTGCCCTCCAGGCTCCCTCCTTATCCAGTTCAAAGTGCAATTGTCATCCTAACCCTCTCTGTCTTCTTCTCCTTCCAACTCACAGGTTTTCCTGCCCCTAGCTACTCATTCTAGTCATAACCCTCTCCCTGCCTCAATCCTTGTCCCTGTCCCTGTACCTCTCCCCCTCCCCCCCCCCCCCGTCCCTTTTCCCTTTCCCCTCCCCCTCCCCCTCCTCCTCCCCCTCCCCCTTCCCCCTCCTGCTTCTCATATGGCCAGGTCCAGTCTGCTGGCCATGTTCCATTTGCTACTTGCTCTTTCTGCTCTGGACTCTTCTAGATGCTTCTGCCTCTCTCTCTCTCTCTCTCTCTCTCTCTCTCTCTCTCTCTCTCTCTCTCTCTCTCTCTCCATAAAAGCATACCATGGGGCAATCATGTCATCAGTTTATACAGCTAACATGTCTTCTAATCCCCATTTCAGCTATGGAACCTGTTGGATGTGACTACTTTCTTTAAAGCATGGTTCTGGATTCAGAGACACCAGGAGCAGCTAAGTAGTGGTACCTACTGAGAGGCCAGAGCTTCAGCCACAGACCCCTTCTTCCAAGTTCTTAATCATATTAGTTACAATCTTCTTTTTGCTCTTCCAAATGCAGTTTCAATTCTCCTTTGCCTTTTTGAGTTACCTAATGACCGTCTTTATACTAGCAGTTCTTTACTGGATTCACTACACTGCTTCTCTTCGGAGTCAGGGTCCTTGACTAGTACAACTGCCTTGACTCCCACAACTACTATGACAACCCAGCCCCCGGACAGAAAGAGTACAGCATCTCAAGAGGATTACAAGTAACTCATTTAAATTGGAGAAGACTTACTTTGTTCTGGAATGACTTCAAAGTATGCTCGGATCCCTGCCAGCCTCCGTATATAAGGAGACTTCAGTGTCACCAACATGAGATTATTTGTAGAAACAAAGGACATTAGTGTTCTTGTGGGCTCACAGATTCTGCAACCAGATAACAACACACAGATAATCGCTTATTCCATGAACGGGTCTCCATCCTACAGCGTCCCACACGTCTCTAGAGCCAGCACTCATTCTTCTGTGTGAGTCTGCTAGTCAGACCTTCATCAGTGAGTAGCTATAGGACTCCAGAGATGGACTAGAACTGAAAGAGACGTAGCTGCATCTGTCTAGTAATGCTACCAAAGGATTTTTTCAGATGTTCATCCTTGGACTCCTCTTGAGATTTATAATGATATATAATAGCTTAGCTCGATGGGTCGGCTGGATGAAAGATGTTAGACAATCAAGCAGTTAAATCTATGGAAGCTCCAGTGTTCTTTCCGTGAAATGGTAACACTTGTACTGATGTTGCCCCACTGCTCTGCAGTAAAGATAAAAATGAGATAATAGCTCCAAGTGTCTGGAAGGGTGAGAAGAAGCTAAAAATTACTGAGGGGAGGCATGAATG
Source organism: Uromys caudimaculatus (assembly GCA_028551405.1). NCBI lineage: Eukaryota > Metazoa > Chordata > Mammalia > Rodentia > Muridae > Uromys > Uromys caudimaculatus. The sequence continues at coordinate 36,243,617 of CM052713.1, forward strand.
AACGCACTCTTCATTGCGAATTTTATATTGTGTTTGAACTATTAACATGTATGTTACTCACCAAAATATAAATGTATATGCATACATATAAAGCACTGCGATGTGTGTAAATATTATTAAACAATAAGATAATGCACATACCCTTTTAACACAGTGCCTAAATAAAGCTTAATTGCCATCATTAGCTTATTGGACATTAAGTACCCATGAATAGAAATTTGCTATTAAATTTTGAAATAAAGATACAGATAAGTATTTGTATATTTAATAAATATATGAATGAATAGATATTTGTAAAACATGTAAGGGGAATCTGGCAGAGAATTGTGACATGATTGCTGTTATCCTGGCAGAGAATTGTGACGTGATTGCTGTTACTTTTTCTGACCTTGTTTTGCTCTATAATGAGCACATGCTATCTTTGTAATTAAAGAAACTTTTAATTGTTGAATGTGATCTAATTATCATAGGATATGTATTCTCATGCACTACTGAGACAATGGCTGTTACTCAATTCATAGTGAAAATCAAATTACACAAAATATATGATGTATATCATATATATTTCCCAAAGTCTTTGCTATGTGGACTTTGAGAGTCTTGTTATTACAAGTGACAACAAAAATAAAACCTTAAAGACACTTAAAAGATATTACAGTATCAGGGCTATCAGGGTCCGTCATTGTCACAGTGAATACACTTAGGTATTGTAGGCAAAGAAATTGTATATAGAAAGTATGACAACCCTTTCCACCAGTAACTAGAGAGCCTCCATCTTGCCTGTACAGAATGGCACTCCGGATTGGCAAGAGGGAGTCATAAACAGTCAGGGAGTCGGTGATACAGTTGTCAGCTTCCAATTGGATGGACTCAATTGAGAGACGAATCAGATAACCCACTATGGCCACCAGCTTGAAGTGACACATTAGCTGTCCTGAGGTTGAAGAAATCTCCAGAGGGTAGCGGAGGGTCAGATGATCTGCATAGAAGTACTGGGAGCAGCCATTGTCTGTGGAAAGAACCTTCCTTAGTCTCTCCTCCTCTTTCTCTCCCTTTCCTCCTCCACCTCCTTTCTACCCTCCCCACCTCTCAAGACATGACCTTTCTGGAGACCTTTGTAGAAGAGCAGTGAGGGGAAGCCATCGTATGGAGGACATCTGCTTTCCTTGCCAGCCTAAACTCTATGCTCCTCTCCTTTGGTGACAGAACCTATTACTTTGAGAAACTGCCTCTACTTAGCCCATAGTTTAGTTAGGATTAAATTTACGTCTGATTCTATAATAGGACACATGGCCAGACTGCCAAACACTCAAAGAAGACGGCTTAGGATTGGGTACATTACCCAGTCTGCAATGGGATTCATTTTAGAAGGTCTACAAGAACTTGCATGAAGTCTGGGTGCAAGAGTTTTCCACTGTAACTGAGGAGATGGTCAAGCTGAACTTCAATTTGCTGCCATAATGGAAGCTGTGCTTGAGAGCAAAGCCTCAGAATAAAAAGGCAGAGATCTAGGGTACCTCCAGCATTTCGTTTTACAACTTGGTTCCAACCATGTCTGCAGCCAGTTTCTGTTTCTAGTATTTTTGTGCTAAAGCCACTTAAATTGCTGTCACTCACAACTAAAAGAACATTGACAGATCACATCATTAGAAAAAACAAAGTGTAGCACACATATACACAATACACATATATATGTATGCATATATATATTTCATATACATATATATGTATATATATACATATACACACATGTATATGTGTATGTATTCTATAGTATACGTACATATACCATATACATTTACATATACAAATACACATACATATATGTATATATGTACTAGTGAGGGATAAAGAAGAAAGTCATAAGTTTACCAGATCCTATGGCTGAAGAGTAATCAGACCGGAGCCCAGCTGCATTGAAACAGTATAGAAAAAAGACTATTAGTTCCAGAAGTTCATTGTTTAGAAAAATTGTTCTCATTCCTTCTTTAAAATCATCAAACACATGTGATCTGGGTTGTACTTCACAATGGTCCAGAGACAAGCAGAGTTATCTGGGTGTTTAAAGCTAGGAGATGAGAGCCATTGTACCTGTGAGAAATCAACATACTATTTTATTTGCTTCCTTGAATTCATAGTTACAAATTTTAAACAATTCAAGGGTAAGAAAGCTACTATATAAATAATAGTAATTAGTTTACGAATGTCTGGAATAGTAAATGTAGTGTGAAATTTTCTACTTGAGATTTTTTTCATTCGTTCAAACCAAATACCAGCCATCTACTGTATATCTAGCATATCTGTGTGATATCTAGTATATCTGTGTGCATAATTGGTACTTATATATGTAAAATTTATAGCAACAGAGATAGCTGCAGAATAATTTGAGTAATACAATGTTGCACTGTCAGGACAAAGGGTGACATCACGGGGCTCAGGCACAGCCTGTTTGGGAGCACTGGTGTAGGCATTAGAGATTAGGGCTGGGGAGCAAATTTCAAATGTTGGACTTTCATGCGATAGTGGGGAACCTCTGACCAGCTTCTAACTCACCACAAAGTTATAAATAAATAAATAAATGGTGATGGCCATACTGTGCATTTACATGTTTTTCTCCTTAGCTTAATGAGGCAAAGAAGATAATAATGTGCGGTTAGCTATTTTCTCCCTGTCCAAATACACATCTTAATTCTTAGGCCATATATGTGTCCTGCTACAAGTTACTGCAACATGATCTTCCAGAAACAGCACTAGACCTTCCAGGGCAAAAGGCAGGCACCTGACCCATCACTTGCACTTGGCACACGTGCATAACATAACCTTTATGATGGTATTTTCCACACTAAACAAAAATGTGTAAAAGTCTTAAAAGATGGAGTTTGATTTTCACATATGTGGGCTCGTTTTCACACACAAAAGTCTGTGTCACCTTGACCCTACCTTAATTTCCAAAGGCTCAATAAAGAAAGACCCAGGAGACATTAAAATGGCAGATGAAGGCTCTTGATGGCAACCCCGATGACCTGAACTTAATACTTAAAGGACAGGAGAGAATAGCTCCCACAAGCTACCTACACACATGTGCCATAGTATGTACACACACACACACACACACACACACACACACACAATTAAAAACATAATTGAAATAGAAGACATAGAAGACTCATGAGCACCGCTTCTCCCTTTCCCTCCGGCGTGCCCACCTCATCTTTTCATGCCGCGCCATACCTTCCCGTCACTGAACACTCTCCTGACCATTCTTCTATTCTTCCCCTTTGCTTTGTCTAGAAAAGCTTTTTAACATTTGCTACTTTGTCCAGAGACCAAACTCAACTTTCCGTCCCCAGCAACAAAAGGACAAAGGGGAAAATAAGCTAAACCTCAGGAAAATTCTTCTACTCTAGTCTCTAAGGTGCCTCAGCTTAATAACCGCATGAAGGGACACACTTTACTAAATATAATTCTGCATCTATTTGTTCACAATTCTTCTTTTCAATCATACTGCGTATAGCGTTAAAGAATTCCCTTCAGCAGCAATTGCTCCAATGTCCAGCTAATCCTCTGCTGCTGGGACAGTGGAAAAGTCTCTACCACAATGTCAACTGTGATAATGTGAGTATCAGCCATGATGTTAAAGAATCCTTAAAGGAGAATTACCCAACAATCACCATTTAATACCACAGAGTCCATATCCACAGCCAGACCCTGCAAGCTCCCCACAGAGGTGCGGTTTATGATACTGGTTTGGATGGAGTCCTTCAAGATGGCCGCCACACATTCCTCACAGAAGATGTGGCCCTTGGCGTGTGGCATGACAAACACTATCCAAAAGTGGACCAGGAGACCGCCTTTGTTGTTACTGCTATAGTGAAAAGAGAGAGAAAGAAAAATGTTCAAGGCTACATGGTAGAATGCAGACATTCCCAGGAAGTTCGAAATTGACAGATTCAAGGTCACAGAGCACTCCCTTCAAATGAACCTAATGCCCTTCCAACCTGCTGTAAGGATTGAAAGAGGAAGTGCCAGGCTATGTGTGCTCTGATCGCTGTGTTGGATTCAAAACTGGAAGCATTACTGCATAGCTGCATCTCCACAGAGATTCTCCTGAGGGTATCTAACCAGTAGTCACTACCCACTGCTAATAACGGCTGTTCAGTTCTGTATCTCGACAATGTGTCTCCACCTAGTGTCAAATCTGCTTCGTCCAATTGACCTGCTAATATTCCACTTCTGTCCATAAGAAGATCGAGGACAAATATAGTACAAAAGTCACACAGCTAATATGAAGTGGATCTAGAAACAGAGTCCAATTTCCTTTTCAAACTAACCACAGAGTCTATACTTCTAGTTGTGCAAATACAACCTGCTTTATTGTACAAACATATGATGGTGTTCTGTAGTAAATAACTTTGGAAATGGGAGTTAAGGAAAACAAACATTTTGATGTCCTCCAAGGCTTCTCAATAGCTTAACTATGCTCCTGGGGGATATGAGTCTCTGCAGTGGTACTGGGGGTAGGAGACGTGATTGTCATATACAGAGCACAAATTTTCCTAAGAAATTATTATTTTACCATGAGATTATTTTTTTTCTTCTCAGATAGTATCTAGTGGCCAGTTTTTCACTGAACATATTTTGAAAAGTTGTGGCTTGTGCTTTATCCCTGTCTCCACCATCCACACACCATGGTGGCCATGTTTGTGGCCATTTTCCCTAGTGCGACTGAAATTAGGATACATCTAGGTAGAGGAAGGCAGACTTGGTAAATTTAAAACAGACTTGGTGTGACAGCCCAGGAGACAGTTGGGTCATTAGTTTTGCTAATGGGGGTATTCACCACCAACAAATTATGTCTGAGTTGGAGAATTTGTTGAAAGGATGGTAAGAATTCCAGAATTAGGGACATACGTTACCTGACGTCTGCAACCACAGACTGCTTATAAAATTTGGAGAAAGCAGATGTCGTATAAACAAGGTTTACCTGAAAATAAAGAGATTATCTTAATTCTTTGAAACTTGTTTTTCTTAGGGCCACATTCCAACCACTAGAAGAGGGGAAAGCAGGCCTCAAACAGAAGGCTTCTAACTCCAAACCCAGACACTATCTCTTGATTTTAATTAAGTAAGTCCTGAAGCAGTTCTTAGAGTTGTCAGTTACTCTTACCCATTTTTCTCTCTTTAAAGTCTGTCATCAAGTTTAACTTCTGGGTTCTTTCTATTCTTAAAATTAGTTTCCTCCATAGTTTAAAAAGTCAAACTCATTTATCTATAGCTTAGATCTGCTAATTCACAAGAACAAATTCCAATATTAGCCACAAGGTGGCGTATGGTGCCCACAGTCAGGCCAACTGTCCCCAGACCAGCTGGTCCAAACCTCAAGGATATCTTTTTCAGTCAACACACCTTTTGTCCTCACTTAGCTTTCCTAAAGCTAAACTCCTTCTCTTCTCCAAAACACCCACCCAAGCGCCCAAATCTTAAAAATTCTATAATATTGTGGAAAATAATAAACACACACACACACACACACACACACACACACACACACACACACACACACACACACACACAGAGCCTAAATCAGGTGGGCCTCCAGTGGTTTGGTTTGGATTCTCCCTGCCTGCCTAGGATCCATAATTTGAGGTGTAATCAGTGCACCTCTATTGGAGGAGAAGGATTTCCAGCTGTAGCTATTAGCAGTCAGTAAGAAGCGACCTGACCATGGCTGTCACTCACAAACCCCTCCTCATTTCTCGCTGCAGTGAGGTCATTGGCAACCTTCTGCATTGCTGCAGAAGTCCAAGTTAGCAGAAGGCTTCCCATTGGCTCTCTGTGCCAGGAGCCCTGAATAGACTTTTCTCCTAGATGCTTTTAGAGACTCATCCGTGGGAGTGAGCAGAGATGTGCATAATTCATGACAGCTTTGATTTTGTATTATGTATAATGTAAAAAAATAACTAGAGAACAGCTTAAATGTCCAATAAAAAGGGATTTGTTAACTTTGGGACTATTAACACTTGCTTTTAAAAGAACGTTGGCTTGCATAGGAAGTATAAACGTCAATGCTGAAAGAAAAACATCACTCTATGACAATAACTGCTAGTGCTCCCGTGTCACAGTGCCCTCATGCCGCTGTAGGCCAGAATCAGAGCTTTTGTCTCTGGAAATGACATTGAAAAACTGACGATTTCCTTTTAGTACTATTCTGAATTTTAGTAATTTTACAGTATTTATTATTTAAATAAAAAGCACATTTTTTTTTTTAAAGTAAAGAGATGGCCAGTGCAATGCTGAAATAAATATGTAGAAATCACAAAATTAATCGGTATGTTTGAACTTCAGACCTGGAGGCTATTTCAAAGATCACATGGTACTCTTTATTTCACAGAGGAGAAAAGCAAGTTGAAAGAGCCACCTGAATGTGATTGTATGAAGATGGACTGTAGAGAGAGAAGAAAGGCGGGAGTATTTTAAAGCACAGATGAACTAAATTTTATGTTTCCTTCCAACGGCTTTCTTTTTGTACCCTGTCTTCTATTTCCTAAAGTCAGTGAGCCAGGACAGTGAAGAAACCCATCCCCTCGCAACCCTGCTCCTGTGGCCTCCACCCTCTCGCTCCTGCACCCGCAGCCTTACCACTTGCTGTACTGTCTTTGCCATGGAGAGAAATTCCCTAGACTCCTTCTCCCGGTACTCCGGAAGAAACTCAATGTTGGTGATGCGGAACATTCCAACAAAATAAAAGGCATCTTTGCTCTCTGTCTTACCTGCAAAACAAGAGAGAAGGCAGTGAGGAGGTTGGATAGCTAAGCAATGGCTGATGCATTTTGGCAGGAATCTCCTAAAATGATTTCATCTTAGGCAAATACGTACTTTGGTGCATATCATAATCTGTAAAACTCAAAAATAGACTTAGTGGTACTTTCTTCCATCAGCAGCCAATCATCATAGCTCTTAACACAATCTACTCATCTTACCTGCTACTGGTAAATAGTTAAAGGCAAGATTTAAATGTAAAAGCTACATTTCTTAGAGTTTATTCTGGTGTCTCTGGAGGGTTAAGAACATACACAGTTCGCATGGGTTCCATATCTGCAAGCTGTGAAGTAGTAAGCGGCCTGCAGCATCACAGTCTGGGCTACAGTCAGCATCGTGAAGAAAGAGGGGGGAAATCTCCTGACTGTCTGGAGCTTCCACTGAGCTACTGGCTGACTTGTGTGCCTAACATTCAGTAATGAGGGTGTACTAGCTGGTTTTGTGTCGACGTGACACAAGCTGGAGTTATCACAGAGAAAGGAGTTTCAGTTGAGAAAATGCCTCCATGAGATCCAGTTGTAAGGCATTTTCTCAATTAATGATCAAGGGGGAGGGCCCCTTGTGGGTGGTACCATCTGTGGGCTGGTAGTCTTGGGCTCTATAAGAAAGCCAGCTGAGCAAGCCAGGAGAAGCAAGTAAGCCAGGAAGTTCATCCCTCCATGGCCTCTGCATCAGCTCCTGCCTCCTGACCTGCTTGAGTTCCAGTCCTGACTTCCTTTGGTGATGAACAGCAGTGTGGAAGTGTAAGCTCAATAAACCCTTTCCTCCCCAACTTGCATCTTGGTCATGATGTTTGTGCAAGAATAGAAACCCTGACTGAGACAAATTGGTACCAGCATAGTGTGGTATTCCTGTGACAACCTGGCCATGTTTTGGGGAGGACTGTGGAAGGACTTTGGAACTTTGGGCTGCTCTGTGGGATGTTGTATAGGAGCTTGGAAGATAATGTTGAGAACAGTGCAGAAGATGGAGGCCTGGCTTGTGAAATTTCAGAGGGAAGATTAAAGACTCTTATCAGGGCCATTGCTAGTTTGATTTAAGATTCTGTGGTTTTGGTTAGCTGGGGCTGAAGAAATCAGCTGGGATTAACAAGATACCAGAACTACTAAAGCAAAACCATTGCATTACTGGGACTATTGATGCTGGTTAGCTGGAGCTGGGAAATTGGTGGTGATTGGGAAGAGACCAGCATCAATGAGGTGAAATCTTCTGAAAAGTATTTTCTGAGAGCACAGAGGCTGAGTTCCAGAGATAGCCAGGGTTGTACCTTGTGCTGTGGATGGACTTGGTAATGTGTAAAAGTCACCCAGGTGGTACTGGTTTTGAAGGCATGAAGGAGTCGTGAAGAGCAGCTGAGGCCTGGGCACTGTGAGAGGCCATGGAAGGCCATTGGTGAAGGTGCAGCCTCAGTTGCATTGACGGCCCAGGACTGAAGGGGTCATGCAAAGGAGGTGAGGCTTGGCACCATGAATAGAGCCTATGAGAGGCTGTTGGTAAATCTAGTTGCAGGAGAAGACAGCAGTGTTTTGGAAATGCCAGTACCATGAAATGACCACCAATAACAGCAGCAGCAGTGGAGTACACACATCTGGAGTCTAGAAGACAAGGTGTGTGCTACAAAGGGCAGAGCTGGAAAAGTGACTCAAGCCCTTGGAGGAATCCAGAAGATCGTGAGTGGATCCCAGACATTGAATGGTTGGAGTTTGATTTTGATTTTGATTGTGACTGTAGCCTGATATTTTTCCCTCTTGAAGAAAGAAGGTATTTTAGTGGAGCCCACAGTTAAGAGACTTTGAATTTTTAAAAGACTTTGAATTTTAAGAGATTGGATGTTTAAAAAGAACTAAAATGTTAATATGTAAGAATTTACAAAGACTGTGGGACTTTTAAAGTTATTTAGATCTTGGGGATGAATAAGGAAGTAAGGGTGGAGGCTTATTGGTGATGTGTTTGTGTGTCAAGTTGACAAGGGATCAATTGTACTGGCTAGTTTTGTGTGTCAACTTGACACAAGCTGGAGTTATCACAGAGAAAGGAGTTTCAGTTGAGAAAATGCCTCCATGAGACCCAGCTGTAAGGCATTTTCTCAATTAGTGATCAAGGGGGGAGGGCCCCTTGTGAGTGGTACCATCTGTGGGCTGGTAGTCTTGGAGTCTATAAGAAAACAGGCTGAGCAAGCCAGGAGAAGCAAGTAAGCCAGGACATTCAACCATCCGTGGCCTCTGCATCAGCTCCTGCCTCCTGACCTGCTTGAGTTCCAGTCCTGACTTCCTTTGGTGATGAACAGCAGCATGGAAGTGTAAGCTCAATAAACCCTTTCCTCCCCAACTTGCATCTTGGTCATGGTGTTTGTGCAGGAATAGAAACCCTGACTAAGACAGAGGCCATGCTTCTTACTCTATGCAACATATGGAGCAGTTATCCTTACCAGCGTGGCCTTCTACTCAGCGTGGGGTCACTCCTACTCAAATCTGCTCTGGGAACTGTAAGACTAGGTTTCTTGCCATGAACTTTGCTGACAGATGGTCAGAAACAAGGCTGGCTGCATCTGCAGGGGTTCAGGGTCCAGGAGACAAAAGGAAGTAGCTGGAGGAATTAGAGTCTAGTCCTCTTGCACCCCCCCATCCCCCATTGCTGGGTGTTGAATGAGTGCTAGGCAAGCACTACAGCTCTGGACCACAGTCTCTCTCCTGTCTCTGCAGCTTCTTATGGATATGTTTTTAGTTTATTAATATATATTTTTTGATTCGTGCATCTACTGCCATGCTGGGAATCAAACTCATGACCCTGCATTTGGGAGTCAAGCACTCTCCACTGAGCTACACTCCTCCCATCCATTGGTTTTTTAAGAGAATCTCACAAGGACAATGCAGGCTGTCTGTGAACTTTCAATCTTCCTACCTTCATCTCTCAAGTGCTAGAATTGTTGTCCTGTGCTGCTATGACAGGCTTCTCACAGGGCTTTCCCTCTGGCTGTCACCCCTGGGCAGCGGTCTTAAGCTCTCTGAGGAAATGCACAGCAAACCACTGTTTTATGTCAACTCCCAATGTAGTAAGTTCTTGACTTACCTTTGGATCTCAAGACACTTGGTAGAAGAAAAAGAGGAAGGGGTAGCAGAAATAGAGAAAGAAAATATCTTCTGGCTAGCATAAGGCCTCCCACCAGCTGAAGCTAAACAAAAGATGGTTGGATTTAAAAGATGGAGTCCATAGGAGTGGCAGAAATCAACCCTCTTATGGTCTATCTGGAGTCACTTAGGCCAAAAGAAAGAAGTGAGGTTGTGGAAGGGTAGGGAACAAAGGGTAAAGGCAGAAAGTCTGCTTTTGGGGGGGGATGGAGGGGTTGGTATTCTCTTTGTCCATTTTGATCTTTGGGTTCCTGGCCTTGGCAGATCATCTTACCTCATTCTTAGAGTGCTTCACTAAATCTCACACTTACAAATAGTAATTGCTTTTGGTTTTGTTTTTTCAGGGAGACACATCTTAGGTTTACTACTACTACTACTACTACTACTACTACTACTACTACTACTACTACTACTACTACGACTACTGCTACTACTACTACTACTGCCTCACACATCCTTTTCTGATCAGTATGTACTCAAGGAGCAGAACAGCCGCAATGTGGGGTGATGATCAATTTAGCATTGAATCTAGCTATATTTACTTAATACTTTCAGCTCAGCACAGCACAGTGCACAAATCCCTGTTGGTCTCCCTGATTAGCCGTCTGCCTCATTGCCTATGGTCACTCTCTATGGCCAAACTGTATATGTCAAAACTAACCTGTTTTCTATTAATGAATTCTAACTTATCAAAAAAGTTCTCTTTGGTTCTCTATGACTGTTTCCATTAAATGGCCATCTCTGGCTTTTATACAAATAAGCTACTTCTGTATAATGTATTCCCAAAACATTAATTACAATATATTACAAGCACATCATCAGTTGGGGTGCCAGGAAACCATAAGTGCTCTGTGTTCATATAAAGTGCGCTGCCTTCTGCCCACTGTCTTAACTAACCCCATCAGCCTATAATCTTCTTGGACTCAGAAATGGTATCTGTCTTACCAATCTGTCCCATGCCTATCACAGAAGTCAACTCACATTGGCACCCCCACAATGCATCCCGTGAACTTTCAGGGGCCCATTCTGAAGGTATTGCAATTCCATCTCTAGGCCCATTGTATAGCCCTCTCCAATAACTACAAAATAACCCCCATCCTTCTTGGCTAACCAACTCGCGGGCTTTTCAAAAGTAGAAAATGTATCAGTAAGTATTCTAAAGATTACCTTAGTGCTAAGATTCAGCCAAACAAATTACCGAGGATCAACTTAGAAGGATAAGTGAGTGACGTAATCTGCTCAAGAACATTCATGGATTCTTTGCCTAGAATCCTCTTGCCTTACGTTCACATTTTAATATCCTTGAGAGCAGATCGAGGCAAGCTGCTTCTCTATGCATAGCGTTTCTGACACCAAATGTGTGGGTTTGTCTCCTCACCAAGCAACTCTCCAATTCTCTGCAGACAGCAACAGGTATCCAATGACTTCATGTAATTATGCAGAGTTAATGTCTCATTCTCATAATGATGCTCTGGCCTCAGATAAACTACAAGTAGTATACCTCTAAGCAGTCCGTGCTGCTTCTACAAATCAGGAGTTCTCCTAATACCCTCAACTGTGATCATTTGTTATACTAGTTCATTTCATTATTACTCCTTATTTATGGATTATGATAAATGATATTATAAAGAGCACAGATGAACCATTAGGTAAACTGGTTCATCAGGGTGAAGCCTGGGTATTCCTGAGCTAAGAAACTTCTGTCTGTGTGGGGATAGAACACAGTTCCTCCCAGCAAAAACACCAACTCAGAAGTGTTCTGAATCCTGATTTGTAGGTGTTTTTACAGATGTCCTATTATGAAGGCATGATTAAGTCATTAACCATTGATGATTGAACTTAATTTCAAGCCTCTTTCTTCTTTCCCATATGGTCTAGAATTGGAAGATATAGCCTAGCAATGACATGGTTCCTCTGGCTTTCTCGGCACTTCCATTTACCAATCATCTTCTAAATATTAGAAAACAAGACAAAAAAAGCAATATTCTTAGAAGCTCTGTGTTAGCAACTAAGAACTAGACAAATTATAACAAAAGATGTTCCTATGTACTATTATTTAGGACATTGTAAGAATGTCAGAAGCTGCATATCAAAAGCTGGGGGCTGAGACCACAAGAATGCATTCATTTATGTGCTATTATGTGCATTTTGTATTAAATGAATTATACACATGAGAATGCCAATACAAGTCAACCAAGTTACTAGGTTGAATTAATAAGTGTTTTGTAGGGGGAATAAAGAGTTTATTTGTCACGTGTGCCCCAAAGGATCAATCAGATTGACAAAACATAGTCACAGGGGCAAAAGCATAACTGGAAGACAAAGATGTTTATATGAAAGGGGATTCAGGGAGGTGGAAATCTCTGGTTGCCTAGTAACAGGCTGTGGGCAGAAGGCGGAAATGAAACAGCTTAGTTTTCCATTCATTTCTTAAAAGCTACAAAGGCATGGCATTTATGAGCGAGTCAACTCCTCCTGGGCATCCTCTTCAGCTTCTCCCTCCTCTCTCCTCCTTTTCCCACCCATGGGAAGAAAGTAATGGCGATAAAGAAAAAATGGCGGACAATTCTGGTGACTTTCCCCTTAAAATCTCAACTCCATCTTTCCAAACAGTGTGTCTGTCTGGGAAAGAGGGAAACTCTACCAGAAGAAGCCAGAGACTGGTTATGCCTCTGGTTTAGGCAGGACTTGCCCCACACCCAAAAGGAACTTCAACATTAACTTACTGATATAGAGCCATAGAAGTGTCCAGGCTGTGACTGCCAGGATGAATAAAAACACTGTGAAGAGAATGATCTTATTTTGAACATTCCAAAAGGGAGCTCTCTTCTTGGGCTGCTTGCGGGGCCTGGGTTTGCCAATGGGTTTTCGAGGTGGTCTTCTTCCTGGTAGCTTCCCTGGGACACTGACCACCTGGATGGAAATGTTGGATATCTTAAAAAAAAAAAAAAAAAAGGACAAATCATCGATTCAAGATAACCCCAAGCATAAGTGGAGCGACTCCTGAAGGAGACGCCAGTGCTAAAAGGTCTATCAGTCAAGCTATTGTGTGAATGCAATAACTGGCTCTTTATGGAGCTCAGAAAATCTAGACATTAGGGCTGGCAAGCAAAATAGCTCAGTGAGTAAAGGTGCTTGCTACCAAACCTGATAGCCTGAGTTTGACTCCCCTAAACCAGTGGTTCTCAACCTTTCTAATGCTGCAGCACTTTAACACAGTTCCTCATGTTGTGGTAAAGATCTGTATTAAACCATAAAATTGTTTTCATTTCCTAACTGTAATTTTACTACTCTTGTGAATTGTAATGTAGATAAATATTTGTGTTTCCTGATGGTCTTAGGCCACCCCTGTGAAAGGGTCATTGGACACCAAAGGGGTAGAGACTCACAGGTGGAGAACCACTGCCCTAATCCCACAAGGGGAGAAGGACTGAACAATTCTTGAGAGTTATTCTCCAACCAGACACACACACACACACACACACACACACACACACACACACACACACACACACACACACAGAGGCATGTACATTCTTATCATGTAAAAAGAGAATAAAAAGCTAGATGGTGTGCCAACCACTGAGCACACCTCCCAGCACTCCAACCCTACTGAATGACACTATGAAGCAGAGGCCTGACTCCATGGAGCCAAGCAGACAAAGGGACCTGAGGGTTGGGAAGTATATTTCTTTTGGTGCGTTGATTTGTTTTTAATCTGAATGTCAGAAAGAATTGGGTTTGCAGACATTTGTTTCATGAGACAAGATCTTCTATGTAGCTCAAGCTGCCCTTGAACTCATAATTCTCCTGCCTCAGTGTGCTAGGTGTTGGGATTACAAGAATGTACTGCCATGCCCAGATGTTTATGGCCTTTAAAGGCTTGTATTATTCTGATTTTCTCTTGTATTCTTGTTATTTCTGTCTGGTGGCAAGATTGAAAATAAGCATACATGTGAGTTTCTCACATAAATATATTGATTTCCTCACTGTAACTTCCTGACTGGGCTAGGGAGACAAACTAAAGAGGTGTGATTATTTTTGCTGGCCTGGAGGGTAGGATGCCAGCACTGTCATTTTGTCATTGACAGCCACAAAACTGTTTGGTGACTCAGTTTCTCAATCATAAAAGACTCTTTCTAAGCTAAAGCAAATGAAGTAGATGACTCATCACTGGTAAACTCGCTGGTTTGTGGGCATTCCACTGCTTGAAAGGGGGAGATGCATTATTTATCTGTTCCCTCTCCTCCTCTTTTATTTTCCCCTCTACCTTCTGTCATTTGACGCTGTGAATTCTTTAATAATGCATGTGAGAGTTTAGCTTCTTAGACAAAGAGATTTATACATGTCAGGGTAACTAAACTCCAGTGATGAAATAACCTTTAAACACACATCCTTTTAATGGCAGCATTCCAGGTAAAACAAAACAAAACAGAAAGACAAAACAACAATGATGAAGAAGTAAATTGTCTGGGCATCTCTGTTAGCCTTGTCTCACCCTCTCACACTCTTCCTCCTTCTTCCCATCCAACTGCCACGTTTTCCAGCCTTTAATCCTGCCAACTAATGGGATGATATGGGGCCAAGTACACTGTGCATTATTCACGACGCCCTCATTCTCTTTGCCAAACATCCTTGTCAACCCTTGGAATGAAAAGCTGCCTGTATCTCTCATGGTGGAAGTGAACTGGACAGACTTCATTTGATGTGGGTTCTTGAAGCGATGAGTTTGTTCTTTTGGAAAGAAAATGAACCACTGTGGGATGCGTTAAGTGTGGTGTCAAAGCTACTTTCAAGCATGACTCCAAAGGAGTAAAGGAAGTGAACAGAAATGCCAACACATATAGAATACCAAGGCCCAAGCTGGATCTTTAATCCAGAACACATTCTAGGCAGTCTCAGTTAGCACTACTGATTAAATTTTAAAGTGGAATTTACGTAGAGATGAGTACAATTTCCCTGGACTTTTCTAAAAAAACAGTATTAATCAATTACCACCTATAGTCCTTTAAAACAAGTTCACATTCACAAAATCTATTAAATACTGTGAGAATTGAGTATTTACTTTTGTCTTCTTTGTTTTTATAGCCTCCTGGATTCATTTCACTAACAGTACACAGTGCTCAAGGGAGAGTGAGGGCTGTCCACACTGTACTTACTTTGAGGTCAGAGGACTTGCAGGAAGCATCACTTTTTTCTTTGTCCATTTCCATCTTGTGTGTGACCATGTAGGGCAGTCTGCAGGCCCTTGTTCACTCACTTCCTCCCATGATAGCTTGAGAAGAATGGAGAGGCAGTTATTGTGTTCAGCTAGCTTACAGGGGAATGGAGTCAGCTTACCTCCCGTGTCCAGTTCAGAAACTGAAGCTGTCTCTCTGCTTCACTGTAAAGTTAAAGGGACCTAGCACACAACGTCTCCCCAACAGTGATAAGTTTCTGAATGTAGCTCTATGATGAACCAAGGGCTCAGTTCCCTACCAGTAATGCAATTCAACAGTCCAAACATATTGACAAATCTTATTAAGATTGAGTTAACCAAGCATACATTGTCCTCTCTGTGTCCTCATCTTAAATGTAACTTCAGCTTGGTCACCTTGCATTTTCTCTTCACGTCTGCCTTCTTCAAGCCTTTCTGAGTCTATAAGACTAGCCTCGTTTGCTCAGGCTATCAAAAGGATTATTCTGCTTATGCCAAGAAATCTTTACTAGTTATACAATAGAAAAATCAAGCAATTAAACCGGGTATGGTTCTTAATCCTACAACTTGGGAGATAGAAACTGAAGGGCAGTAACATTATATGGACTCAATGGGTTATATTTAGTAATGTACAAATACATATATGCATACAATAAAAGTTGATGAATTAAAAATACATGAATTTGAAGGAACATGAGAATGAGGTATATGGGAGGCTTTGAGGGAAGAAAGGGAAGAGAGAAATGTCATTAAAATACAATCTCAAAAACAAACAAAAAACCACAGTCCAGTTTGAGTGAACAGATATATGCCAAAGCAAGTGTCTGAGCGTTAAGGGTAGACTGTAAATGTGGGCAGATTTATTGATGACATTAAGATCTTTCAATGCAAAGTTCTAAATGTTTCTTGCTAAGATGCTATGGTGTGCTTACAGACAGGAGCCTAGCATAGCTGCCCTCCAAGAGGCCCAACAAGCAGCTGACAGAGACAGATGCAGATACTTACACTCAACCAATGGACAGAAATCGGGGATCCCTGTGCTTGAATTAGGGAAAGGCTGGAAGAAGTTGTGGAGGAGGGTGACCCCATAGGAAGACCAGCAGTCTCAACTAACCTGGATCCCTGAGATCTCTCAGATACTGGACCACCAACCAGGCAGCATACGTTAGCTGCTCTGAGGCCCCTGACACATATACAGCTGAAGACTGCCTGGTCTGGCCTCAGTGAGAGTAGATGCACCTAACCCTGGAGAGACCTGAGGCCCCAGGGAGTAGGCAGGCCTGGAGGGGGTCGGGGTGGGGGTGGGGAGGAGGAATGGGATGAGGAACTGTCGGAGGGCGAACCTGGAGGGGGATAACAGCTGGACTGTAAAAAAAGATTAAACATAATTTAAAAAAAAAGAAAAAATGCTGGCCAGAAAACGATCATCTCTGGGAGTGAAATACACTAGACAGCCACAGATCTGAAGAGATGTGGCAAAAGCTGGAAGATGAGGCAGACAAGCTGGTAAGCAGCATGGAGAGCAAGCATTCTCCAATCTCCTATGGTTTTAACTGTTACTGAAGTTCTGGGAAAGAGTTCCTTAAATTCCAGAACAAATCACAAAAGACAACATAAGGATCAAATGCAGGCTAATGTTCCCATTATGAACAGCTTGAATGACAGTCCCTATCATCAGTAAAGGTCCTGTGCAGAAGGAAGCAAGGCAAGCAGAGGGCACACAGTGACCTAGCTCCAAGAAGTATCTCTTCATTAGAGTCAGCAGTTGTCATGGAGAAAACAAAGTTAGCCTCAGGGTAAATTCAACCCATCAAAACCTTGCAAACGTTTCCATGCTTCGCACCAAAGCTACTGCACACTGAAGACTTGACATCCTCTGAGTCATGCAGCCAGCATAAGCAAGGTTCTGAGACCTTGGCATGGAGGCACCCAGCAGTGGGAGGTGACTCATCCATCTTGCCTACCTGCAGGTGAGGCCAGCTTTTCTGCAGCTGAGAAGTGCATTTCAAACACTTAGGCTCCGCTTCCCCCTGCTATGATAAATGCCCACAGAGAGAGAGCTGCCATCTGATTGTCGCTGGCTGCCTAGCCCTTGGGATGGAGTGGGAATCTCAAGGTTGCTCTGGTCATCCCTACTGCTCTGTAATAAACTGATGGCTTCCCTTTCGCTCTTGACTCACAGGAAGGACTGTGATCGTAATGCTTTGTGTCATATCCCATGGATCCTTAAAAAAAGAAAAATCATCTTTGATCTGGACTACTCTGGGTCTTTAACTGGGTTCGCTCCTTTAGACCCAACCCATGCTGAAGCTGATCTGTGTATTCAGTACTGAAAAACAAAGCTTCCTAAAATGACTCCAGCAGCACTTTTTTTCCTTTACAAACAAAAGCTCTTTTTATCTGTCCCTGCATCCTGCTCTTCAAGATCTTTCTCAGTGTGACACCAAAACACCTGACTGTGTCCTTCTGTCACAGAAACAGATCCATCAAATCATGCATTTCAGTCTTTATTTCTCAATGTACTCATCCATCCATCTGCTTATACACTTAATGCATGATGTTTGGTGACACACGGCAACTATTTTTAAATGATAAAATATTTTACTCTTTTTGTTGTTTTTTTGGTTGGTTGGTTGGTTGGTTTGGATTTTCAAGGCAGGGGTTCTCTGCATAGCCCTGACTGTCCTGGAACTCACTTTATAATCCAGGCTGTCCTCCATCTCAGAGATCCCCTTGCCTCTACCTCCTGAGTACTGGGATTCAAGGTGTGTACCACTTTGTCTAGAGGAGGAAACCCAGTTAAGGAGATAGAGTAGTCCAGATCCAAGATCCCTTTTCCTTTTTTAAAGAACCATGGGATATGACACAAAGCATTACGACCACAGTGTTTCTTGTGAGTCGAGAGCGAAAGGAAAGTCATCAGTTTATTACAGAGCATTAAGGATGACCAGAACAACCTTGAGATTCCCACCCATCCCGAGGGCTCAGCAGGAAGTGGTGATCAGATGGCAGCTTTCTCAGTGGCTTGTATCACTGTTCAGTGGAGGCATGTAAGCTGCCCATTACACCATAAGGTAAAATGTAAGATGTATGATCCCAGAGATTGAAGATTAGCCTGAACCATAGAGAAGGATGACATCAGCAGCCCTCCTTCCAGGTCTTGGGTTGTCCTCTGGCCCCCACTGCTATCCACATTTTAGCCATGTTCTACATCCTGCTTATAGCACTTGTGCAAGGTTTGCATTCCAACCCAAAGGATTGTCTTGCATTTGGCATTTTTGGCCTTTAAAGCTCTTTGATGCACACTACTATTTGAGATCCCAATTATAATAATTGGTCAAGCTATATTTTATGGCACCTCTCACAAGTCTTGTACATGAATTATCATGTCTGTTCAATATCCAACCATACATCAGGCAAAGTTATCATCTTCCACACAAATGCCTTGATAGAAAGGAAGGAGAGAGATCCTTGACAGAATTTTATTAGGTCTGGGGTTTAGTTCCACCCTATTTACAAGCTAGTAAGTTGGCCTCTTACTGTCATCATTGGTTCTGGCAAAACACATCATAAAAATTGGGCTTCTAAAGCAGGACGGGCATTGACTCATTTACACTACTTCCCTTTTCCCCTTAAGTGTCACAGGAGTATCACGCCATGGTCCAGGTGAATGCCGCTCGCATAATGTGTTCACATCACAAGTGAGGGAATCAGACCGTGGGGACTATATGACTTTTACATGAAGCGATAGACACATGGTTGAAGATGAAGGTATCATCTAATTCCCCATGTTTCACTCCAAACCCACCCTGAGAAGTGAACAGGGAGCAAGTCAAGACACTGCATTCTTGACACTCACAGTACATTATCGTCTCTAAACTTCCATAACATACCAACACAGGCTGGGAAATCTAAACAGCCACAGCAGGACCTTACTGTCCCACGGTCCTTGAGGCCAAAAAGTCATGCTTCCTTTAAAACCTTCTTTTTCTTGCTTCTGATCATTTGCCAGCAGTCATTGGTGTTTATTGGAGCACCACTGTCTCCATGTGGATTTTGCCTGATTTAGGTGGAATCATCCATGCTCAGCCATATTAATCCTTGGGAAAAGGCAAAATAAAAGTACAGAGAGCAAGTAGGCCTTTTGTTCTGGTTTAATCATCCCACTACAAAGCGCTGCTTTTCTTTTTAAAATGTTTTATATGAGAAGTGCTCAGTTTAGTCTACACACGTGGTTGGATTAAGGAGCACTGGGGTTTTGCTTATTGACTTTTTGGCTAAGATCAAGTGACAAACATTAGCGTGGACTTATTTACAGCCACACTGATTCACAGGCTTAACCAGACAATTAGAGGCCCAGACTGGTCAACAGAAAGCAGTAATCTCACAGAAATCTATCACTTTCATGAGCTGCATATAACCCACCTCACAGGAGAAGCTGAACTAGCTAATTTCTTGATAAAAGAACGTATCTGCTGCACTAAAAAGTATTGATTTTGGAAATCATGAAAAGCTCATAATATTATAAAGGAATGACAGTAAATGACTAGGAAAACACAAAACCAATGGGAGATGAGAATAATTATGAATAAAGAATTAAATGAAACATGGCTACAAATATGCTGGGCACAGAGAAATCTTGATAAAATGAATAAAAATACTCCTCCAAGGCATTGTAGATATGTTTTCTGTGGCCTATAGAGTAACAACACTTAGCCAAGAGACAAGTCCTGCTCGGCCTTGCAGTTGGCAATGCCAGGAAGTTCTTGTTCTTCATGCTGCTCTGTACTCGCAGCTACAGTGTGGTTGTCAGGACAACCATTCCACAGACTGTGTGCAGAAGCTGGAATCCAAACAACATCCTATTCAATTGCTTGCTCCTCATTCTACTCAATGAATGGCCTCAATAGCTTTGATATAATTTACAAACACCAAGTAAGAGATGTGCCCTGGTATATGTTCTACTCATTGCTTCCAAAGTAGAGATATTGGGATTGACATCCAAATACCAATGTCAGAAATCCTGTCTGTCCTGCTCTCTCCTCCCAAGAGATGAACCATTTTAGAATTAAGTAGGATCTTTTCTACCACAAACAGATAGGAGGTAGGTAGGTAGATAGATAGATAGATAGATAGATAGATAGATAGATAGATAGATAGATAGATAGATAGATATGGATACAGATACAGATATCTCTCTCTCTCTCTCTCTCTCTCTCTCTCTCTCTCTCTCTCTCTCTCTCTCTCTCTGGCTCAACTAAGGGATTACATAGAGCTTGTTGGGTTTTTTGTTTGTTTGTTTGTTTTACCTTTGAAGTCAACGGTTCAGCTTTGTTTCAGCCAACACAAATAATGTCTCTGTGTGGTTTATGTTATAATGACTAAATTACTTTTTGTTCATTCTACTGGCATCTCTTCTAGTCTTGCCCAAAGTTGAAAATATTGAGTTAAGTATTGATTTACAGTGGGTCTCCTGGTTGTCTCATGCTTGCTGTTCTCATGAGAATGATAGAATATAGTTGATTAAGTTCACGAACCTACCAACATGAAGAAGACCCCGCCAGAGCCTTGCTGCTTCTGCAACAGGCTTCCGGCTCCTTGAGGCACTTTGTGGCAACCTATTACTTTCTCCTTAGGCATAAACGGCATGTGAGTGGATGTCTCTGCTAACTCATCCCTCTCAGGATCAACAAGACCAGAAAGAATTATGTCATAAGTGATAGTTTCCACTTTCATAAGTTCAATTTTCATCACTAGAAGTCTCTGTTAGCATCCACCCACGGTCATCCACAGCTGCCAAATCCCTTGACTCTGAGCTAAGGCTCTTCAGACCCACTCATCTGCCTTGGTGTGTTAGCAAAACAGCGGAGGAGGGAACCTGTCTACAGGGCTGGTGTCAAACCTTGAAAGACATTCTCCACAGCCGTCTAGTCAGGAGAAGTGACTGTACAGCAGCAGGTTCGTGCTGACTCTTCTCATGATAAACCTACACCACCTACACCAGTTGAGGACTCCATGTTCCTTATGCTAGCTGAAGCATAGCATAAAAGCTGATGCATACTGGGTGCCCAGAAAATTTTAGTTGTTGTATTAATTATTAGTTAATCACTTAGGTTATTTCAGACAACATTGACAAATAGCTAATTTCATGAACTTTGCTTCTTTTGCTATATAGGGAAATGTTTCAGACATTTGAGTCTCAAAATTGAATTGTACCCGACAAGAATACCTCAGTTACCTTACCTCAATCTTCCCCCCTGGAAAGGATGGCAGATTTACATAATATCTACGTCACTTTGATCTAATTTCATGTGAAAAATTTCAATGTATTATAAGCTACATTAAATCTGAGCTATTTATATACACACAGGAAATTATTAAATCCACCCCTTGAGCTGGGTCCAGAAAAATCGACATATCTGTGATTTCCTGAGCTACAGCTGGAAAAAAGTTTTCATTGTGAGTTTGTACTGGGGGAGATCAAGTATTATTTGAGTGCAAAGACCACATTTTTACTCATGCACTCCCTAGAGCTCAGCCCTGGCTCTGGGATGCAGAAGGTAGTGTTATGTTGTGATATTTATCAGGCTTGAGAATCACAATATTCACAATTCAGAAATTTGAGCATTTTTATTTGTTTGTTTCTTTGTTTAAGACAAAGGTCTCACTATGTTAAGGGTCTCACTAGGTAGCCCTGACTGGCCTAAAACTCTATGTAGACCAGACTAATCTCAAACTCACAGAGATCTATCTACCTCTGCTCCCCTAATACTAGGACTAAAGATATGTGCCACTATATCTAGCCTCCAAAATCAGATTTATTCTGTTTTAAAAAGCAAAATTATGTAAATATGTGGTGAGATTGTAACAATCACTAAAGGATATAGATTGTATAGACAGAGTCCGACTTTTAGCACACAAAAAGCAAACATGTGCTAGAGTTTGAGTGCACAGGTCACTCTAAGATTCACGTTAGTAACTAGGAACCCAGCCCCTCCCCCAGGCTCCAAATGTTAGCGTGAAGAATGGGGCCTTTCAGTGATTGGGAAGTGCTTGCCAAACTCTATCCCTTATGGATGAGCCATTGGCAATTGATAGCTCCTGGGGAGGAAGAATTATTCTTTCTTGAGGGTGTTCCCACTGGTAGGTTTTTCTGTGTCACAGTGGATGGCCGTCCTCCAATGCTCTTATGAGCAATTCTAACTCAAATTAATGAGTTATCATAAAAAATGAAGAGATGTGTTTGGGAGAGAAACATGTTGTGGAGGAATATGAGGAAAGTTAGAGGGAGAAATGTGGGGTGAGCATGATCATATTTCATAATATACATTATAATATTCTCAAGAATAAAGAAAATGATAGTACAAGTGTTATTCATCGATACTTATATTATTTATCCTGCAATAAGGTGATATAAAACAGAAAAGTTTAAAAAGAAAAAAGAAAAAGAGTGGGGCCCCTGAGGTCAAGGAGGATGGTGCAGTTGACTAAGTTTGTGTCTTGAAAAAACAAAAGACTTGAGTTGAATTCCCAGCACCTTGATAAAAATAACTACAGTGGTACATATTTGTAATCCTAGCATTGAGAGAGACACAAAGTTCCCTGAGGCTTGCTGGCCACCAAGCTAGCCTAACTGGAGAGCTCCCAGCCCGTGAGAGAAACTGTCTCAAAGGAGCTGGACAGTATTTCTGAGGATGACATTTAGGTATCTTCTAGCCTCCAGAAATATGTTTTACACACACACACACACACACACACACACACACACACACACACACACACACACTGAGAGAGAGAGAGAGAGAGAGAGAGAGAGAGAGAGAGAGAGAGAGAGAGAGAGAGAGCAGACTGGGGCCTTTATAAGGTGATTAGATCTTGAGGTTGCTTCCCTCATGATGGCATTAATATCTATATGAAAGAGACTTCAGATAGCTCCCCAGTCCCCTTCATCTCTTCCACTATATGAAGACAAAGGTTTGGTTCATTCTTGGGGACACAGCTCCATCTTTGAAGCTGAGGGCAAAGCATGGGAACTTCTGGTATCTTGATCTTGGAAGCCCAAGCTCTACACCTGTAAGAAATAGGTTTCCATCATTACAAATTGTCCAGGCTAAGGAATTTTGTGAAAACAGTTCCATCCGATCTATGGTATCTCTCAAGTGAAACTTATTTCTTTCTAGTTTGTTGTGAGACAGGATTTCTTCACAGACTATTTGTCATGTTTGAACCTGTGTGAGCCAAGACTATCCCATTACAAGACTGATGCAATGTTCCCTCAGAGGAGTATTGATCCAAGAATATGGAACAGAATGGATCTTTAACTTTATCCTACAGAAGGTTATTCAATCTGTGTTTCATTAAAATAAAGGTCAGTAGGACAATATTTGCTCTAGACAAATGTGCACTCTATGAGATTTATCTTTGCCCTTCAAACTGGCTTTACCTTCTTAGCTCAAGACTATTAAAGTTGTCATATTTTTCTTGAGAATATATTATAGGCCGGGAGCCACACCAGAGATTTGGACTGTGCTGAGAAATAAATTAGTTAACCACATTTCACTTAAGCTCTCTGGACTAAAGCATTCAAGTGGAATTCCAGAAACAATCATTTCTCTTCTGTGCCATACTTTGTGGTCATACTTACCAGTCAACCTCATTTCATCCAATCCTGTCTTCTACATGGGGTCCTTATAAGCATGGCTTGCTCATGGATTTAATGGACTATGACACCAATATGAAAAACATTGGGATTTGGGGCAGGGAACTGAGCTTTCCAAGGAGAATTAACTTGCAGTTGCCTGTGGACTTTGGATTCCATCAATGCCCTAACATGATGTCTTTTAGAATATTCACAAACTTTTAAAGAAGGGCAGTTCTAATGAGAGTTAGAGAAATTGGCAGGGATTAACTTTGCAGGCGATACTGTAAACTGGCAGGGTAGGTGGTAATTTGGTAATATTAGCCAAAATGGATAAACATAGGTCCTACAAGGACATTTCTTATGGTTTTATTTTCAATAGTGTGACTAGAAAACATTTTAAAATCTAACAATTCACAGATTAAATAAGAGATGACATATAATGTCATTGGATTTTCTTTTTTGTTGGTATATTATTTTGCTTACATTCACTTTTTGAGACAGAGTCTCATGATTAGCCCAGGCTAGCAGGATTATAGATGTATATCACCATGTCCAGCATATCCAGTAGGTAGTCAATGATAAAGTGTTCAGTAGGTCCACATAGAAGGTCTCCTCATGATGAAAGGCTCATCTTCCTCATCTGACCTTGCTGGGACATGCCACAGGTCACATGCATGCTAAAATCATATCTGCACTCCCTGTCACTAAGAAAGCTTAATTATGGGCAGTATGTCACTAAAGAAAACTTACTATCAAGAGATCATGAGGATGGGGAAATTCAAGAGACACTGTGCATGTTTGCTCAAGACTTTACAAGTTTTGATATTTTGAGACTATGTTATATAGGCTCAGAACCAAACAGAGCTTTGATTTTGCTGAGTTATAAATCAGTTAACCATATTTCACATAAGCTCTCTCATTTAAAATATTCACTAGAAACCATAATCTAAACACATGCATGCTGGCACAAGTAAATTGTGTGTGCAGGTTATCCCGGAGGGTAGATTGTCTTCCATCAACCTCAAATTACCGAGACCATTTTACAAAACTGTAAGGTAATAGGTACAAAGTGGCTTGTAGAATCAGGCGTGCTTTCCAAGGAGAATTAACTCAGATATTCATCTATTGCAGGCTATACTCGATGTCATTTTGAGCTGGCCTTGTGCCAAAGAAAAGATTAATGTTAAAAATATCCAGTTCTTTTTCTTTTGTTTGTTGCACGTGCCAGCACAGCCCTGTGTTGATGGGAAAATTCTTATCTGTACAATTAACAGCCTGTTGGCATCACAGAGAAAAGCTAAGCACTATGGATTTAAAAATCTCACTCACCGATCTTCTAACTTGTGGTTTTAGTGGCCACAGGAGAGGTATTACTGAGGACACTTGAGGTTTGCATAATGACTTTTTGAGTTTACTCTGCTATAATCACTACCATTTACAAGTATAAAGGATGCACAGCATGCTAAGTCTACAATTTAAGAGGGGAGACAGATTTCTCTTTTCCAACATAGCCTTGAAGTTTTATCTGTATCACAGCTATCAGAAGCCCGGAGAACAAGGTCTCCAAGCTTAAGGCCTCACTGGGCCTCAGAGGAAGTCCAAGGTTATTTTGGGCAACTGAGTGTGACTCTGTCTCCAAATAAAAATTAAAAAGAGGGCTTTGGATATAGTTCACAGTAGAGCACTTGCTTTGCATGCTAGAGGCCTTAGCATTGCAAAGCCAAGGGCTTATCAGGCAGAGTGCCTGTCATAGTCAGTGTTCTGTTGCAGTGAAGAGACACAGGACAGCATTTAATTAGGGCTGGCTTACAGTTTAACAGGTTTAGTACATCACCATCATCATGGTGGGAAGCATGGCAGCACAAAGGCAGAAATGGTGTGGAGACATAGCTGAGAGCTGCATCCTGATCCAAGAGACTGAGCTTGCCGTGGACCTGTGAAACCTCAAAGCCCATCCCCACTGACATTCTTCCTCCAACAAGCCTACTCTTCCTAATTCTTTCAAACATTGACACTCCTTAGTGACCAAGCCTTCACATCTATGAGCCTGTGGGAGCTGTTCTTATTCAAGCCGCCATGGTGCCTTAGGCCTATAATTCCACAACGTGGTAGGTAGATGAAAGCAAAAAGATCTAGAGTTTAAGTTTGACCTAGGTGACCTGAGAACTTGTTTCAAAAAAGCAAAATCTAGGAGAAAATAAATAACAAAAGGCTTTGAATAATACACTTTGAAGTCCAGTCAAACAGTTGTTCTTTCAAACTGAAATGAATAGCCTTCCAAGAACTGGAGTCTATCATTTCAGTTGTATCCTAACGCCTGGGAGCAAAGAATCTTGAGTAAGGGATAATAGTGACCTTTGCTCCATTCGTTGCTTGCACAGTATGAAGGCTCAATGACAGAGGACCCAGAGTCTACAGCATTTCAGAAGTTGACCTTGGTCCGTATAATAGGAAAATCAGCCTCAAAATATCCAAAGGAAATAGACAAACAACCCACACAGATGATGCGCATATATATATATATATATATATATACACTTTAAACCGTAGTCTTTATGCTTTACAGTAATCATGAAAACAAAATACCTGAAGTCAGCAGAAGTATTGCAGTCTCAAGGACTACATTGAGTTTTACCAGTTTGAGCCCACGGCAATTAAATGTATTAACAATAGCACTGAATATTTAATGCCACCAAAGCTTTCTATGGATGGTAACTGAAGTGTTGGAATGCATCAGGCCAATTGGAAGAGAAACCTTGTGAACAACGAATGAGCTCTGTATTTCCATTGACATGAGACAACTTCAGTGTCACTTGCTGGTAGGTAGGGTGACTTGAAAGAGGAGAACCCCAGCCTGGTTTGTCATTCTGGCAGTATGTTTTTGTTTTCATTCATCTTTCTGCCTGACTTAGCAACACAACAAGAAATCTTCCCACTATAGTCTCATGCAGCCTATAGGTGACACCAGCTGTAAGCAAATAATTCTGTTTCTATAATCTAAAGGAGCTTTGGCTATGGCCCTGGGTTAAGGAGTTGACTTATAAAGCTGAGAGTCATGGATGATTCTCTGATAGACCTAAAAACCTCACAATAAAAAATGGTGAGATGTATATGTATGTGTATGTATAAGATGTCTATTATGTATATGATGTATATACATACATACACACATACACACATATATATCAATGTCTATCTATATCTATATATCTATATCTACTATCTATAGTATGTATATATACTATATATACATACATAATATATCCTTCAATCAGGCTTATGGAGCTATGCTGGCAGAATTTGAATTTTAAAAACCAACTGATGTGGGCTGGAGATGTAGTGTGATTGGTAGAGTATTTGCCTAACACAGAGAAAACTCCAGATTAGATTTTTCAGCACGGTACAAATACAGGGGGGAATAGAAGACTTTAACCCCAGCACGGTACAGGTGGAGGCCGCAGGAAGGAAGATCAGAAGTTCCAGGTCAATCTCACCTACATAGTAAGTTCCAGGCCAGGCTGGGCTACATAAGACCCTATCTCAACGAAAACCATAAATAATTAAAAGCAAGTAACTTCTTTTCTTCTTTGCTTTAAGGTTCTGACTTTTAATCCTTCCTAGTAGAAATCCAAGATGAAATGAAATCTTAGCATAAGAGTTCCAGGTATTTGACAAATTATAACTCTGTTCTCAAGTCTCCCCAGAAAGGATGGTCTTTGGGGTCACAAAACTTCTCTCATTCGACATACCTACTCTGCCCAAGCAGATGGGGAAGAATAGGTCCGAAAGCAGATGGCCTAGCCATTATAGGAATGACGACCCAATAGGGGGCTTTCTCTGTGCTAGGCAAACGTGCTACCAAACACACTACCCAAGTTATTTGTTCTTTTTTTTTTTTTTAAGTCCAAATTCTACCAGTGTTTGGCCAGAAGCCCAGTTAGAATGCAGCATGATGTATAACGTGCAAAACACTTCATTGACATGCTTATGAGTTTCCCATAGAATCATGCAGCGGACTCTCAGCATTGACACATCTTAAAAATACATTGTTGGGCTAGTTAGCTACTATGTAATATAATCTCTGTCTGTTTTCCATGCCATTATTTACTCGTTTACTGATACTAGTACAGATTAATATATATTTACTTTATAGCTTAGATTCTAATCCAATTTATTTTGTAGCTCAAACACCCCCTCTCTCCCTCTTCCTTGCTGTGCTTTGGAATATTAAATTACCATCACAAAATGAGTTGGATTTCCTGAATTTATACTTTCCAAACAATTTCTTCAAATGTATTCGAAATGTATTACGTGTGTGCATTGCTTCTCAGCCTTGTGGCTAAGATCGAGTGTATGACATGTGTGTGCTGTGGTGGGGCACACATGTCACAGTGTGTGAGTGTGTGTGGGGGGGTGTGCTTGCACGTGCACACAGAGTTCATGAGGCAAGCCCGGGGAACTGGTTCTCTCACATGCTTTCACCTGACGGGCTATCTAACCAGTTCTCGCCAAAGTTTCTTAAACTTTTCTTCCAAACAAGACCATTTTCTCAGAACGTCTACCTTTCTCTGCATTTCGTCCCCTATGCCACACATGCCAAAGTAGCATTTCTATAACGTTAGTTGTTTGCTTTGTCACATCTCTCTCCTAATTTGTTAATACTTTTATATTTTAAGGAGAATGGATTTTTTTTAAAATTTATGCACTTACCCACAATTCCCCCATCAAATAGTGTATTCCTGGTAATATATTTTTCTTAATGAAATAATAATGCTTTAAAGTTGGTCTTTATCAACATGTGCTTCATTCTTGATCTTAAAAGGTAGTGAGCAGGCCAGAGATTGCTCAGTGGGTAAATGTGTCTGCCCCAAAGCTTGATAACATGAGTCCACCCTCAGCACCCCTAGGGGAAGGAGAGAACCCATTCCTAAAGGTTGTTCTCTGAACTCCACACAAATGCCTAGGCATGCACATAGTTCTTTATCTCATAATAATAAATAATACCATTGTAAAATTGGCATTCTTAATTTAAATTGTCTAGATCAATGCTTCTCAACCAGCAGGTCAAACAACCTTTTCACGAAGGTTGCATTTCAGATATCATGCATATCAGACATTTACATTATGATTCATAACAGCAGGAAAATTACAATTATTAAGTAGCAACAAACATAATTTTATGGTTGGGGTTGCCACAACATGAGGAAATACATTAAAGGGTCACAGGATTAGGAAGGTTAAGAACCACTGATCTAGATAGAGAATTCTGTGTTGAAAATATTACTTTATGTTCCTAAGGTTGTGTTGAGAACTCTAAAGATGAACATGATTTTTTTGTATGCAATAGCTTTTACTCTTTAAAAGCTCTGGGCTGGAGAGATAGTCCGGTTGACCAAGTGTTTTCTATGCAAGCATGAAGACTTGAGTCTCCCAAAGACTATGTTTATAGAGGTGAGTGTGGGCGTACACATGTGATCCCAACACCAAGAAAGCAGAACCTCACAATTTCTGATGCTTGCTGGCTAGCCAGCCCAGCCTACTTGGTGAGTTCAAGGCTGGTGAGAAATCCTCTCTCATACCTGAGGTAGTCCTCTGGACTACATACACATGCATGCATTAAGACTTTTCTACTTTCAGTGGTCAAACATTCTACTACAATGCTACCCATGAAGGACTCTTATCATGTGTCTCTGTCTCCCAACCCCTGCCTGACATTTATAATTCTTTTTAAACAGTTCTTGTCTGGGGGGGGGGGGAACCTTCTAGTAATGCCTTAATATTATCTCTACAAAAAATTCTCTCCAGCATGCCTATGGTGCACAGACATTCCTGTAGGCAAAACATTTGTACAAAAAAATAAATGAATTTAATTGATTACATTTGCTTCCCTAATTGACTTTTCTCCCTTCTGAGATTCTAAGTCCATAACTATTATACGTTATTTTTAATATTTATATTGTATTACCATCTATTTGTAAATTTTTATGAGGTGCATTTTCTTGGTATTCTAATTTACTAGGTTGTTCTTGGCACCCAGCCTAGCATGTCTTATTTTATTCATTTTATTTTTGTTAATTTCTATGATGGAGGGGTTTTTTTTTTTCCTTCTTTATAATGGATGACTGCTTTATGTTTCCAATGTTTTCCCCTTGACACTCTTGGCATGTTTACTTGTCTTATCCTGAATGATTCTCTCTGTACAAAGTAGTGCTGCTTACATCCCCAGAGGGTCTCTGCTTCCTTCCGTGAGCTGCTCCCTGAGGTTATATATTATCTTGACTGTGAGTACAAATTAGAAAGAACAGAAAATTTTCTCCCCGAGGACTCTACAGTGCCAGGCTTTCTTCCAACCGCCCCTTCCTAATGGATGTTACTTCCCAGATCCCCTACGCCCATGGGCACACAGGGACTGAACCGCCTTTCTCTCTAGGAATTCTCTCCTAGGTGTCTTTTACTTTGGAGGACCCTTTAGCTTCCCTCCTTTCTCATCTGGCAACTCCAAGGTAGGGTTTGAGGAAGGGTTTGTCCCATTCAGATGATACAATAATAATTCTGCAGGAGCCATGAAAGGATTGCCTGCATACCAAGGGGGCTCCTGGGTACTTACGAAGGATCCCATAGAAGTCTCTGGGATATCCCAGAACTGCAAAGGACTGTTTGAAAAACTATCATCTAAATACTTAGCATGGTAATATTATATAGTCTCATTTATTGTTTACCTTTTCAAATCAGTTCATGATTCATTATACAAATAAAGATACGTCATTTCTCTTAACTAACTACATTTTTAAAAGAGTAAGATGAATTGGTAGGGTCTATACTCAATTTCCCTGTTAATTTTTCATTCCATAAAAAAAATATCTTGGGAATTCATTTATGTTATGCAGATCTCAATCTTGAGCAACCTTTAAGAATTTTAGGGGTTTGGGTCCTATAAACAATGTATAGATAGCAAATACCACATAGTGTATCATTCCTGGCCAACAGGGGGATTGTATAAATATCAGAATAGATCTGAGATCCATCCTAGATGAGGAAAACAAGAAAAGCAAAAAGCTACTTATTTTTAAAACAGTTGTTTGAGAAAATCACCCTAACATCCATCTATCCACCCTTCCATCCATCTATTCGTTATTTCCTGAATACCCATACAAAAGCTCATGATGTTTTGTCTTGCTTGCAAGGTCTAAAATTATAAGTACAAAGTAGATACTTAAAGAAATGTGTATAGGTCAAGACAGTGTTTGTAATCTTCTAACTTTAAGATTTCTAGTGGGAAAAAACTATATCTAGATTTTCTGTTGAAATTAGCAAGCTAAACCTGACAACTTTGCAAACATTTTCTCATATTTGATCCATTGTCTACTGTTTGTGCTAATCTCGACTACTAACTCCTGAGTGAAAAGGGAAGGAACCACTCCAATCTGCCAAGTCTCTGACAGAGAATGAAGTTACACTCTG
Source organism: Uromys caudimaculatus (assembly GCA_028551405.1). Lineage (NCBI taxonomy): Eukaryota > Metazoa > Chordata > Mammalia > Rodentia > Muridae > Uromys > Uromys caudimaculatus. The sequence goes on from CM052713.1 coordinate 36,274,863, forward strand.
GAACACAGACTAAATTGTTTATTAGGTACGTTCTGTGAGTCAAGGAGAGAAATTTTTGGCAAACAAATAAATAAATAATCAAACAACTGAGACCTTAGGGCACAGGAGGTCAGAGAGAGGAAGGGGAGTCTTTGCATAGTTCTAAAGGAACAGAAGGTGGCAGCAGTAGGCAGCAGTAGGCAGCAGTAGGCAGTGTGGATTCTCAGCAGAAATGCAGCACTTGCAAGAACAGGGGACAGAAGGCTTCCAGAAAGAGGAGAAGGTGAGAAGGTGACTACCTATTTCTCTGTCACAGACTGTGGTGCGGAACATCCGTCTTCTCTACCAGGGGGCACTCACTATCCAGCATCTTACATGATCTGCCTGGGCATCCCGTACCCTGTCATGCCTGCCTGGGAGGCACCCTTGTTGCTGCCCATCTGCAGGCCTATGACATTCTGTCCCTGGCGAAGTTGCTCCTCCGAAAATCCTCTCCGATTCTGCTGGGCTTTCCTGGATGCAAAGAGTGAGATGGAATTAGGTCATGTGACCATTTCAAATCCTTCTCAAGATAGCGTTACACAGGCTCTATCTGAGGCAATCAAACACACCAGTAGACTCTGTCCTGACCTACAACTCTACCATGAGCTATGGCCTACTCTGTGCTGTTGCTGATAAGAATACACAACTTTCTTATTCCTTAGGAACCAAGATGGTTCTGAGAATGTCTTGATAAATAAATAAACAAATAAACAAATAAATAAAAAGAAAGGAGAATCCATGGCTAGCTGCCCTTCTGGAAACCTCTCCCTGGGCTGCTCTCTTCCCTTCAGCTTCCCCCTTAGGCTACTTCAGCCTTCATTTCCTCACCTTCTCAGATACCTCCTCTCACAAAACTAACTCCTCTTACAAAACATGTCATAAGTCCCATTCCACCCTTCCCAAACAGGATCGAGGCTTGATCTCTGTTTTGCTGCCCAATCAATTTAGGGATTTTCAAGGAACAATTTATATTTCCTCAACAGAGAATGCCAAATTTTGGTAAAGAGCTAAATTGTAAATAACTTTGGACCATGGTGGATCATTTAAATAATTCTGAGACTAAGACCAGGTTTTTGATGCGTTTCCAGGAGGATTTTAGGTCAAGGTCATGTAAAGGTAATAAATTAGGTCCTTCTATATTTCTCCAGGATGAGAAAAAAAAAAAAAAACATTAGAAAGACGAATAGAGTGAATTACCTAGTAGCTGCTATAAGCACCCCTTTCATCTGACACCAAAGTCCTCAGTTTGTACATCTCTGTCTCTGTTCTCACTGCCAAGAAGATCACTTAAGGAAAAGGTTCTAAAAGGCCCTTTCAGTAGACTGAAACAATCATATAATTCATCACCCAGACCAGGACTCTTTTGGGAGTCAAAGAGGAAGCTATTAGTCAATTTGCTGGGTAATAGCTATAAACTGAGATGGTACTTGGCAGAGGGAAATATTTAATTTTCAAAGGTGCATAAAAGAAAATTAAGGAGATGAAAGAAGAAGAAAAGGAACAAGGGAGAGAAGATGCAGGGAACTAACAGGAAAACCCAAGAACCTCTGCTTCGGTTGGGTGCTGTCTAGAATGGCAGCATCAGCCTTCTTGGCTCAGTGGGCCTTGTTGTGGGACTTCTTCATTTGCTTCTGTGTAGACAGCATCTGGTAGCTAAGGGGTCAGGCCCTCCCTCTGCCCTTCTATGGAAGGTAGAGGACTACTTACCTGTGAAACCAGGATGGCTCTCCCCGGTAGCAGCCATCATCCTTGGTAACTGCAACACTGCCCAGGGCCATCAGAGTCCTCTGCACAGCTGCCATGTCCTTTCCTAGAATTCAATTAAGAGATGAAAACCAAATGTGCCAGGGACAGGAATTTTGGAAGGAGAAGCTGTAACAGAGGCTATGGATGAGTAAAATCAAGAAAGAATCACTAACACGCCCAGAGTGAACCTGGTGTAAAACCCACCCCGAACCCCATTAATTGTTGTATTTACATCAGAGGGCACTTCTCATTCAAGTGTATATGTAATAAACACTCCAAATGTTTACAGCTCACATACAGATCCATCCCTGGCCTTGGCCTGGCCCTCATGGCTTCAGCAAGCTATGTGATCTGATCAGGAGATCCTGGGTGATGGCCTGCAGAAAGGCACTTTCCTCATGAGTGAACAGAGAATGGGAAACTTCATAGAAATAGGTTGCTTACGGTCATTTGGCTTCAGACCCCAGGGGGGCTCACTCTTTTATTCTATCTGGGTTAGCAGGGTCTAAAATCATCCATGTTCATCAAATTGAGTATGCACGTGACACTCTGGTCCACAGGCAAATGGAGAAAGCAAATCACCACAGAAAGCACTCAAGACACAAGTGACAGCCCTCTATTATGTGGTGCATGAAAGGAACTAATGGAGACCATAAATCACTGGCCCATGTGGGAGAGAGAACAGAGCAGGTGGTGGTGGCGATGGGGTAGGCTTGCATAAGGAGTGAGGACATGGTTACAAGATTGTCCATAGTAAAGGCAATTGAGCCTTCAACTCAGCCAGCTCCTTTCATCTTCTCTCCTGTCCTTTTCAGATGACTGGTAAGTCTCAAACTTAGAGAAGGTGCTACCTGTTTGGGTAGGCTGCAACTTAGACACTGGTCAAAGGTCCATGCAAAACAAGAATGGAGGGTTGCAAACACTGAAAGGCATCAAGGAGGAGGAGGAGGAGGAGGAGGAGGAGGAGGAGGAGGAGGAGGAGGAGGAGTGGGAGGAGAGAGAGAGAGAGACAGACAGACACACACACAGAGAGAGAGAGAGAGGCAGAAAGACACAAAGTGGCAGAGACAGACAGAGATAGAGACACAGAAAAAGAGAGAGACAGAGAAACAGAACGACAGAGAAACAGAGACAGAGAGACAGAGAACACAGAAAGACAGAAAGAGAGAATGGTGGGGAGTAGGCAGGCTGGTGGGAGCCTGAGAAAGGTAAGAGTCAAATTCAAAGGCTCTTGTCAGACCCAGTGAGCCATTAGTGGTCTTAGCAGGCTTCCTCCAGCTCAGCCACTGTGGAATACAGATTTACAGTGGAAGGCGGACAGAGTGAGAGAACGGAGCATGAACTGTAACGAAATCAACAATTACAGCCTTCAAGGAAGTCCTGTTCAGGATGTTCCTGTATTCCGAGAAGACAGGGAAGACTGTCCTTCCCCCATGAGCCCGACCGCCCCATAGTCCAGTGCTCACTAAAAGGTGATTGCCCAAAGTTTGTGGAGGTGAGGATGGCTAATAGGAGCAGGGAAGATGCTGTCAGTGGAGATTCTCTTAGACTCAGAGAACTGCTAGGGTGGTAGAGTTTCCATAGAAGCTGGAAGAGGAGGGATACAAGAGATCCTAAGAATTGGAGAAGAAATGCAGAGATAGCTATTAGAACAAGTTTTCTCTTCCACAGCTAAAACACCTTTCTGTAATTTGTCACTGTATAACAGGCTGCTTTTTAAAATGCACTTGTAGTAATGGCATTCAAAAAGGATGTGGTGGGTGTGCTCTTACACAGAGAGCTATTAAAGAGAACCTAGAAGAAAATGAATAAGTACAGGAAGTCTTAGCTAGAATCTGCCAATCAGCTCAGCTTTTACACAGAGCAGGAGGAATATAATTTTGATAGCAGGAAGGAGTGGGTCTGATGTGTACAGGATCTGGGGCAATGTGGAAGGACACTTAACAAGCCACCCATAAACATTGCCCAGAAGAAAGTGGTGAAGTGCAAGCTTTGTTCCATCACAATGCAGGCCTCCTTCACAAATGGCTGGCTAATGTGAGCACACATGAACTCAGAAAGAACTGAGCTTCAAGCAAGGGTTGAAGATCCAGGAACCTAGAAACATAAAATCAACACCACCCACCCTCCTGTCAATACAGCAGACCTGGAAGTGGCTGTAAGACTGAGCTAGACACATCAGAGGGAAGGAAGTGTTATCTGACAAGAACAAACTAGAATTTTTTTTCCTAAAGAAAGGTTGCAAAACAAGAGATTTAATGTAAATTATGAGATTGATTCCTTAATCACATGTGATCTTAACAGTACAGAATAGAGATCAATCCGCTCCATCTGTGGACAGCAAGACTAATTCAAGGAGATTTTCTAGCACCCTCTAAGGCACTCAGCAAGTAAACTGGAGCCCAGTTCAGGCTTCTGTTGGACATCACTCCACGTCACTGCCATCCTCCATTCCCCTCCCCCTTGCAAAATGGTAGGGAACCATGTTCCTGGCAAGAACCAGGGATCAGAGATAACCAAAGGAGTAAGGCCATTAGAAACACAGGGAATTTAAGGCTGGGCATTGATCTTGGGTACCATAGGATTAAGGACACCAACCACCAAATGGATGTAAGTCATTGGATATTTTTGCCTGAAATAATTTTGCTATGTCTTCACCAATATATATATATATATATATGGAGTCTATATGCTAATCAAGTTAATCACCAAGATCCTAAATAATTCAGTAACTAGAAATCATCGTCTGTCTTAGCCAGCTCACAACTGGTCCATTTTCTCGTCATATCTGGTGTGTTTTCTGGTAGAGACTTTTGTGAAGAATTCCAGAATTTTTGAACTGATTAGATGGGAAAGTCTAGAGCCCTTGTCCAAACTGGCCTCTTTCCAGATCAGAAACAGAGATCAAGTGAGTACTGTTAGATGGAAGGGGCAGGTGGCAGGAATGGGGGCCACTTGTAGAACCTGATTCCTACCAGCAGGCATCAAATATGTGAATGTGTTACGACAACAGTGAGGTCAAGAATGATCTGTACAGTGTGCTGGGTATAAAATAACAAGAGCTAAACTGCTGTGTCATGGTCAATCATCTGCCTTCTTAAGGCAGCTTACAAAATGATGCAAGTGCAAAAATGGACATCACAGCTTGCTTCAGAACACATTCCCATGCTTTGTTGTCCATTTATGGGAGTGAGCAGAGGGGAGCATCTCTTCAAAGTTAGTATAGAAATATTGAAGGTTTTTTTTTCCTATGAGAAATTGATTTGGAAAGTCCTAATAGTCTACATTACAATAAGCTCAGCTTGGTAAATAATCTACAGGTGGTTCAAACTATCAGTCCGAGAAACACATGCTTTATCTGGTGACTTCCAGCTAGCCTGACTATCAGAATCACCTAAGCATCTTAATATCCAGATTCTGGGGTTATCTCCCATGACAATCCTTACATAGCAGATGAACATGGAAGCCTCATTCTGAACTTTTGATCCTATTATTTTTTAACATCATAATGTCTGACACGTGCTAAGAATTACGTAAAATTTGTTAAGCACTAACTCCATCCTTTGGAGACATCTTCTTCCACAAAATCAAGTGAATAAAGCTGATCACTAGAAGCATTTTGATCCAAGCTGGATGTCTGCCTGCCTAGAAGCTCTTTGCTTCCTGAAAGCCATGCTGAACACTTTGGCAAATGCTTATGACTCTTCAAGTACTTCTGCTCAATACTGTTCTCCCAAGAGAATAAGGAAATACAATCTATAAGGCAGACTATTCCGATGCTGGCCATTTTCCAAATGCAAGCATAGCATGAAAGGGACAGTCCTGGTGATGACCGAAGAGTATGCCACTGGCGGTGAGAAGGAAAGTTATACAGGAAGAAGAAGCCAAGCGTGTACCAACAGGCCGTCTGGATTTCTTTATCACGAGTAGTTAATATCAGACTTGAGTTTTTTTGTTTTTTGTTTTAAGAGCTAATAGAATCTGAACAGATCACACACTGTGTCACAATAACTATGTGACATCTTAGAAAAAGCAAAACCAGGTAGATAGTAGGAAGAGCAATGACCACTGGGGAAGATATGGTAAAGGATGAAGTGATGGGTCATAGAAGATTTTGAAGGTAGGGATCGGATCATAGGCTGCGTGACGCTATCTATACACATTTGTCCAAACTCATAGACTGTACAACAGCAAGGCTGAGCCCCACTGTAGAGTGTTGGCCTTCAGCGGTAACAGTGCATCAGCCAAGGCTTAGGAATCATAATGCCTGGGCCAGCCACATGGCCAGGATGCTATGGGGAGCTCTGTGTGCATCAGGGAATGCAGGAAGCATCAGTCCTTTCCTTTTAATTGTACTGTCAGCCCAATTTGAACAACAAACTCTTTAGAAAAAGGAGTTGATTAGATGATTGACAGCTTGTGTTGTGTCATTCAGAAAGCCTTTTCAGTGTCAGGTAGTGGTGGGCACTTAAATGTAACAATGAGGAGTCACTGTTGCCCTGTTTTCTCTCCTTACCTAACCCCCTTCTTTGTTTCTTCTTAAAACAGGCCTCACACTGCAGCTCAAACAGACTTTGAACTTCTGCTGATCTCCTGTCTCAGCCTCCCAAGTGCTGTTATACCCACTATGTACTGGAATGGCGTATTATCATAAGAAGGAATAGCACCACCAAAATAATCATAAACCCCAAAGTACTAAACAATAAGACTTGGAGAATGGAGCCCAGAGTTCTGCCTTGTAATGTCCAAACTCTGAAGGAGCATTAGTGCTTATAAAGTTTGAATTTTACATAAAGACACTCTAATGAGAAATTTATTCTCTTAAATTTACATTCAAGATTCCTGTGCATACCTTACGTTGGTCTGCATGGGGTCCATTGTGTATATATCATAGCTATCTGCTTAGTATCTTTATTGGACTCATGACTGGGAATGAATGGATCTCTGACTCTTGTGCCTGCTGGGGATTCTTTTCCTACTGTTGGGTTTCCATGTCTATCTTCAATATGAGAGTTTTTCCTTCATTTCATTATAATTTATTTTGTCGTGTTCGGTTGTTAGCTCTCAGAAGCCTATGCTTTTCTAGTGAGAAACAGAAAGGGAGTAGTAGATCTAGAGGAGAAGAAGGGTGGGGAGAAACTAGAGAGGAGTGGAAGGAGAGGAAGCTACAATCGGAATATATTGTATGAGAAAAGAATCTATTTTCAAGAAAGAAGAGGATAAAGGGATAAACAGAGGTAATGGGGAAGTCACTTTAGTTGGAAAAGTAATGGAACACTGAAAGTCAGTCTTAAATTATTTGTTTTATAACTACTATTTTTCACTGGTCTCAACCCAGTCTGGTAACTCTTACAAAGTATTTTTTAAAAATATACATCACAGAGAAGGCAAACTGTAAAAGAAAAATCACTTCCCATCTCCTTGAGAAAACACTGTTACAGTCCAGGGAGAAATGTCAGAAGGTAGACTGAGTGGACTCTCTGAATTTTATGGATTTTTGTTGCCTGCCTTCTGGCCAGAGGGAAGAGAAATTGTAAGATACTGGCTCTAAAGGTGGGGACCCCAGGCATGCAGAAGCAGTGTCACCTACAAATAAGTAAGAAATACAAACTCTTGGGCCTTGTTGCAGATTTAACATGTCAGAAATGTGTCTGTCAGTCATACCACATGGCTGTGGTACATGCTGGAGTTTGACAATCATTGCAAAAGGAACAGCTCACAAAATACAGCCTCGATCAGCCCTTCAGAGTAAATGCAGCTGCATAGGAAAAGGCCTGTGGAGGAGCAGGCGTTTGTGATGGCCTTGCCAGTACCTTACAGTACCCCCAGATCGTCTCAGGCTAGGTGAAATGTGTCTTCAGTGCTTGCCATTGAGGAAAAGCACATGTAGTGACACCTCTTGAGAGGCTCTACACTTCCCTGTAAACAACACCTTCTGGAGTCCCAGGATCAGCAGAAAAGAACAGACATCACAAACCATGAATTATCTTCCATTAGGGCAGCTGTTGAGAAGAAGAATCGGGTTGATTGCTCTTTGAGTACTGTCTGCTCTGACATTTGAGAATTCTTAATATTTGACACTAAGTGGTTCTCTAAAGAGGCCCCAAAGGTCACTGCTGATGAGCTTATGGGGGCAGAAGAAAAGTCAGAATTGATTAGGCAACTAGGAATCATATATCAGGCTAGAGACTTAGTGTGTTTGCTCCATACAATGCTTCTAGGGGTTGGGGGTGCCAGACCAATGCACAGAAGAGAACCCAGGCACTAGGCAGCTGAAAGCTATAAACAGAGTCACACAACTAGGCTCACTGGAAAGACAGGTTCCAATGCATCTACTCTAAAACCCATGCTATTATCGTTCTACCAAGGTCTCCTGGGTCTGAAATTGGCAATGCAATGTATCATAGGGAAAAATGACAAAGTCAATGAGTGGAAAAGTCAATAAAGTCACCTGTATGAATGGCTGAGAAGGTGAAGGTCATCCAGGCAACCCTATAAGCTTGTAAGTGTGGCTATTAATCAAGTCCATCTTTTTAAGAGGAATCTGTGCCTTTCCAGTCCCCAACCCTTCTATTAGTTTTAGAAAAGGCAGGCCAGGGACAATACTTACAGTACAACTTAGCAGACACTGTCTGAGCATCTCTGACAATCACTTTCTTTGTTCTCCAGATCAATTCTATGAAATGAGTTTTATTATCCCCATTTGATACAGGGGAAATTCAAGGCTTAGACATTTTAACTGCTAAGTGATAGCACACAGGTTTGGTCCAGGCTCTCTATTTTCTGCCTTAGGAGCTTGCACTCCACTGCACCTCCCAAGATACTTGCTGCAGTTTTTCTGACTTTCTCTTGTGTGGTTTCTTCCTCTTACACACATGCACACATGGGTTATTGTTGCTCCTTTTCTCCAGTCTCCCCTTTTAGTATTCACAGCAAAGATGCTGCAGGCTTGCCTGGAGTGTTCTGTCCTCTGAGTCAGCTGAGACAGCCCCACCCTTGCCCTTTATAGGTGTATGTGACAAATGTAAAAGGAACCTGCCAGATCATTTACCTTTTCTCCTCATAGAGGAGTACTTCTCCACTTCCCTTCCATCCTTTTCAATGGTCCTCGCCTTTCCCTGTCACCACTACTGATGGTCACTCTGCCCTTCCCCAATAGGCTTCTGGCTGAGTATTTGTCTCTATGATCAAGCTGTCAAATGGGTTTCTTTTGGAAGAATCTTGTATCCTTCTTGACCCCAGGTCTCTTCCAAACAATATAATGGGTGATGGGTGCTTCTGGGGCCCTGCCTACATGAGTAACTGAAGCTCAAATGAGAAGGCATTTGGCAAACCTGGGCCCCTGCAGCTTTACTGGTCAGCAATACAGAAACAGCTTGGAAAGGCACTGGACAACAGTGGGCAAACAGAGCTATACTTAGGAAGCACATGGCAAGCAAAGGAAATGGGATACTGAGAGCAGCCAAGCATAAAGTACCTGCAGAGGAGAAAGAGAAATGTCTAGGAAATGAGGTGGGGACCCACAGCCACCACAATTGTGGTACAGGGAATCCCAAATTAGCAGGAAAAACTGAAATGGGAGGGCGGGACTGCAACCCCAGTCAGGGAGTAGAATTGTAGAGCGAATATGATGAAGTATGCAAATGGCTAGTCTGATGTCTGGTATCTATGTGATACAGAGTGTGTGCATCCTCACACAGACCTGTCACAGAAACACATGCCAACCCTGCTCTGTGATTACAGTTTAGTCATCCTCCAGTACAAACAGCTGCTGCGAAGGGACCAGAGCCTCACATGCTTAGTCCACGATCTATGCCACCAGTGCCACCCCACCCACTTCTCTGTTCAAAGCAACCTGCTTTCTACTCCTACGCTCTGCAGTGCAGTAAACAGTTCTAGCCTGGGCTTCAGACAAAGGTCCTGGGAAGCATCAAGTCTAAGCCGGCTTCTTCAACCTCAGCCCTCCCTGGGGCTTCCAGGAAGTCTTTGGATAGTCATTAAGCGTCTGCTTCCCAGCTCTCAGGTCTCTGCCCCATCCCAACATTTTGTGTAGTTCACCCAATGTCTCTCCTTACTTCCTTTAAGGTCCTCTGCTTCTGCACTGGGGGTGGTGCAGGGTATAGAGAATGATGACTTTTACTGTCTGCCTTGCTCTCTTTCTCTAGAAGCATTATCATATTCAGAGAGATACCTCAGGCTGCTCCAGTCCTATTTATGCACCCTAGCTTTAGGACCTAACACACAGCTACGACAGGGGTGTAGAGCTCCACATAGTTTGCTCACCCAGAATTACTGCTCCTTCCCTCTCTTGTTTTGAGTATCCCCTTCCCCCCACCATAAAGCTCCTCTCCATGGTGTTTGGGTAACCAGGAAAGGGAGTAAAGCTGGCCCTTCAGTGATGTAGATGGGGAGGTAACCTATAGACCCCGTCTCCCACACATCTTCAGTGTCCTGTCTCTTACATCCTTCCTGCACTAGGTTGCTCACCAGGGTTTCTCTCATTTGTTCTAACACCCTATCGGTTTTCTGTAGCTTTGATTCCTCCTCCTCCGTCCTCCTCTGCCTCCCTGGCATCAACAGTTAGTCACTGCTGTGACTCAACAGCATAGCCATGGTATAGATGAAGAGAGAGCTAAGGGCCCTGGCAAAAGAATGCTGTGGCCTGTTGAGCACCATCTTGTGTTTTGGCACTAGAGCCTAGGATGGAGTCTCAGATTTGTGAGGTTATGAGCTCTCTGACAGACACACATAACCAGGGGCAGGCAGTTGTCACTGTCTGTGGAATCGGGAGGTTGAAAACATTTCTTTCATAGTTTAGTGAGAAAAACTTTGTGACCCTGTCTAGAAAAGCTCTTATCTCTGTGCTGCTAGTGATGGAGAATATCAGGGAAAAAAACCTGATACTATCTGTGGAGAGTCACCATAATTGTGACCTGGAAATCAAGACTCAATGAGGATATCTCGTAGAGAATTAGAGGTAGATGTTCACAAGGTCTCATGCTGTAGCTAGCATTTCAGATATCTGAGTTCCTGAGTAATAACTAAATAAAAATCAGTCCCTTGGTTTCTTTGGGTCTAAACTACTCACCCACTGAAGAAGCTTTCTGTGAATAGGGGCTTGAGGTAATGGCTTTTAGAATACCCACACCTCTTGATTAAAGTAGCATTATTTCACTGTCACTGTCAGCAGAGCCATTTGGGTCACCACCTAGGAGACTCTTTTGGTTTCACTTCGATGACAGCCAGTGACAATGAGCATGTCAATCAATCTGGCAGTTAGTTGGTCCCTCTGTGCCTCAGGCAGGCCTAGTCATGTCTATATGGACTAATATGCACATTGTCACTAAAAGGGACTCAAAGTCTTATGACTATTGGTCACTCAAAATCGCCAGCATTATCTTCATTTTACATTCTACATCATTTTTTCCAATAGTGGTGGATTGCTATCTATATATGTCCGGAGATAAGATCCAATCTAAACAATGTTGTGAGATTCTTCTCCCCGAGTCAATTCACAAATGTGAATAAAGTCATTTAGGAGGCTCCCTGAGCAGAATACTCATGTAGAAGACACAGCCGCCATGCTCTAGATAATTGTTTATTAGAAAGATGGAGTGCTGTTTGTTTCCTCAGATTGAATGACAGAGGAGCACCAGATGGCTTTGTCTGTAAGCCCCAGTGCTCGTGAGTCAGGAGAGCACTCCCTCACTCCTGCCTCCTTTCTCTTCCCTTAAGTGTGATTTGTTATGGAAGGCTAACTAGAGGAAAGACATCCGTGTAACCAGTCCCCTTCTTCTCTGTGGACACTTCCACTCACACACTTAGCTACTCGTTTGCTGGGCTTCTTGCCGTATCCTCGATATGTGTCCTTCTATACGACAGGACTCCTACCCATAAAGCATCACAAACAGGAAGGCCAACACTGTCCCTGGGATGACAGCTGAGAACGCACTTCCCCTCCCCCAAGTAGCACAGGGAAGCCCTATGTAAGTGGCTTTTCCAAATAAAGGACAGAAAAAAGAGGAGGTACAGGAATGGGAGTCCAGGGGAAACAGACCTAAAGACAGAAGGACAGTTTACCTTCCCATAGATCCACTGTTTGAAAAATGTCAGTGGTCCTGACACCATAGACTTCGGCAGCTTTCAGGAACTGAGAGATTTGCTCCATCTGCTTAAAAGCCATCTTTGACTCTGAGATCTTGGGGATGGGTTCTTGTCCCGGTGGATATAAACTGTTTATCAGCTTGCACAGGACCTAAAGGGAATGTGTGGACAGAGGATTAGTGTTTCCCTTTGTAATAAATGTCATAGGTCAGAAGTGAATAGTGCACCTACACACAGGCTTGCACACACACACACACACACACACACACACACACACACACACACACACACACACACACCACAGAAGACCCCAGGGAGCTCATTCACAGACAGTAACTGACCACAATCTTGCAGCCGGAACCCAGTTCCCTCCTTGAAAATGATGCTGGATGATTAAGACATGATCTCACATTCTTAATGGAGGATGCGTTGGAGGCTCATGGGGAAACGAGAGGATTCTGATCTGCTCTCTGGGATCTGCTGTCTGCGCTCACTCATCCTATGTAAGTTTGTAATGTGTCAAAGAACTGAACTGAGTCTTCTCACAGACTCTTAGAGGCCAAGCCCTAGGATACCCAACAAATAGGTGGGATAGCAGTTATGTAACAGTAAATCACAGCTTGCTAGAAAAGATGGACTTCTTTGACTCAGCTGAGCTGTCCTCCTGGAACCCAAACACAGTATCTGGGTAGAACGGCACTTATCAAATAAGGATTCCCTTCCTCTTCAGGGAACTCATCTGCTCAAGTGATCCTGAGCATCTCCAAGGGATACAGCTTCCCTGGAGGATGACAAGTTGGCTAGCCTGACCCCCTTCCTTTGTTTCACCGTGTAACCAGCTGGTTCCCTTGGGAGTAAGAACAGCCCAAGAAGGAGATCACACAGCAGCGCTTAGCCCTACTCTGAATGGAAATATCAAAAGGGCTCCAATTTTGCTTACAGCTCAGAAGGAAGCTTGATGCTCAGATGGGTGGAGAATCCTCTAAACTAGCTAGGGAATTGTGCAGAGAGCCCTCAGAATTACAGTCCGCCCTGGAGAAATAAAGGCATGCTCATCTCTCCGGGTGAGACCCAGACCTTGGCAACAGAGGATCTCCCAGGGGGCCTCACAAGGAAAGAAAGGGCCCTAGGAGGGCTTCCCTGCTCAGCGCCCCAACAACCAATATCCTTGCCGGCCTTACCGTCCCGTCCATCAACCATTTCTGAAAATGGGCCCTGCCCGGGGGCGGGTGCTCTATATCCTCAGCACACTGCAGGATGATCCAGTCCACCAGCTTGTTCTCCAGGTCCGCGTCATACTTCTGTTCAATCTTCTCCTGTACCTCTCGGCTTAAGCCATAGCTCGGACCCCTGTTAGCCATCTCTGGAAGAGAAGAGAGGACACGCGCGGCATCCACACAATAGCAGCCACAGGAGCCCCCGGGTTTCTTGAGAACCCGGCTGGTATGTGGCAGGGAGGCCGAACCCAGCAGCAGCAAAGCGGGCAGAAAGCCGGGCGTGGTTTAAATCAAGGAGCCAATGAAGCCAATGGGGTTTCACCTACAAACGGGAAAGAAAAGCGCAGCCACGCGCCATGGACTCTAGAATAAAGCCCCAGCCGGCCCACGGGGGGCTGGAGCCCCCCTCTCAGTCCTGCCTGTCAGGCAGACCGGATGATGTACGTGGACTCACTCATGAGCCTAAACCCCCAGACAGACGGTGGGGGGTGGGCGATGGTTGCTCGCTCTCGCTCACAGCAGCACTTTGCTAGAGATTCCCAGAGCAGGTAATTTAACAGGCTGGAGAAAGGATGTCTCAACATTCGACCGCTGAGGATGCGAGGAGCCTGGAAGCAAGGCGCCCTGATTTGATTTTCTCACGGCTGAGGAGGGTCAAACCAGGGCTGTTGCTAAGAGCCCTCCAAAACCAGCCCTCTCCTAGTCAGGCCAAACCGCCTGCCTCCCGCTGGGAGCTTTTTTCTCTGCCGCACAATCCTTTCTTCTCCTCTGGGGAACCCAGCATTGTATCCGAGGCCCCACACAGTTGCCTAAGGGGACTTGGGCCTCTGGGAGGGTCCGTTCTGCTAAGTGCCCATCTGCCAGGAATAGCGAAACCACTTTAACCTTGCACTGAAGTGACAGTTGTTACTGGACAGGATGGGGTGGGGGTGGGAGGACACGGGAAGCTGCAACCATTTACTTAAGCTGTCAACCCAGTTCCATCCAGAAACTTCCAACCCGTAGAAAACCTCTGTGGCTTGGTTTGGCTCTATTCAAGGAATTAATCTCAGTACCCTAAAAGTTTTGGTAGATTGCATTCAGTGCACAGATATACATGCAAGCAAAACGCTCATGCACATAAAATAAATATTTAAAATTAGTATTTTTTAAAAGGTGAAAAAGTCTTAGAATCAGCAAGAAAACTGAGGCTGGAACGTCAGACTGGCTCCAGATAGGAAAGCAGCGTGCTTGCAAGGGTCTGTGGTTAGATTTTTCAGTAATTTTAAGGGTCAGTTTGTAAACTCTGTCATCTTTAGTTATCGGATTACTGAGTAAATTATATTCCAAAGATGAAGTATCAAAAATGATTTGCTCTTTATTTTTGTTACACTTCCCAATAATCTATATTCCCGAGGATATTTATATTCATCTCTCTAGAGAAGATAAACACTGTATAATTGTGTGGTCCTGGACATTTCTTCTCCACGTTGCTTTCAGAGATGCCAAAGAGGCAGTTTGAAACTGGTCTTGATGAGAATACATATCCCAAGGATGGTAGCAAGTGCCAACAGTAAAAAGCCAGTTAAGACTTACCAGCCTTACATTGGTTTGCCATGCAAGAGAATTTGAATATTTTCAGGAGAAAGAAAACCACCAGATTGTCGTTGGATAAAAGGCAAGACTCACTCATCTGGCTGATGTATCCAAATTAATAGTGGTACTATTTACTGCAGAAGGACTCACAGGTAGGGTGGTAGACAAAGGATAGAGTAATAAAAGTTGGTCCTGCTACTTTGAGAGGCCCATGGTCCGTCTGAGATCATGGACTGATCTAATTGGTAGAATCGTACATGAATCATCTGCTTGGTAGGGAAGAGTTAAAACCATAAACCTGGGTGTTGTTGCTCAAGGAAGTAACATGAAAAGACTGCCAAGGCCAGAACTAAAGGAAAAATTAACATTACAAGCTGGGCAAGGAGGGAGGAGGCCCAGAGGAATTCAGGTACCTCATCAGGATTGTTTGAGGACAA
The DNA here is from genome assembly GCA_028551405.1 of Uromys caudimaculatus. Lineage (NCBI taxonomy): Eukaryota > Metazoa > Chordata > Mammalia > Rodentia > Muridae > Uromys > Uromys caudimaculatus. The sequence goes on from CM052713.1 coordinate 36,289,963, forward strand.
ATAAATGATGCCTAAGAAATTAAGTCCAAACTCAAAAGTGCTTGAAAGAAGAGGTTGGCTTATCAGCAGAGGACTTCAAGGCAGTAAATTCTATCAATAGTGTACAGGCAAAGCACTGTCCTGGCAGAGAACATAGGAACCAACATCCTGGAGTAAGATGGGGCTGAGTCGGGGCTTCAAAGAGAAACTCAGGGGCTTCAGACCTTGTGTTGGTAAAGGTTATGAATGAAGACCCAGCGAGCTTCATTAATTGGTTGAAGAAAGCTAACCTCTCAGTAACCCCCTGAAAATACCAGTATAAACAAGGTAAAATGGGAAATAACATGTTCTCTAAAATATATAGTTTAGAAACTTGCCTGCATTTTTCTAGATATAGTCTCTATATTCTATTTTTTGTCATAATTCAAGTAACTCTAGTTCCTAGAGATCAATGTCATTTTCTGGTCTCCTCTGGCACTTAAAAGCATGTGGGCACACGATTTCACAAGGATGCACACACATAAACATAAAACATATATTTTTTAAAAAGAGATCTTCAAAACAGAGAGTTGGCCCTCCATATATAAAGATTCCACATTGAAGAGCCAAATATATATAAAGGGCAAGACAAAAAACTCAAACTCAACCTTAAACCAACCCAAAAACAAAAGCAAAAAGGAAAACAAAAACCCCTTGTCTGGACCCAGCATAGCAGTGCAGTGCATGCCTGTAATTCCAAGATGAGAAGGTTGAAGCAGGACCAGAAGTTTGAGGCCATCCTGGAAAAAATAATAATAATAAAGGCAAGAGAGGCATTATGTTTTGAAAATGTAATTTTCTCTGTTGTCTCCTAAGAAATACAGCCTAAGAACTATTTATATTTGCCTTTGCATTGTATTATTCTAAGTCCTCTAGAAATGATGAAGTAGGCGCTGGGCATGGGCTCTAAGCAGATACTATGCTGCTCGACATGAGGAACTTCAGCATTGTGTAATTTTGATAGCCTCAGTGGGTGCTGGAACAACTCGGAACAGCAAGCCACGGCTGTATTTAACAGCCACTCACTCTTTTTTCTTCTAGATAATGAGGTTTTGCTCTTTTTCTTTCTTTCTTTTGTTTTGTTTTCAGGCAGGGTTTCTCAGTGTAGCCCTGATTATCTTAGAACTCACTCACTCTGTAGATCAGGCTGGCCTTGAACTCGGAGATCCACCTGCTTCTGCCTCCCAAGTGCTGGGATTCAAGGTGTGCGCCCCATGCTTTTCCAACTGTTCCAAATCCAGTTGGCATTTGGCATCCTCACTTTCAGGAATGTCCTGGGGATGGTAACACTCTTGCTCTATCACCACGCTTTATAAAACTCAGCCTTGCTCAGAGCTCTTTCTCCTTTAGATTTTTTTTTTTTTTATTGGCTGCTTAGGGACTTGCATACCCTAAAAATACAAAACTGGAAACTATAATATATAATCAAAAGACCAGTACGATTTAAAAAAAAAAAGCCACAGTAATAGAAAACAATAACAAAAAAAAATCTACAAAAATATCACTGAGTCATTGAGTTTTGTGTTGGCCATCTACACTGGGCACGGGGCCTATATCTAAGTGTGCTTTATACACCCAGTGAGATTCCATTGGAGAAAACTAAATTTTCCTTTTCAAGCAGTTGTCAATTGGAGACAGCTTCTTGGTTAGGGATGAGCATTCTTGTCCATTCCCACTCCAACCCTCTCAGTGCTGAGACCCTGTGTGGCTTGAACATGTGCAGGCCCCGTGCATGCTACCATTGTCTCTGTGAGTTCTTATAGAAGCCGATCCTATTTTATCTAAAGACACTGTTTCTTTGGTGTCATCTATCGCTTCTTGCGTCACAGTCTTTCTACCTCCTCTCCAAATAGTACCCAGAAGAGAAGGATTTGATGAAGACACCCATTTAGGACTAGCAGTCCCCAAATCTCTCTCTGTAGATTGCCCTGTGGTAGGTTTCTGTTAGTTCCTATCTATCTAATGATGGCTGAGCACTTACCAATGGGAATAGTGGGACATCATTAGGGGTCACTTTATTGCTGTTCCTTTCACAGAACAGTAGTTTGTTTTCCCACAGACCTATGACCTATCTAGTCTCAGGTTCTTGGCCACCGAACTGTTAGCTATGGGTTCCATCTCTTAGAGTGGGCCTTTCAGCCAAGCAGAGAGTGACTGGCTACTCCCACATTTGTGCCACTATTTTCTCAGTGTATGATGCAGGCAGGTCATGTGGATCACAGGGTTTGTAGCTGGGTTGGTGGTTACTTTTCTTGTATGGTAGCATGAAGAGTACTTTCACTACTTCAGTACAATTAGGGGTGAAAGCTTTAGACACCAGCTCAACCTCTGTGTTCACTGAGATATGTAAGCATTGTCTTGAGCAATAGGACCCTACCATGAGTTTGTGGTATAGCCTTGGCAATAAATAGCCTGAGTTGTTTAAACCCTTAAGGCCCCTTTGGCCAAAAGTTCAATTAGTTTTACTTGATGGTGAAAATATCAATTTGATCTCATTTGAATTCTGTGATGTTAACTCCTGCCAAACTAAATAAGGTTTTCCTTTTGTTTTTTGTTTTTTGTGTTTTTTCGAGACAGGGTTTCTCTGTGTAGCCCTGGCTATCCTGGAACTCACTCTGTAGACCAGACTGGCCTTGAACTCAGCAATCCGCCTGCCTCTGCCTCTCAATGGTTTTCCTTTTGTTAACACAAACAAGCAAAAACAAAACAAAACCAGAAAATCTGGGGGAAAGGTGGAGGCACTGAACATCTGCATAAACATGAAAAAATACCAGTCCAATTTGACATCTTCCTGTTAGGAAATCAAACGCCCTTTTGCTTTAAAAGCCTCACTACTTCCTTGCTTCCTTTTTCCTTTCTATAGCATTATGGGTTGGCGACCATCAGTTCCTCACTGGACTATGTTGCATGCATTAGACAAACATCAGGAAGCAAGCGCCTCTGGTACATCACTATTCCAAATGTGTTGTGCTTCTTTACTAGTTGTATCTAGTATGTAAGTCTGTACCCTTTTGAGACTTGGAAATAAGGCACAAAGGGCAAAACCGCTGTTACAGATTTAGCATATGTGCTGGGTCGTAGCTAAGCTCCACTTTGTACTTTAAACTTGTAAACTGCATCAACATATTTCTCACCTTGTGGGATCCAGCCCCAAGCTCCAATTCCTGCCAAATTAGTTTTCTGGGGTTAAAGTGTAATGAAGTGAGAGAGTCAGCATTGTCAATACAACCTAACAGGACACTTTAACCCCGGAAAACTCTAATGGACAGGGACTTCATCCCCTTCTGTTTCCAATACTCTTCATATTTAGCAATATCTAGCCAAAGGGGCCCCAAATGGTCCCATTCTAGCTTAAAGTAACAAGGCCAACAGGATTCATCCCCTCCCCCCGATTTTCTCTGTTTTAAGAGATACTCGTGGATTAGTTTAATTGTATGTGTATCAAAGGCCTCAGAGACCACCTCAGGTGTGCAGGCTTGTGAGAATGCACAGGACTCACCATACAGTTCTTTCACTTCTGATTTATTAGAGTGAACGGATCCAAAGCAGAGTGAGCAAAGGAAAAAGGCACATGGGGTGAAGCCCAGGGAAACTGGGGGTAAGCTTCCAAGAATCCACACTGGAGTCACACAGGCCGAAACTGGGTCTCCAGTAGAGTTCTAACAGCTCATGTGATACCATCCACAAGAAAGCTTGTTAAGTCAGTGCCAGGGTATTTTACTGGACTACTCAGAGGTAGTCTCTGCTCCACAGATATCAACATTCTAGACACCCGGGAAGAAAGCAGAGTTCAGCACAAACCAGTGTTTGCAGAGAGTTGACGTAAGCACAGTGAGCTACTATCTCAGTTCTGGCCATAGTGGGAGTACCCGAAACCCAAGATCCCAGACAAACAAAAGCCAGCCCATAAGGAACGTTTCTCAGCATGATCTGCCAACTTGCTGTAGTACTTTCCTGCACAGAAATTGTATTGCCCTTTTCTTCATTGGCTAGTAATACTGTTTCCTAAACTGTCCTTTCAACCAGGTTTGTCTGCTGACTCTCTCATTTATGAGATAAATTAAGTCTTCGACATACTCATTTTATGAGTTAGGTTGTCATCTTAACATAGACAGATGTGAAGGTTAAAGTCTAGCCAAAATTAATAACTAAAATACAAACCACAATTTAATATAAAGGCTAATATGTATTAATATCGCAGTAGTTATTAACCATGCCTTATACTAGCATTTCATGTTTCCTTACTGACTTTACCCTTCTGCCACTCAAACTAAAGTGGTACCCACCCAACCATTTGCTCTTAAGCCAGTCTCATCGTATTCCCCAAAGCAGGGTTAATGCAGAAAGATCATCTTCCTCCTGAGTCCAAGCAATCATTATATACAAATACTACATCATTAGATGAATATCATTGAACTACAAGGCATGTTTGCAGGAAAATGGTGGAACTGAGATTATGTAAAGAGAAACAGATTAGATATGCAAAGTGTTTTCTCTCATATGTAGAATATAGATTTAAATACACATATATTGCATGGCTGAAGAAAATAGACTGTGCAGAGAAGGCTCTAAGGACGTTAGGGGAGCAAGAAAGGGTAATGGTGGGAGAGGGAAAGAGAAACTATGTTTTCTCTCATACAGAGACATGGTGTGGAAGCAGAAGGGGACTGAGAGGAGAAAGGGTGTGGGGGAAGCAGAGAGAGTGAGAGACACAGCGGAGCAGCAGGACACGTGTAAGTGAGGTACAAGTGTTGGAACTTATACTACCCATTATGTTACATATAAACTTAAAAAGTTCAAAATCTGGAAGACTCCCACAAGAATGTCAATTCAAAATTTAGAAGAATCTTTTACATCACAATAAAACTTAACCTTTAAAAAAATTCAATAGTAATTTTAGTTTTAAATATAGCATGGCACCCTTATTTTTCGAACTTTATTATGCTTCAGACAGTTTTAGAATCATTTCATATTTACCTGAATAAACATCTTCCTGTATTTTGTGAATTGCATTTTAAAATCAGAATTTTACAAACTTCCATATATAATGGTACCAGACAAAACCCAAAATATTCAAGCTTTATTGTTGAAGAAAGGAACACAAATTAAGAGCTGGCACAGCTGAAGTGTACATAAGAAAGGTAAACATCTCTTTAATTAAAAAAATAGGTACTATTTTAATGGGGAAAATATCAAAGGAGGACAAAAATTTCCAAACAGCAGCTAATACTTTTGTCACAATTGTGTATTTGTGCAAAGACATCATTAAATAAATACGTACCGGATATTTACAAACTAGAAGAGGGTAAACCCTGAAGTATCCGGGTCTTTGATTTACTACCACACTTTCAATCTTCTGGACGCATTAGAGTGTACACCAACCACACATATGATTCTAGGGAACCACAGTTGAAAGCTTGTCAATCAAATCATCAATAGTACAAATAAGCAGCTGAATATCTGCTTTTTCCTTCATCCTGTGATCACTGTGTTTCCGGAGAATGACATCTACATCTGGGCTGACTATTCGGTCCGCAATCTGCAGGGATCTTTGCCAAGGAACTATTTCATCCTTCATGCCGTGGAGCAAGCGTACAGGGCAGGTCACAGGAATGGGGCTGTGTAACAAGCAGTGGTGCTCTGCTTCTTTAATGAAACTGTACGGGATTCTGTAATATCCTTCTTTGTTGTACTTAGACGGCAATGACCACTCACCTTTCATTTCTATTTCCTTCTGCATCTAGTGGGAAAAATAAAAACATGAATAGCAACAACCCTTGAGCAGACTTGAAGAGTCTGAGGAAGGCAGTCCTCAAGCAACACAAGTACAGCCACAATGACCAGCACACATCAGACCAGGCAGGGTGCACGGCTTTAATGCCAGTGCTTCTGAGGCAGAGGCAGGCCCACCTATCAGTTTGATGCTAGACTGGTCTACAGAGCCAGTTCAAGTTCCAGGCCAGACAGAGCTACATGCAAGGTACATTATAATATATATATCTCTCACACACACACATATATAATTTCACACAATTCTGAATAATTCTGTAATTAGTCAACTTTTACAAAGGAGAGTATTAAGGCTTACAGTTAAATATCATATTCAAAAGCCAAGCACAGAAAATGTTTTAGCTATCAAGCCAACTCACATCTCCCTATCATACAAGATCTTATATCAAGTTCTGCTTAACCCCAGCTGACAGGGAAGACAGAAGGGAAGAAAAGTACAGCAATTTCTAGAAATTGGTCCCAAGACACTGATGTTTATATAAATCAAATCTTACAATAACTTATCTTTGAAATTTCAAAACAATTACTTATACACTTAGGTAATTTTTGGTTGAAAGTATATTATTATTGTTTATTATTATTATTATCACTATTATTATTGGTGGCAGTTATAATGGTAGTTTTTCACAACAGGGTCTCTCTGTGTAGCCCTGGCTATCCTGGCTCATTTGTAGATTAGGTTGTCCTTCGAACTCAGAAAGATCCACCCAGCTCTGTCTCCCAAGTGCTGGGATTAAAGGAGTACACCATCATCTAGCAAAAGAAAGTTTTAAAAAGTGCACAGCTTTTACTTTTCAGCATTCTAGGAATGAGAATTTATCGGTTTTGGTACCAAAGAAGACTTAGAAATACCTCCTGAAAACTAAACAGTAATATCAGTTCTAGATTCTGGTGAAAAGAAATATTAACACATCATTTGAAGATTATTCAGATTGTAACATATACCTTCAATAATTTTTTTTACTAAAATTTGGAATTTTCTGGCTGGAGAGATGGCTATCAGTTAAAAGTGCTTCCAACTCTTGAACAGGGCCTAGGTAGGTTCCCAGAGTCCACGCTGGACAGCTCATGGTCTTCTATAATTCAGCTCCACGGGATCTGACACCTACTCTGGGCTGTTCTTGCTATCTTAGGGCTAGTGGTTAATGGGGAGGTAATGCCTAGTATCCTTGTGCTTTCCTCTGCTGCTGTTCAGTTGTATGTCAACTTGACACAAGCTAGAACCATTTGAAAGGACACTCAACTGAGAAAATGCCTCCCTAATATGGCCTACAGGCAAGTTAGTGGAACTTTGTCTTGATTAATGACTGAAGCAGGAGGGTCCAGCACACTGGGTAATGCCACACCTAGGCAGGTGGTCCTGAATTGTGTAGAAAGTAGGAGGAACAAACCAAGAACAAGTCAGTAAGCAGCATTTTTCCATGACTTTTGCTTCAGTTCCTGCCTGCAGGTTCTTGCCTTGAGATCCTATTCTGACTTCCCTCTCAGTAAAAGAGTGACCTGAAAGTTGTAAGATGAAATAAACTCTTTCCTCCCTAAATTGCTTTTGGTCATAGAGTTTCATCACAGCAATACAGACCCTACCTAAGAAACTTTGTATTTGATTTTCAATGCCCACCTTATCCACATGCTGAGCAATCTATTTACACATATGCAAAACGAAATGTGCACAGATCTTGGCATTTACAACACCACCACCACCACCACCACCAACAACAACAACTAAAGGAACTTCTTTTCAAGCTGCTATATTCCTGAGAAAATTCCCTACCATGAAAAGCATTGTATTGGTGAGTCACTGGAATTAAGCAAAGGGTCAAAGTTTCAAATTCACAAAGAAATAGTAGAAAAAACACAAACACCAAGGAACTATATTTGAGAAAAAAAATGAGAAAAAAATCTAGACATCAGAGATGAGTACAGGGAAGACCAACTTTGTAATTTTAGCTCTGACAGGAAAAAAATATCAGGACTCTCATGAGGTGAATTTGTGTTATCATTGTACACAACAACCTCAGGTGACATTCCTTAGGAACATGGTTCACTGTGGATTTGTTTTTCCAAAAAAGAAAAAATAAGTTGTGTGCGTTGCTTATGTGTCTATATGACTATATGCACACTTATCTGGGGAGAGGGGGTACACCAGCATGCACAGAGGCCAGAGGAGGGGGGAAGGGGTCTTCCTCTAACATTCTCCACTTAGTCCTTTTGTAGCAAAGTTGATGCTGTACCCTCAGCTAGACTAGAAGCCATTGAGCCTTTGTGATCATGCCTCCGCCTTAGAGCTGGGCCTGCAGATGTCTGAAGGAACACCTGGCTTGTTACATGGGAGCTGGCATCTTAACTCTAATCCTCAACGATAGCAGAGCAAATGGTCTTAACTGCTGAGCCATTTTTCCAGCCTCTCCATCTATTTTGTTTTCTTTTTTTTTTTTGGTAAGTATTTTAAATATTCATTATTTGTGTGTGCATGCCACAGTATACATGCAGTGCTCAGGAGCTGGCTCTCTCATTCCACCATATGGGTTCTGGAGAGCAAATTCAGGCTAGCAGGCTTGTCAGCAAGAACTTTCTTATCTCAGCCACTTTACCTGCCTACACCCTGTTATTTTGAGGCTGGCCCTCATTGGCCTGGGATTTACCAGGACACCGTAGTAGCTGGACATGAGGCTCCAAGGCTCTACTTGACTGCCTTATCAGGATTGGGATTACAGGGCACACCACTCTCCCTAGCATTAAATGTCTATCATCACCATTGTTATCACTTTCATTATTACACTTACGTTTGTGGGGAAAGGTGAGGATGCATGTATGTGTCACAGTGCCTGTGTGAAATCAGAGCACTACCTACATGAGTTGGTTTTCTATCATGTCAGGCCCGGGAACAGAACTCAGGTTGTCAGGCAAGTGGCAAGTGTTTTTATCTCTTCTGCCATTCCCCAGCCTATCAGCTTTAAACAACAAAACAAACAAAATAAAAGAAACTTAGCTTTTATTGTGTCCCCTCGACCCCCTGCCCACTGCCCCTTTCTGCCTGGGTTCTGCAAATCTGGTTCTCAGACTCTACTGTGGGGGAGGAACTTGTTGAGCATATCTCCCATTTCTCTTCAGAATGAAATTCAAGGTTGATAGCAGGCCTGGGCCCATTTGAAACAAGGCTTTCTTCTTTTAATCTCTATTTTCTCTCTCTGGCCTACCAGGAACTTAGCTCCACAGGAGAGGAAAACGCAAATGAATGCAGTAAAACAACAATGCACAAAAATACAGATGTTGCTCATTGCACTGTCCTTGCATATAACTGTCTGTGTTGGGCAGTTTTATGGCAACGTGATACAATCTAAAGTCATGTGAGAGAAGGGAACTTCAATTAAGAAAATGCTTACAGAACATGGAGCTGTACAAAGTCTGGACAGCATTTTCTTAATTAGTGATTGATGGAGGAGGGCCTAGGCCCTGTGGGTGGTGTCATCCCTGGGCTGGTGGTCCTGAGGTCTATAAGAAAGCAGGCTGAGCAAGTCAATAAGCAACACCCTTCCATGGCCTCTGCAGGTTCCTGCCCAGTCTGAGTTCCTGCCTTGACTTCCTTCAGTGACTGACTATGATGTGGAAGTGCAAGCCAGACAAACCTGTCCCTCACCAACTCTGACCATAGTATTTCATCACAACATCAGAAGCCCTAACTAGGACACTGCCTAAATGTAGATATAATCGGAGCTTAAGAAAACAGCTATCTTCCCAGTTATTTCAGACCCTTCATTCTTGCCATGAATCCCTGGAGAACATTAAGAGGTAGTTTTACATCTGTTCAGTCAGTCTCACGTGATGTAAGACCAGACACTACTCACACACCACAGACTGAGAGTAAGACGGTAAAGAAGTAGACTGCGATATGGAATCCCATTAGGTAAACGAAATAAAGAACTTGGCTAACACAGAAAAGTTTGAAGCCTGACTTCAGTTCCATGCCTCATGTATTTGGCAGGAGGTTTAGAAACAGGGATGAGAAAAGGAAACCTTAAAACAAGAGACCAAGCAAAAGGGCAGCAAAGACGAAAGCCAGGTCACTGTAACAAGTTAGAGGAAGATGGTGCATAAGTACAGAGACAGAAAAGGCAGATGACAGGAAGCATTCCCTGGGGTTGCCAAATGGTTCATGACTTACCTCAACAGGAAGTGAATGAAATTGTGTCACCACGCCATCTGTAGCAGAAGCTATACCAATGAGAGCTAGGACCTTTTCTGGCCGTGCAATTGCAGCATGCAGCATGAGCCATCCACCAAGGCTGGATCCAACCAGTATCTAAAAACAAGTATGCATGGCTTCAAAGAGGATTCTCACGCTCTATATAAAGAGAAGGGTTTAATAGAAATATATGGACTTTGTATCTTTTATATCCTTGTAGATCCCAGACTTTTAATATGTAACACAAAGTAAAATCCAATTATAATTAACTTGTTTGTTTGATGAGTCAGCTTTCTACTGTGTTGTCCCAGAACTCTTTTTATAGACTAGGCTCATCTTGAACTCAGAGAGTTCTGCCCCTGTATCCCAATATTATTAACTTTGATAAAGCCATTATGTCTATAATATTGAACTATAAAAGCAAACTTATTTTTCAGTGAGAACTAAAGTGCTTATTGCTTATTAGAAAGTAAAAATGACAATTTTAAATCAAAATTATTCATCAAAGTCAAAATTATCGAAATTGACAAAATATTATCAATTGTCATACCTAAAGAAACAAAACAAATATTGTTTGAGTCAAAAATCAGTTTTCTTAACAAAATCGGTTACCTGTGGTCCTTCAGCTATGTCATCAAGTATAGAAAGTACATCCTTTCTCCATTTCCCCACTGTGCATTCTGGTAAGTTACCATCTGAACTTCCAACCCCTGAGTAGTCAAACCTGGAAGAAGAAAAAAATATATATTTATACCTAAGTGTCTGAAATGTGTCCAGGCTTGCTTATTTGACTCTAAAGCGAAGTAGAGCACTTTTCATTACTGCCATGACCTCACTACAGTAAACATCAGTCAACATGTATTTTCGTAAATCCTACCGGCTTAACTTCCAAATACATCTCATGTCAATCACTTCCTTACATCGTCACTGCTGCTTAGCTTAGTCCAAGCTATGATCTCAACTGGATCAATGCAGTAGTATTCTAAGTTTCTTCTCATTTCTATTTTTCATCCCATCGCCTATTCCCTAGTAGTCAGAAGGACCCTTCTAAATGTAACACTGTAGCATGCATGCTCTGTGTAGTTAAAACCCAAAGCCCTGACCATGCTTCCCTGACCTCATCTTAGCAAGCTCTTTCCCTCACAAGTGTATTGTCGAATTCACGTTAAAAAGTACGCCCCCTCTCCTTTCCTGCACCATGACCGTTCACTCTCCTTAGCACATGTCTGTCTCCAGCTCTCCATCAGCTACACCTCAGCTCATGCTGCCCTTTAGCTCAAGCCCTGTAGCGCATGCAAAGCTGGCTCTGAGCACCCCATGCTACCACTATGCTTCTCTCACAGCTCTGCACTCCTTCCTGGTGGATTTTCTTCATAGCACTGCTCCTCAAGATTACAATCAGATCCACCATGAACTCCTCCTTCTAAATTTTCCTAGGGATTCAAGTTCAATATCTGTTTAATCTCTGAATTTTACCTTTCCTTCAAGGTCCCAATTCAATAAACGATGAGGTATCCTATCACAGCCCCAGCTTATCAAAAGCACAAGTCATTCTGAACTATTGCCAATCCTGGCCAGACCCTTTATAACTATGAGCTTTGCATGCTATTCCCCTGCCGATACACCTTCCTTCCCACCAAAGTAGTCACTAGTCACTCTTTAAGCCACATATCTTCATCTCATGAACTTTCCTCATGCAGTCCCTGTGCCGGAGAGGCAGAGACAGATAGATCAAGGGCTGCCTGGCCAGCCAGTCTAACCTACTTGACAAGCTTCAAACCAGAGAGAGAAAGCCTGTCTCTGAAAATAAGGTGAATGACTCCTGAAAAATAACAGCTAAGATTGTCTCCTGGCTTCCACGCACATGCACACAGGCATGCATGGTCATGCTCACGTATCAGATGATCATGTAAACACAATGAATTTGGAAGGTTGCTACACTTACCACTATTACAATGCTACACAAAAACTTAAAGCATCTGCAGTGAAAGAGCTAATTTTTTATAAATGCATATTTATATAGCATCCAATACACAGAAAACCACATTATGCCTGGAACTGGCTATAGCTCTCAGTTTCAATGAAATTCAAAAATCAGTAAAATGGTGAATTCTATTTTTATGTGAGTTATGGCATATGTGTGGATGTATTCCCATGTGTGAGGGGTACACGTATGTATGTGGTACATAGGTACATGTGCACATGGTTGTAGGGGCCAGAGGCTGACATCAAGTATCTTCCTTGATCACTCTCTACCTTATACACTGAGGTAGAGTCGTTCACTAAGCCTGAGGCTTACTGTTGCAGCTAGTGTGCTAAATAAACAGCTTGGTTAGGAGATTCCCTTTCTCTGTCTCCCAAATGCTAGGAATACAGGTGGTCAGCTACATCCACTGGGCTTTTACAGGGTTTTACAGAGATCTGAACTCTGATCCTCATGCTTGCACAGAAAGTGCTTCACTCACTGAGCCGTCTCCCCAGCCCTAAGATGCTGATTTCCTTATAAAAGTTATTTTTCAGTCAAAGAAATGCAACAACAGCAATATTTCCAGTTACGAATGTTCTCCTCAGATATGAATCAGATTATGAATGGTCTCTCTCCACAGACAGCACTGCTCTTTATTTTTCCCAGAGTTCATCTGTCAAGTCTTGTCCATCCACTTCCCTCCTTAGCCTCTCACCTTAACTTCTTTTCTTTTGAATCCCATTCTGATGGGTGCTTCTGCCTGCATGTGCTCTCACCCCTTGCTTAAGGGCAAGTACATTTTACAATTCTTAACATATGATTCAGCTCCAGTTTTCAAAGCAATACTTTGGAGAATGAAAATAAAGTAATTTTGCTAGTCTGATAAAAGGAATTAGACTAAATCCATGTTAATGACAAAATTTCTGTAAATGTATTGAACAGACAATGCCTATAAGTTTTATATGTAGGTAGATTTTTGAGAACTACTGAATGAATGCTAGTGAACTCATTCTTCACATTTAGTTGAACAGATTTTCAGGCTGTTCGTGCTGGAAAAGAACTGAGAAGCTCTCTTTAGCCCAGCCTTCTTTTACTGGATGACAAATTTGTGTCTACTATATATTACTGACATCTTCATAAGTTAAAGAAGTCTTCTTTCAATCCTATTTCTTCAAGTTTACACCAATGCTTTCACCATTAAACTATCTTAAAATTATATCAAAAAAATGTATTGATAAACCTAACAATTTTTGTTACATCAATACATTTTTATTAAAATGAGTGAAAAAGAATATAAAATTAAGATTTAACTAAATACTACCCATCCTTGTTTACATTCACACACAGAAATATAAATTATACAATATCAATCTTACAATATTATATTACATTGAAAAAACATTTTCTTTTGTGAGTTGTGCTAGGGACTGAATCCTAGAGTTTGTGCTAAACACATGCTCTACCCCTGAGGTATACTATGCTATATTCTCAGCTTCAAACACCTGTGGTAGAAAGTAATAAACAGTGATCAAATAAGTCCTTTATGTCTTCAGTGGAAAACCCATAATCACAAGAGATTACAAGAAACCCAACAAGTATATTTCTTTTTGCCACACAGATTATTGTATCTAAAGAACTAAGTTTCTAGCTCCCTTATGACATCTTAAATCATAAGACCAAAGTCTGCACACTATTAAAATAACTCCAACTACTAAAACGCTGGCATTTACTTCAGCTGGCTCTATTACAATACTCAATGGTAATATATTCTCTGAAATGTATTGTTCCTACCTTATAAAGGCGTGACCTAGAGATTTGCAAAACTCCTCAATTGCTATTGCCTTTTTACCATTCATGTTAGAAAGATAGCCAGGGATGAAGATAATTCCTGGGTTTTTGCCTTTTAACCTCTTATAAGCCAGGTTTGGAAGTTCTGGTCGGTTAAGGAAAGAAAGTGATGTCTTTTGTCTGCAAGCTAAACAAAGTACACAAAGTGTGAATTATACTTTGAAAATTATTTTTGGAAAAATCACACATATTTTTACATTTTAACTTTCTTCACCCATTGCATTTGATAGGAAAAACTCGAAATAAGCGTCAAGTAGAAGATTTTTAGTTTTAAAGTTGCATCAAATTTTTACCTTCTTAGAGCAAGGTCCAATTATACTTTCCAAAATACAGAATGAAATAACAATTTCAGTGAAACAAAAGAGAGACTTATCAAAAAATATCTTCATGTTGGCACCATGGGATGATCCTAAACAGCAGCAATTAACATTTTGATTTAAATACATCACTATTAGCTTTTCCCCTGAGATTTCTTCCTGTCTTAACAATGTTTTAGGAATTTCATGTCTTCTCCTTTGGCCAGATAAGTAAGGGAAAATAAGTATGTGTGTGTGTTGTTTCTTTCTTTCTCTGCATTTACAAAATTATTTCAAAGGGAAACTGGCAAGGTCTTAGGCACCTGCAACCCTAGGCCTTGGAAGCAGAGGTAAAATAATCATGAGTCATCAATGGATTTAGCAAGGAGGGAGTGAGATCTGAAGTGCTGAGCTGTTTTTTACGAGATTACCACTGAGCAATCCTCCCCAGGAATGGCAAGAAACTGGTAACAAGCCACCATAATTTCCTACATGTGGGGTTTCAGAAGGCTGTTCCTTTAAAAATAAGCTTGGATCACGAATCAGTCCTGGAAAGATGCTTCTCAAACAGCTCTGTGATTGATGCTTTACTTCTGTTGGCTGCCTTTTGGTAAGTGGAACACATATACCTTAGAATTATTTAAATATGGCAAGACAACTGGTGAACCTTACAGGGCTGACTTTGCTGAGCCATCTTTGCTAGCCCTTATTAAAAAAAAAAAAAAAAAAAAAAATTAAGCAGTCTTACTCTACCTTCACGTTGCTAGTGAAAGCTTCTGGGTCTCTCCCATGTGTACTGCTCAAATTTTTCCCATTTTTAATTTGTCCAGTTTGTTTTTGAAAAAAAAAAAATTGAGTAGAGAGTCTGACAGTGCGCTCCAATAACCTCAACACACAAGAGTCACAGGCAGGGGGACCACTACAATTTCCAGGTCAGCTTGTTCTGTACAATGAGTTGTAGGAAAGACAGAGGCTATGTAGTGAAACCCTGTCTCACAAACGCCAACAAACCATTACCCCCCAACACACACAAAGAATCAAAAGCTTTAAAGTTATCCTTATTTGCATCAAACAGATTCAAAGTTTCAGTGTATGGAAAAATGTGCCAAGTTTAAAACTGGATTTAAAACAGGGCTACTGGGGATCAGTTTACGTTGGTCAATAGATGTTATCAACGTTAATGTTCATTTCCTATTTCTTTAATTAAACACTCAAATTATCCTTTTATCCCCTTTCAGACATTACTTCCAAACAAATAAATTTCATTTCAGGTAGTTACTTTGAATTGATGTTTGTAAGCTATAAAACAAAGGATGCCACCTTCAATTTATAAATCATCTTTATATAATCTAGATTAGCTGAAAGCCTGATGCATATATTGTTAATGAACACTGCTAAAGAGATTAAAAAATTTTTACTCTTGCTAACGATACTATATTATCTGGCATTACATAATATTCTTTGTGTGTGTGTGTACAGTGTTAAGTTAAACTGCTTACATACTTTAAAAAATTAAGCATGTTAATTTATATAATGGCATTACTATTCCAAGCACTATGCAGCTATCTAATAGTTGTGTGACAAGATGTGGCGAGCACACAGTATGTTATTTAAGGATAACTATACATATGTACAAATCATGTGTTCTATGTACGTAATATTATTAACCCAAATTTTAATTTCCATTGCAGAGTAATTCCAAATCTTTCAACAGAAAAAAATCAGATATTAGGTCCAAAGATGGCATTTACATGTATATACACATTTTGCTTCCTTAAGTCCACGACAGGCAAGGCTAAACATTTGACACAATACGGATATGTAAAACCGTAGGAGCAGCTAATAACCAAATACGTTAAATGCACATCTTAATTTGTTCTTTTTCTGGTCTTGTCGTTTGATTCAGAGAACGCAGGAGTTCCTTAAATCGCAGTGTAAACGCTTAAAAGGACCTCCAAGAACGCCCCAGGGCCTCAGCAGAAAAGTAGACTCTTCCAGCCTTCCCCAGAGGCATTCAGTGCCGAGAATGTCAGAGCAGTTTTGAACGGCGCGCCAAGCCGGCTCCAGGCGGGCACTGGACGATCGCCGGGCCTTCGAAAGAGCCCCAGTCTCCCACCTTCCGTACACTAACCTGAGAGCCACCATGCCCAAGCGGGCTTCCGAGCTAGTGACGAGCTCAGGCCTCGGTGCCGGCCGAAAGACACAGCCGCCCAGCCCCACCTCCGACAAGGTACCCAGGCCGCCATCTTCCCAGCTGTCTCCGCTACAGACGTGCAAGGGTCGCGCGGTCCCGAGGTCACGCACGCGCAATCCTCAGGAAGGCGGAGGCTGCTAACACGCGTCACGACGGATACCTAGTCTCCAGCTGAGACGCATGCGCAGGGGTGCTGTTTGGCTTGCGGCTGTCTCTACTAGGTTGTTCTGTCTCGCCCAAAGGGCATTTGGCTTGTGACATTGGGCGGCCTTGGTCGGTTTTCTTCTTAGTAAACTGCGGAAGTCTCGGAGAGAAGCTAAGGTCAAATTGAGTGTTCGTAGATGGGAAACCGTAGATAGGAAACCGTGCTACTGTCAGGAGGACTCAAAACCTGTGACAAAAATTGCTAGGCTTCTTGCATTACCCAGTCCCTATGGCTCCATTTCAGACTATGGGGGAAAGGTTTCCAAGAGGCGACCTTAATCTTACAGACACATCATTGAAGTCGCATTAAACATTCTTGCTCTCACCCAAACATTTTCCCACTCACCAGACTGCTAAAAATTCAAATGAGCAGCCACAAGCAAAACTACTGAAAACACTCATTCACATATGGCTGCTCAATGGGTGACAATCTAAAGTCTTTTGTCAGGCAATCTGGCCATGTTTATGACAATACACATAATTTTCAGTACTCTTTGAACTACTGTTCCCTTTATGACTATCCTAAATAAAAAGAACACTGAAGGGACCAGTATTGGCTCAAGACACCCAAGACCAAGTTCCCACCACAAAAAGGAGATTTGTTTGCCTCAGAGACACAAAAGGCAGGGAATAAAAGACAAAGACGAGATGGGGGATGAGGGAGAAGGAGGAGGAAACAAGAGAGGAGGAAGGGGTATTTGTTCCAGAGGAGGACATAGAACTGCCTCTGGATAGAGAGGAGACAGACGTGACCCACAGGAAAATGGCAATTTATAAAGGTAAAAGGGCGAACCCCATGTTAGGATGAGGTGTTTAATTTTGATTGGACAGGTTAATTAGGACAGCCACAAGGGGGATTTTGATTGCTGGACTTAAATACTTTTGATTTCCAGACTTGGTAGTCAGCTTCAGCAGGAAGTGGCCAAATAAGAGAATAGACCTTGGGGGCAGAGGAAATGGGAGAGAAGGACAAGGCCTTCCAGAGCCATGTTGGTTGTGCTCAAGCTGGCTAGAGTCCCTTCAAACATGAGTTCATAAGGCTGTGTATTACCTTCAATAGCACCATTTTTTAAAGACAAAAGCAAGGTGTGTGTGGGTGGTGGTGGTAATCAATGGCAATAGAAAAGTAATTCAGTAAATACTGGGGTCTCTGGATTCTGACATCCTTCAAAGTAATTTCGGGGACCTTAAGTCTCACTAAGTATAGGGCTTTATCTAGGGCTGGATCTTGTCTATTCTGCTTGAAATTATTGTACTTTGTAAAGTATGTTTTTATGTAAAATCACATTATTTGTCTTGGTTAGTTTTTTCAGCGTGAGCACCCAGGAAGGAGGGATTCTCAACTGGACAATTGTCCACATCCATCAGATTTGCCTGTAGGCACATCTGTGGGGGCATTTTTTAAATTGCTGATTGATGTAGGCGGTCCTAGCCCACTGTGGGCAGTACCATCCCCTGGTGGATGGGCTTGAGCTGTGTAAGATGTTGTTGAATGTGAGCCTGGAAACAAGTTAGTAAGCAATATTCCTTGGTGGTCTCTGCTTCAAGCCTCTGTGCTGAATTTCTGCCTTGGCTTTCCTGAGTGATGAAGAGTTACCAGTAAACCAAATAAACTCTTTCCCCCATTAAGTTGCCTTGGTGCCATTTATCACAAAGACAGAAGCAAACTTGGATAACATCCTTTTAGAGATTTGGGAAGAGTCCTTGGTGCCAAAGATAAAGGCAAAGGGTAGGCACAGTGAGACAGGCACATCTTTGGAGTCTTGAGAACATGAAATGTTAGACCATGCTGGAGAAACTTGATGTAGAAAGACAGAATAGAGATTTTCCTTGATAGCAGCTGTGTCTCTCACACAGGAAGCATGTGACTGAAGCTGAGTAGGTCAGCTTGCTTCTAGCATTAATGAGTCATTTTTTTTAAATCAGTTTGAATTAGTGTCACTTCTCTATGCCCCATTCCTAAGGTAACTAATTAAAGTCTTCGTTGCCTGAAAATAAGAGAAAACATTAAGGAACAAATCATAGCTGTATGACCTCTGTTTAGTAACAAGAACTCCCAGGGACTGTGGACATCGTTGAAACTTCATTAAGAGAGTTTGTTACTGCATGAAGTAACCACCTGGATATGCTAAAATGAGATGCCTCACAAATCCCGTGGAATCTGAGGAAAAGCCCTTTCTCTTCTGCCTGCCAGCTTGGTATCAGTAAATCTCTCTCTCTCTCTCTCTCTCTCTCTCTCTCTCTCTCTCTCTCTCTCTCCTGTCACTGTTACTCAAGTCATTGGTATGATCCAGTGGCAAAACTGGAGTTTTCACAGCCCCATGGAGACAGCCACTTTCAGGATACAGTAAATGTGACATAATTTTGCCTTTTCTCTGTCAGGGGGGATAAAGACACCAAAGGACTGAACCACAAAGGTGATGACATCCAGTGAATGCTGCCTCACTCTTTGTATCCTCACAGCAGACGCCTGTTCTTATAGTTCTTTGGTAACTGCAAATATTGTTAGCCTCCAGCCCTTTCTTGCTCTAGTTTGGAGGGTCTCCCTGTACTTTATATGTAGCAGCATTTTAAAAATCACGTGACTTTACCACAATGAAGGAAATATTGTATATACACACAGAAAGGGGGTAGGTAGCCCATGGATTACTTTCTCAGTTCACACTTACCAGCAAAACAAATCAGGAACCTAGGTGGCTTTGTGGTACTGTCAAAATACTTTCGTGGAAGTGATGGGCTTGAAGTAGAACAGTTTGTTTCCTGTAAGGGCATTTTGGGGTACTGTTCCCTGCATCAACATACAAAAGTAAAAGAAGTTTTGTTTTTGATTTTTGATGGCAGCATCTCTCTCTCTCTCTGACATCCAGAAGAAAGAGGTGCCCGCTGGACGAGGCTTCAGAGCTTTATTTTTCATCACATCTTTTTCTCTTCCAGGCAGGGTATCCCTTGAAGACCTCAGTGATAACTAATTTATACAATAATATAAGAGTGATATGTGAGATTTCCCAGGGTTCACTGCGTTTCGTCAGTAATAGGAGTGTGGCCAGGGACGCTTCCAATTATTTTCGTTTATGAATTTTCAATCACAATATCAGCACATACCCATCTTTACGTAGATCCTACCATTAAGTGTTGCTGACTAATACTCTCTATTATGTTAAAGATAGGTGATTACAGAGAGAGAGGGAGAGAGAGAGAGAGAGAGAGAGAGAGAGAGAGTTTTAAATGTAAATCAGGTCAATACTTTAATCCAAACTCCATACATTTAACATACATACATATATCTAAAAGATTTGTGACATGCAAATTGATTAGAACACCCTTATAATCCTACGAAGAAAGTACAGTACAGACAAATTGCATCTTTAGACCAAGCAACCAAATCTTAACAATTGCAGTTTAATGTTTAAGATCACTAGCACTGAAGGGGAACCTCTGCCAAAATCACAGACAAAGAAAAAAAAAAAAAAAAACCTCCTACAGTCATGATCTTTGTCCCTCATGATTCAAGTAAAACCTTGCATCATCCAGTTGCAAAAATATTATTATTGGTAACATGTATACAGGTATAAAAGTACACTATAAGTTTTTCTTTTAATTGTACCCAGTCAGGCCTGACAGTTTTATGGACACATTTCTAAACGTTGTTTTCTACTTCTATCCATTTGGCATATTTTAGGAATTAATTTGTTCATACTTACAAACACAGAAAACACACACATACACGAATGGCACATGAAAAATGATTATAAAAGAGACTTGCCCGAAGTCATTTCATTCAACAAAAACTAGCTCTAAAAACAAAGGCTATTTGTAAAGATACATGTAAAAAGATATAGCATAGAGAATGTTAATTTGAATTTTGGTTGTATTTTGAAAAAAGAGATTTAATTGATCAGTTTTTCAGTGAAACAGAGATGGTTCCACAGTTACACTGTGTGTGGGTGCAGATAACATGTTTGCTTCCTAAGCAAGAGGCATCCAGCAGTCTGGAGGAAACTGGCTAGCGGTTGCTTTCATTCTTAGCTCCAGGAATGGAGAAATATTCAACAGAACAAGATCCACCCACTAAATATTCTCTTTAATTCAAACTGCCTGATGTTGCAGGGGTCTGTTGTCTGAGATGGTCTTTTCTTAAAACAGGGATGTTTTGTTTGTTTGTTTGTTTTTATTCTTTTAAGAAATTGGTTTATTATATAGGCACAGTAGCTTGCTGGGGTATGGATACTACAAAGTTAGCATCAAAATCCCATTTTAAAGATTATTTAGAGAGCAACACTGAAGTTAAACAGGAGTCAAGCCAAGTCTTTGGTTTGGGTGCAGTATTTAAAAACTAAGGCAAAAATGTCTAAAACCTGTTGCCTTCTAAGTCATTATTTGTCTATTTTTAGAAAATGCTACTTCCTACAAAAAAGGCAGGTGATCACCAAGGGCAATGAGCTGGGTGCTAAAATAATCTTGTATTTCTAAGTACATATTCACAGACATTGTGTAACCTGTTCAGTTTATTTAACCAACATCAGCTGATAAAAAAGAGTGTGCATCTAAGTGATGCTTTTATCAAAATAGTGTTTTGTTTTGTTTTTGTTTTTGTCATAGGTGCTCCAGTTCGATCACTATGGGCCCTGCTTCCTTTTGTGTGAAAGGCTCCCCAGTATAAAGAGTTCAGAGTGCACACTGGGCTAAAGGGCTGAGTCTGTTAGGCCTTTCCGTCTGAGACTGGATATGGCTTCATTCTTCTAAGAGACTATTGCAGTCTTCCCTGAAGTGGACCACGGCCGAAGTTCACTACAACAGGAAGTGGGTATATCCTTCTGCTCCGGTCACTATGACGTCCATCCAGATCCGCATGGCCTCCGGTGAAGGGGCCACCATGTAATAGATTCTGTCGTGCGTCTTGACGCTAAAGGTGAGTAAGGGGTTAGGACTCTGGGATTCAAAACAAGAAGAGAATGTCAAAGAAAGACATTGAAAGTTGAGCATTAACACAGACATGTGAAGGTTCTTTTGCTTTAAAAATTGGCTGTGACAGAAATTTATAAAGGTCTTACTTATGCTACCACACACTGTTCTACTCCACCCTGTACAGGGTCCCCAGGATGGGACATCTTCTGGGCTTTTATACAGGAAACTTCATGCAGAGCTCACTGATTCGCTGACTAGTTGGTATGGCATAAGATCTCATTGACAGGAGACACTCCATGAATAACGTGGTTATTATTGGCCTTTTAAAGGTCCAGGTAAGTTAAGACTTCCCTTTCTAATTATATAATAAGTAGTTCCTTCAAAAATGTTTGTAGAGTGGCTTTTCAGCATCTCCAAAATAGTTATATCCAGAACTTTTCTTATTTCACCATGGCTTTACCATGAAAAACAATCAATCACTTAACACATTTTCAATTTTAACTTGCAGCACTGCTCTGAACACATTTGTCCATCTTGTGAGAACACGAGTTCTAAGTCACTCACAACCCCCAAATAATTTTTTCCCTAACATATTCAAATTACAGAATTTAACCAGGCATAGTTGCACATGCTCAGAACACCAACTACGCAGGACGGAGGAGCATTTTAAGTTCAGAGCCAGTCCAGACAGCATACTGAGAGACGTTTTCTCGCAAATAGAACATGAAAGGGTACTGAGGATAAAAAGCTGCCTGGGGTGCAAAGGGCCCTAGGTGCTTCAGAAACTTAGGAGATTGATACTTACCTTATTAGCATTCTTGAGGTGATCATAATACACTTCTTCAATGGCTTGAAAGTATATCACTCCTTTTAATTTAGCCTCATGCTTGTCTGCAAAGATAGTTGAGTGTTAAGAAGTTTATTACTACTGATGAATAGGAAAAAACATAGGTTCATGATTCATGATCCTTATTAAAATAT
The DNA here is from genome assembly GCA_028551405.1 of Uromys caudimaculatus. NCBI lineage: Eukaryota > Metazoa > Chordata > Mammalia > Rodentia > Muridae > Uromys > Uromys caudimaculatus. The sequence continues at coordinate 36,312,348 of CM052713.1, forward strand.
TAGCATTTAAATGACCTCAAATGACCTAGGGTTAGTGCAGTAATCCAGGTGAGTCCACCAGACTCCAGTGGATACACCAAACCTACGGTCACACAGAGGGCTCTGGTTAAACTCAATGGGTCCTAAGACAAACAGACATGAATGTGGGAAAGAGCCTGGTAGAGAACAAAGGGGTTGGGAGGAAATAAGAAAAGGTGAGTGGAGGAGTGATCAGAATACCTCATACATGTATGAACCTGCCAGGGAACATGTTTAATGTTTAATTTGTTTTTAATTAATTAATTAATTTTGAGACGGGGTCTTTCTACATAGCCATGGCGGTTCTAGAGCTCACTACATAGACCAGACTAGCCTCAACCACTAAGGCCTGATGACAGACAGCTGTGAACAGGGCCAAACTGGCAGCATCTACCCAAGGCCATTCTGCTGCTCAGTCACTTCTGATGTGAATGCAAATGAGCTGGAGGAATCTCCTTATCAGTTTTGGTATCAGGGTCCTGAATAAGCCAAAACTTTGCATTTAAAATAAAATTGAAAATCAGCCATTGAAAGTTTACAACAGTCTGTGCATGGGTTAGAGGGAGGGAGGTTGTGGAAAGCTGGTAGGGGCCCTGAACGGCACACCTGCCTGACGGACAGTGAAATCAGGCTCACAGATGACAGAAACAGGGAGTAATGAAGATGTTCTCTTCCAAGTCCTTTAACCCTTCCTGGTGGGACATTCTGAGTGAGGCTGCCTATAAAGACTAGCATGACACATAAACGAGCTTATGTGTTGGAGAATGTGCGTTTATGTCCATGGATGATAGACTGGATTTCACATGAAGCAGACAGCTTTCCTACTGCCCCGAAGGTTGCTACTGTGGACAAACTCTGGATAAGAAAGCAGACCATGCGGCTGGAGAGATGGCTCAGTGGTTAAGAGTACTGGCTGTTCTTCTGGAGGACCTTGGTTCAATTCCCAGAACTTACATTACTACGATGCCCCCCTTCCTTAGCAGCAGAAGAGACCTGGCCTGCACCAATGCTTATAGTGGGCGTGTCTTGCATTTGATGCACATGTAAATAAGATGCTAACTAGTTTCTTTATTTTGTTGTTTGGAGACAGGGTCTCTCTAGCATAGCCCAGGCTGGCCTCAGACTCACCGTTCTTCTGTTTTCACTCCTTGAGAGATGAGATTGCAGCTCTCACAGTGTACCACTGTGCCTCACCCACGAGGCATTTAAGTAAGTGTTCTGGTTACATTGTGTAGTCATAAGATTCAGTAGAGTGTGTTTCCCACAGTTAAGCATTTAAGAATCCCAAAGTGTGTTCAATACTTAATGAACTTATTAGCTTGCTTATTCCCTAGTTTGCTGATGGGTAATACTCTCTACTCTTGAAAGATCAAGACTATCTTACAAACCACAGCTCAACAACTGGCAACTAGGGCTACATGGTTATGTGTAATTTAAATAGGACATATGGCAAAAAAAAAAAAAAAAACCCAGAAAACAACAACAACAACAACAACAAAAAACCACGGTATTAATGGCTTTGTGGTTTAAAGGGCAATAATTTAATGTAAAACTGTATTCCATTTAATACATACTTGAACTTTAGTTTATTTCAGAAATAGAATGGATTAATTCAGACTTTTAAAAGTCACATGAATGCTATTTGTCAAAAGAGAAATTCATATTGTATTCGACTATATAAATATGAATATAAAATACTATATGCCTACCAAGTTATCATTGCCATTAGTTATTTTATATATGAACTCCTTTCTTTATTTCTCTCTGTTTCTTTTTCTTTTCTTTTCTTTTTTCCTTCTGAGATAGGGTCTCACCATGTTGTCTGAGTTAGTCGCATACTGGTAGGTTCAAATGATTCTCCTCCCAAATTTTCTACGTTGAGATAACGAATTTTAATTTCCTTTTATTTTTAACGGATTTGAATATATCACTTCAATTTTTTTTTTTAATCATTTACCTGCATAATAAGAAAATGTTCGCTTATTCCGGTCAAAAACAAACCAGCGTTTTTTCCACGTTTTAATTTTTCCACCCATTTTGATGAGGTATCCTCGGCAGGTCTTCTCTGTGATCGACACATGAAAACAGGTGTCAATATTGTGGCCCGCAGTCTCCACGTGACTCCTCAAGTCGAAGTCTTCCTTCCGGACAGGCAGATAGCGAGTCAGGGGACGAGCCTGGAAAAGTGCAAAATACATTTCGTCTATAGTATATAGATGATACTGTTTCTTTTTCTTTCTTTTTTTTCAGTTCCCCCAGATTTCATTATGTTAGGTGTAAGAAGTAAGTGTAGAGCTGAAACTTTAAACCACCAAGTAATTTACAAGATAGCAAGGCACTTATCCTCTGGAGACTAAAGAACCGGTGGTTAGTTCTTAAGTAGAGTGCCACATTAGAGAAGGCGTGGCTAAAGGTGGGCCTGTTGATTCTATTCCCTGAGAAGGGCGAAGCGGGGAATGAAAAGCCCTCCCAAATGTAACATCAATGAAGTCAGCCAGTAAACCATGCGGGGAATGAGGCATACTGGCACCCAGCTGCTCCTTTCAGACCAGGATTCTCCCCAGGAAACGGTTCTCTTCTCCCATCACAACACAACTACAGTTCTCCTAAGGTAATCCGGACAGACTGATTAGACAGACACGGTTTGGTAGGTACAAGCCCCAAAAGATTCCCCCAGAGTTAAAAATGTCAGCGTATCTATTTAAGGCAGAGATGCACGCTTTGAAAAGAGAAGAAACTGAGGGGTAGAATCGATGGTGGACCTAACGTGGGGAGCTGTATAGGAGCAGAGGCCCAAGGAGTGTGTTACATGTCTTGTTTTACTAATGATGAGGACAAGGTTAACGTCACTATGGATGCTGCTTCCAAATTTATTCTCTCTCTCTCTCTCTCTCTCTCTCTCTCTCTCTCTCTCTCTAACTCTGTTAAATAATTCCATGCTTTTGCCCTCAGGAAACAATCTAATCACATTGTTGGAGAAAAAGCTTATAATCAAGATTAAAATAGATTTCTGCCCTTTGCTTTGACTTCAGATATTAAACATGCATAGATGACCTTCAGCACCGATGGAGTTTAGCAGAGGTCAGAGCATAATCCAATAAAAGGATCCATTTCAGGTTCCAGTTTTCCTCGTATTTTACCTTCACTGCAAGGCAGCTGCTGTAGGCTTACGCATGCCCAGCCACACAGACAGCTTTAAAGACGGGGGCCAGTCGCTGTGGGACCAATGGTCAGCAACTGGAGAGGGTGGGGGAAATGACCCTTGGCCTTAGAGTCTACCAGCTTCTATAAAACTGGTGTGAGCTTTTCGTGATTTTAATTTATTTTTAATATCTTTATTTTTAATATCTTCATTCTCAGAAAACGTGTAATATAAATAGCTATAATGGAAAGGGTAGGGATTCAAATCTATGATGACCAAAAAAGAAAGTTAAACCAGATAAATGGTTTTCCTCAATTTAGTTGAGTTTGGTTATTGAAGGAACATGCATTATAGATTGGTGTAGAAAAGGGGACATATGTAGTTAGAAAAACGAAAAACGATACTCCCACTCTGCTATGGAACTGGGCTGGAATGACGTAATTTATCCTGGTTTGTAAAGTCTCCTTTCAGAGATTGCTCCCTTCCTCCCCTCATCAAAGGTTTTCGTTTGGAGAGAGAGAGAGTGTGTGTATGTGTGTGAGTGTGTGTGTGTGTGTGTGTTCCTATGTACAGAGTAGAGGTGATAATTTGAAATACATATATGCATACATACATATAAAATTATGTGTATATATGTATACATATAATAATGTATATATATGTATTACAAACTATACATATATGTGCGTATATATAGTCTAAACTGTCATCTCTCAATATATAGTTTTAAAAAGCATTTTAATTGACATTTTTACCTTTAATTCTGTGTATATGTGTCTATATGTGTGAGTGTGTATACATATACATCTATACAGAGTATAGATGATAATTTGAAATATATATATGTATGTATGCATATATATAATGATGTATATATGTATGCATATATAATGATGTATGTGTATATTTGCGAAGTATCTATACATATATATATGTATGCATATATATTCTTAACTATTTATCTTATCATCTCAATATATATATAATTTAAAAAAACATTTCAATTAGAAATTTTTACCTTTAATTATATACATGTGTATGTGTGTGTGTGTGTGTGTGTGTGTGTGTGTAAATGTGCAGTTGAGTGCAGTGCCAGAAGAGTCCAGAAAAAGGCACTGGGCCCTGTGGAGCTGGAGCTATAGGCATAGGCAGTTGTGAGTTTCCAGATCTGAGTGTTGGCTGAGAGCAGAATTCTGGTACTCTGGAAGAGTAGCAAGCGTTCTTAACTGCTGGGCCATCTCCCTGGCCCCTGTGTGTGTTTGTAAGGGCCACAGCAATGCCCCCTTTCAAAGCTAGATAAAACACTCATTCTCCCTTAAATGTCCTTTCTCTCCAGCATTTAAGTAGAACATATGAATCACATGTGAGTGGAGCAAAGCTCTGCTTTGCTAGGGTAGTTTCACAGTATTTCCTACAAGTTCATACTAACCCACATTTTTCTCTGAACCATTCTGCCATACACTAGGTATCCCAAGACAGAATTAAAGTCTTCTACAAAATGACCACCAGGGGGCAACCTCCACTTATGCATCCACAGTAATCGACCAACCTGTGCCCTTTGTTTCTCTCTTATTTTGACTTCTTTTTCTATTAACTTCTGCCTCTGGCTGGTTTCTTCTTGTAGACGTTTTTCCAGGATTTCCCGGCGTCGTTTTTCTTCTTCCAGAGCTCGTTTTTTGGCTTCCATTTCCCGTTCCTAATTATCATTATACGGAACCATAATTGCTTTAAATTGTGGCAATTATACTTGAAGGGACCAAGAAATAAATACCCAAATTCTCATTAAACAAATTTCATCTTGTATTCTGGCTTCTTACAATATACAACCTGGCCTAACACAAACCGTGATCACCTCTGCATAGCTCCCAAAGTCATCTTAGGCTATTAGTTAATCCACTAACAATTAAATATTAGTCTTCAGTGACAATTTGGCTTGTGACTACATTCAGGCATTTTGTTCTTCCTTTTTCAAATGTCATGCAGCATTAGCCATGGAGTTTAGTGGGAGACTCTCCTGGGTGCAGGCCACCAGTCCTTCCAACTCCTGTGCACTTTCCTGACTGAAGGCCACAGAGGAAGTTTTGTAGGAAGTTGGAAAGGAAAGGAGGTGCCCTCAGGGCAGGATGCAAAGGCGTTTTGGGGGGAGTTGCAAGGAAGTTCTTCTGATTCTGATCTGAAATAGTCACAATTCCTTGGGGGTTTGGGATATCACAATAGTGTGGCCAGCATGAGTTGGGAAGGACAGGAGAATGCATAAGTAAATATCTATCATTCTTTCCTATTCCTTCAAAACCCACAGCCAACTGGCTATCGCGGAGGGAGGGGGAGGGGTGCAGTAGAGAGCATCCATTTCAGTCCGTGTGACACTCAGGCACACATTCGAAGTTACAGGGCACAGAAGTGCAGTAAAGGGCCTTGGGCGTCACCTCTTATCACATTTCCTTTTGGGACAGGAAAGAAGGCTGAGCAGCTCCCAAGGTCACAACACTCAGTAAGGCCCCTGAAATAAGGCTGCTGGCAAGGGTAGGGCCCCTTGTACCCACCGTCCATCACAGACTCCTGGCAGAAGCTGACCATCTTACCCTGGACTCAAGCAGCCGCGTCTTCTCCGCGTGTGCCTGTTTCAAGAGTCTCTCCATTTCCTCTATTCTGGCAATATTGGATGTGCTGGCACTGAAGCAAATAAAAGGCCTTTTAAGAATATTTGCTGAGGGAGAGGAGTTGGGGAGGATGAGTGGGATCAAGATACATTGTGAGCATGTGTGAGCTTCTCAAAGAATTAATGAAAAATATATTTAAAAACTGTATCATTCATTTGATAAGACTCACACACCAATGTTACAAATCACAATCAAATCTCTCTCTCTCTCTCTCTCTCTCTCTCTCTCTCTCTCTCTCTCTCACACACACACACACACACACACACACACACACACAAAGTTACATGTCACAATCAAAGTATGTACAATTTGTAGGATATTCCTCATGAGTCATTTGGTCTTTGGGGGGCCAATAACTCAACTCTGAAAATCATGGCTGACTCAATATTTATCTCAGTGTAGAAGTCAAAAAGGGACACGTAAGACAACGGCAGTGTCAACTGGTTGGAAACACATAAGGTAAAGGTGAGTCTTATAAAGCAGATGTCCAAAACGCAGCTGTCAATCTAACATTGACAGCCACTCGAGCCTTCCCTGCCGAAACGATGCCTGACATCTGAAGTCATTGTCTTCAGTTGGGCAGTCTGTTCTTTACATGTGTGGGTGTTTTATGTTTTAAATGATACTAATGTCAAAGTGACTTGCATGGGTGCACTGAGCAAGTGGTGGTCAGTTTTGTTCAAAGCCCTCGCCTGCTGTATTAGTGCTAAAACTGCACAAAAGAATTCAAGAGCTTCAAAAAAAAGTTCATCTTGGAAAAGTCATCACCCCAGTGAGTGAAGGGAAATCAAAACCAAAAGCAAAATGAGTGGGAGCTACAAGAACACTCAGTCAGGGTCTAGGCCAGAGGTCATGTGTCCTGATGTCTCAGTCTCTAGAGCCCTGCTATGTCCTGTCCAATGTGGACAGGTTCCTGTCCCCATAGCATAGAGTACAGCCCAGGGGGCACATTCAAAGAACATGCATAAAAATATGTGCAAAAGGGGATGTCCTGAGTGCTTTGGGCTATTAGAATATTTAATGTAAAGTATGACTGAGTAATACATGCACATGGACACCTGAGGATGTGTGTGTGTGTTCATGTGGGGTAGAGGGCGGCATTGCGTGTTGTTCTTCAGAAGCCCTCTGTTTCATTAGTTGACCCCAGGGATCTGTCTTTGCCTCTCCTGTACCTGTACTGCAAGCCTATGTCACCATGCCTGGCATTGTATGTATATATGTATGTATGTATGTATGTATGTATGTATGTATTTAAACTGGTTCTAGGGATTGAATTCAGATCTTAATGGCCTGTGCCACCATGCCTGTCATCTATCATCTATCTACTTACTATATATTTAAACTGGTTCTAGGGCTCGAACTCAGATCCTAATGCTAGTGTGGCAAGTACATTATGGACTGAGTTATCCACCCAGCCCTGTAGGAACGCTTCTGAGACAGAGTCTCACTACATTGCCCAGCTGACCTAGAACTCACTAAAGGCTGGAATTAACAGGTGTGAGACACCATACTGAGCCTCCTCGACTGTTTTTGGCAGAGTCAAACCTAAGATGGCTCCCATCTAAGACTAAGAGTGCTTCTGAAGAGATGAAGGACTATAGTAACACAGCACACATGTCTCATCTTCTGAAACTGCCAGTCCCACTCTGAGCAGATGTGTGAGAGAGAACTACCTAAGGAATATGAGGGTCCTACAAGCCTAATAGCTGGGTGCAGTATGTGTTGGGGCCAAGTTCTAGTCAGGTGCTTGCCCTGAGAAACAATATGAGGATCTTTTCCTTTTTTTTCTCTTTTTTTTTTTTCCTTCTATTTTTTCCATTAGCTGTTGGGCAAAATACAAAAGCATAAGTTATATTCTTTTCATAGTAAGAATTCAGGAAAAAAACTTTCATTTTATGCATATGTTTTTATTAACAATACTCAACTTCATAGACAAACTTCACTGACCCAAGTGAGAAGGCTGAGGACATCATATGGCTGTGGGCCACACAACAGCACGCAACTACATACATATTACATGCTGCTGTCCCTGATGCCATGTATATGGCTTGTGTTTCAACTAAATCACAGGTCTTAAAAACCCCTGAATTAAAATAATAGGACTTTGGGGCTATAGGTGAATGCTACAGCACTTGCCTGGAGTACATGAAGCTGTGGGTTCTATTCTTTCTCTCTCTCTCTCTCTCTCTCTCTCTCTCTCTCTCTCTCTCTCTCTCTCCCCCTCCCCTCCCCCTCTCCTCTCCCCCTCCCCCTCCCCCTCCCTCTCTTTTCTTCTCCTTCTCCCTTTCCCCCCTCACACACACACTCACTCACTCACACATGCACTTGCCTAGGGTACCTGAAGAGCGCGCACACACACACACAAACACTAGGCATTCAAATACACACACACAAACACTAGGCATTCAAATACACACACACAAACACTAGGCATTCAAATACACACACACAAACACTAGGCATTCAAATATACACACACAAACACTAGGCATTCAAATACACACAGAAAAAACAAACTCACCATCATTCACATGATTTGTCTCATATTTATATAACTTATATTTATTTAGTTTTATTATTTAGTGTTTTTCTTTGTTTATTTGTCTTTTGTTCTCGTCTTTATCTAGTATGTATCTGAAAGTGTACATGTTTTTGGTGTACGATGAGATACTGTGATATGTACATGCACTGTAAAATGATTACCAAACCCAAGCCCGTTAACATGTCCATCACTGCACATAGTTTTCGGTTGTGTGAGTGTCTGGTGAGACACATCTGTCCCTTAGATCTCTATATGACAACATTATTGTAGAGTTGTCATTCCAGGTAAGTCATTGTGACAGCCACTATTATTGTCCATAGCTGTTTGACTCAGGACTGATCCTACAGTTGGCCATCGCAGGTAATGGCTGCTCATGGTCAGATATCACTAAGCATTTATTCCCAATGTCAAAAATTGAACAAAAAGTAGAATGTGTCAACAAAAAGTAGAGTGTGAAATGAAAAAGTGATAAATTAGGAATTTTATTTCTGTGCCACTAACTACCTTAAAAGTGCATCTTATGGACTAGAGGGATGGCTCAGTGGTTATGTGCATCTTTTGCTTCTCCAGAAGACCTGGGTTCAATTTCCAGCACCCATGAGACACCTGTCTATAACAGTAATTAACTTGTGTGTGCATATGTCAATAAATCTAGGGTATCTGATGTCCTCTTTGGGCCTTCACAGGTTCCAAGTACCCACACAGTACAGATAAGCAAGCAGGCAAAACACTCATATTCATAAAATAAAATAAATCTAAAGAGAAAACTATTTTTAAAAGAATATTCATACCAAGGCAAGCTTGTGTGCCGTATTATGCTGTAAAATACCATGATGAAGTCCAGGCACACAGGAAACACAGAATGTTTGGAACGTACGCTATGAAGAAGTGCTTTCCTCAGGACTGTCTTGAAACTAGTACAGAGACCAAGCAAGAACTAAAACAATAATTTTTGTTGTTGTTTTGCTGTACTGAAGTCTTTTTAAACTCTGCATTAAAGTATCCCAAAATTATAAGTCTATTAAATAAGTAATTCCATCCTGAAATTCTAGTGACACAAACTTGGCTTTGTGGTTTATTATGTCACCAAAAGCCATTTGTAGAGAGATAGAATTACTTAGTTGTGGGCACATTTGCCTTTACTTTTTTGTTGAAACATCATTTTTAGGACAACCAGAAAATGACTAGATCTGGCATCGCCTTTGCTATTTCAGCATCATTATTTACACTGTCACTAAATACAAGGGTCAAAAAAAAAAAAAAAAAAAAAAGAGGTCTTGGATGCACAGAAATGAAAGGGGTTCAGAGGTAGTTGGGGGGATAAAAAATTAATGGAGGGCTGGAAGGATGGCTCAGCAGTTAAGAGCACTGACTACTCTTCCAGAGGTCTTGAGTTCAATCCCCAGTGACCACATGGTGGCTCACAACCATCTGTAATGGGATCTGATGCCCTCTTCTGGTGCACATAAAGAGAGCGACAGTATATACATAATATAAAGAAATAATATTAAAAAAAGGAAAAAATTAATGGAGTAAATGTGATCAAAATACATTATATACATGCATAAACACACACACACACACACACACACACACACACACACACACACACACACACACACACATCCAGAGAATATAATTTAAAACATTTGCCCATAATTTAGAAAAAAGCATGTCTTAGAAAACAAGGGTGGAATCTACAAAATTCTCATTCTGTCTAAATTCTAGCACTCCCTTGTGTGAGAATATTCTGGCAGCTACTTATAATGGCTCCTGTTTTCACTCTTGCCTTTTTACTGAATTCCAAAACCTTGACTTTGTGCTCATACTGTGAGAAAACATTAAGCACTAACTTTATCAGTATTCTGGGGGTCCTCATCCTGGAATGCTTAAAGAAGAGAGACAGATGTGGCTGGGCCCGCAATACTGGATCTGGGTTTCACTTTACCCAGTAGATGGCTGGGCATTTGTGGTCAAGGCTTCAGCAAAGGGTAATTACCACCACTAATTTATAATGAAAATGTCTTTGCTCCTAAGTTCATAGTGGTGCTCTTGCTTGTATCAAAAGATCAGGACAAGTGTGAGTGGCTAAATCCTTGTGCAAATTTTAATATACAGAATAACACTTTCTCTTTACCAAATTAAAAGGGTCAAAAGAGCTTTTGAAATTCGGACTGTGTTTTTGAAGACCATTGCCTTATTAATAATAATAATAATAAAAACAAAAATGGAATGTGGGGTTTACCAATAGATGAAACTTGAGTTTTGAAGTACAGTGTAAATGAGAAAGCAAGCATAAAGAAATTGTAGTGAGAAAGTCGACCATATCATGGATGGCCAGCAAGAAACATATGATGAAAGGGTGTGACTTCCCACGGTTCCCATGATTCCCAGGCCCTTCTGCATGATAGATTTTTATATTGGAAATTTGGGATTATAATATACATTGTGTCTCAAACTGATGAGTTTACGTTTGAACCCAGAAGGTGGTTTTCAGCAAGTCTTACCTAGATATGTTGTCTGGTGAACAGGCAGAGATGCTGGTCTCCATACTATCAGAGCTGTCCAGGCTCAACGTGTCATAGGCCTGGTCCTTGTAGCTGCGATCTGGGTAATGGAAACTGTTCAAGTAGACGTTTGACTCAGATGCTGTGCGGCTGTAAAAATCAGGTTTCTGTCTTTGTCCTTCACTCATCTGTTGGTGATTATAACCTAAGGAGAAAGCCATAAATATGTAAATATGTATCATTTATCAATCTCACAAATCTATGGACCAAAGCCAGCAATGAGAAACATCTGTACATGAAATCTGGAAACGGATCTAACATATTCTGAAGTCTGGGAGATCAAAGAAACAATGTCATGCCCAGTGTGAGCAAGACTTTGAAAGAAGTGGTCATGTGAGGGATTCCATTTGTCAGTGAGATCACTTGGCACCTCTTAAATTTCATCCTTACAACTCAGCATAGCCGAAAGTATTACATCGGCACACTAAAAGACACGCACACATACTCACGCATATTCCCCAGGAACCAGAAACACAATTAAAGGCTCTACTCCTCTAGAAACAGGTTTAAGTGAAGGCAATATGATGCCCAATGCAATGGCAGCATTACAGGGTAGTCGCCACTCCAACAGCATTCAGATATCAGGAGCATTCACAAAACAGCAAGCAGATTTGTGGTTGAGAAATGTGTATTTCATAGTGTCTGTGATTGTTTCATCTGGTTCAGATACAAGCTGCATTTGTCTTTTTTATAGTCTTTGTCTCTGGTTTTTGCTCTGTCTTTCTCCTCCTCCAATGTCTCTCATTTGCCAGTTACTTATTTTAAATGTTCAGGGTCAATAATACTTCCCATAAACTTTCCCTTTCCCACTTCAACAGTCAGCCCTTGGCTAGCTGCTGCTAACTATTTGAAAGTGTGGGTATCAATAGCATCGAAAGTACCATACATGAAAAGTGCTTTCCTCTCCTTGTACTCTGACGGTTGACATCATCACTTTACCCTGTGTTATTGCTCTAGCTACCTTTGAGCATTAAAAACCGTACTGGCTTCTTTTCAGTTCTCTGACATATGTACACAGGAAGCAGAGATGGAAGTGAAAAACCCCAAGTTCATCAAAATAAATTTCCATAGTTTACAGTCTTTTCTTCCCGATAAGAGAAAAATCTACTTTCCATTAACCCAAGGAGTTAATTGCAGACCTATCAAAAGTTTACAAGTAGACCACTTAAATATGTCATCTTTTCTTCAGAGCTACCTTCAATGAAGATTTTAATTAAGGAGAAAAATGATCTAAAGGAGACAAAAATAAGACGACAAAATCTTCAAAGAAAACAGCTTCCATAGCTGCCGACTTAACATTTATTTAGAAACAGGAGCCTCACCCATGATGCCTTGCAAAGAAGCCTACCCAAAAGCTCTAGAAAATTATCAGTGACAGGCATCTTTTCTGGCCCTTTGAATTTTCTGTGGTTTTGGAATTGTGAAAATGTGCTATTCAGACTAATGCATCTCTAGGAAAATGAGCTTCCCTCACACAACTGCCATTATAGATTACAGATACCCATGCAGTAAAGCCACATATCACAGAACCAGGGAAAGACACAAAGCACAGAGGCACACCATGAGACCAGACAGAACATCCTCTCCTGCAGTGACCCATGCACGCTGTGTCACACAAAGCCAGGCATTCCAAGTGTACAGAAAGCCATCACTTAGGTATTTACCTTTTACACTTGGGCTTTTGAATTATTAATTGTTCCTTTTACATCATTTCCAGATATTCATTAGGAAAGGAAGGGAAAATGACAAGAGAACTTATTTGAAAGGCTACACACAATTATTTCCTTATGACTATTTGACAACGCTGAAGCATGAAAAGCCTTCACATTGGTTATGAGCTATACATAAGACATGTCCTCATCCCAACATGAAACAAAACAAAACAAAAAAACCCTTGAAAGACATCTGTGTAATTGGGAACATATGAGAATTACAGCCCAGTCTGTGATTTCTACCCCTCTCCCCCCCTCCTCCAAGGAGCTTTCTTCAGTGAGAAAAAGGCAGTCCCAAGGAGGAGGAAGGAACTCCTTCTGGGGATGGCAAGAAGAAAAGCTCACTCTCTCAAACAACTGGATGGTTTGCTTCTCCAATCTCCCAGAGTCCTGGGATTTGGTTTGTTTTCTTCAGAAATATCACAGACTAAAAAGATAAATTTATACCTTCTAGTGAGAGAGTCAGGAAACTAAAAGGCCTCAAAATTTTCAGACTTGCATACAAGTACAGCTACTCCACAGTGTGAAGTGCCCTGCACCTTGTGGACCTCAGCTCCCCAGACCAACCACCATCAAGATTTGCTCTGCACCAAGGGCCTCTCTAGGTCATTCCAAAAGCAGAATGAGGACTTTAAACTTCTCCATCAGCTTAAAGGACAATGCCTGTGGGCTGTGTGCCCAGTTCCAATGCAGCATTTTCATTCCCAGTGTGAACAGGACAGTCACCTCATTGAGGTACTCAACACTGCCACTTGGCAAGAGTTGTCTGTTACAAATGTCAACCCGAGATGGCTTTTGTCTGCCAAAGGAGTTAAAAAAGAATTCTCCTTTGGTTATAAATAAGGGCATGTCCATGGTATGGTGGTGTGCACCTGTAATCCTGGCAGACCAGACAGAACGTTCTTTCCAGCCGTGATCCATGCACACTGAGAACTGAGGCAGGAGGACTGTTGTGAGTTTCAAGTCAGCCTGGGATGCACAATAAGACACCCCCCCTTTTTTTTAAGATAAAGGAGATAAATGAGTCGATAAATAAGGGCACAGATCCCTCCCTTATAATCTTAGAATTGCATGTGAGTGAGCTGGTTTGGGGATTTGAGCTCAGGTCTAACCACCCAAAGGCATTGGTACTTCCTATAGAGGAAAGGCCATAGCAGACGAGAGCTCAAGAGCATGAGGGTGGCAGTCTCAGAAACTGCTGGGTAAAAACACACAGTGGAGCAGACTCGAAGTGGAAGCCTGAGCTTCCACTCTGGGAGGCTCTGGGAGGGAGACACAGGTGTCCTGTTCTACTGCAGAACCTGGCTTAGTTACCATGGAGACATCACAAAACCGTCACTGAGTAAATCATCTTTTCAACTATCAACTCCAAATCCCCGAGTAGTCAAATGAAACAGAAATGAGTCCACTTTGGGGGGTGGAACCAAGGAACTAACTTGGGAAACTTGAGACACTCTCAACCCAGGTCCACTTAGTTTGGTTATTTTTTAGTTACATAGCAAGAACAATGTTCAGTGGAATGAGACGAGAGTCAGTAAGAGAAACAGATGCTCTTGAAAGTTCTGTGTGAAGGAGGAGTTCTAAGGTCTGAAAAGCAAGGGCCCATGTCTGGGCTTGTTTCATAGCATAGAAGGTACCAGAAAACAATGGACTCAATCCTCTTCCTCACTCAGAAAAGCTTTAGAGTGGAGTACAACTTCCAGTAATTTTTCCTAACTTTAATGCCAGTTTCAATATATTCTGGCTTATTGGTGTCCGAAGTTCTCTTGTTAATTAACCACACAAGATACTCAGTTTCCCCAACTTATGCCACATATATGATATATCTTTAATGACAATCTGTGCCTGAATAAGGAAGGTAGCATGATTTAAGATTATAACAGGGGCTTAAGATGAAACGTATCGAGACTCTGATAATGCACTTGTCACAGCTCACCTGCTGAAGAATTCATTCTTCCTAATGACAGTCCACAGCCAGAAGAACGGATAAGTCAAAGGAAAGAGGAGAAAGACAGAGAAAGGGGAAAGGTACAAGGTCAGAAAGGCTGACATGGGGAAGGGAAAGCATCCACCCAACATGCACTCATTGACATATTAGTAATAACACCAGATGAACATGAACGATGCCATACTTTACATCCAACCTAAGCTTAGAAAGAAAAGCTAAAGATTTTTAAAAAGGCTCACAATGCATGCATAGTTAGAAAAAAAGATTTGTTACAAAAGAAAAACAAAAAAAACCTTATGCACATATTGGTCAAACAGAAAATAGTAATGATAATACTAATAAAAACCAAGATTATATCTATAAAATCATTTTTTATTCAAGTGGTAGTAGCAAATAATATTTAAGAACTCAGAGTAGTATTTCCTATTCAAGGGGCTGGAGAGGTGGCTTAGTGGTTAAGACTTTAGCTGTTCTTCCAGAGGACCTGAGTTCGATTCCTGAACCCACATGGCTGTTCATAACCTTTTTGTAACTTCAAATCCAGGCGGTATAATGCCCCTCTTCTAGTCTCCTTGAGCACCAGGTATACATGTGGTGCACAGGAATACATGCAGGCAAAATGCTCATACACATAAACATAATCAGATGCACAGCCCATGAAACTTTATAACAAGTTCTTTCTCATGCTATGTATGGCTACTTAACCAGAGCAATAGCCGTCTTATATATTCAAGGCAGGTTTACAATGTTCTTAACTCACCAAAGATTTGCTTTCCAAATGAGCATAAGTAAAAGAAGTTCGTTAGAATTTCCTAAATCCTTCTAGTCTCTCATATGCTTTTTTTATGTCCACCTAGCTTTATAAAGAGGAACATCCTGCTATATGCATTGAACCTGCATACTCTACCACTCCTCTCTTTACGGGGCTCCTGAGCCCACAAATCAGCTCTGTCACAGTCTCCGTGTTTCCTGCATGGTCTGAACTTGTTATAAAAGCCCAAACAAAAAGATCCATGCAGCTGCCTTTGAAGGAACAGCAGCTGCCACGAGAATTGTGTTCCTTAAAAAAATGTACAGCAACTTTTTTCTCTCTATTGGATAGAAGGAACAATCTGACTAAAAATACACCATTGTAGACTTTAAAATCAGAGCAGGTCATAAAAATGACTTGACAATGACCTTTAGATATTTGCTTGAAACAAAAACACCACACAGGGAGGTTGTCATACCTTTCTTGGACTTTCCTGCATTTAACAAAAAACAAAAAACAAAAGGATAAAGATTTCATTCATTCTAAAACTTACAAAGGTCAGTTGACAAGCTGTATAAAAAAAGCCAGTGACCACTGCAACTTCCAGAGCCCAGGACCTCAGCTCTCGCCTTTGAACCCTTTCAGTGTTCTATGGCTCCCAGTGGCAGTGCTATGGAAACAGTGCTGATTGAAGAAGGCTCATAATACTTACACCATCATCCTTGACGTTTCCATTACGAATAGCAGCAAAAAAATGGTGTACTTTAGTTAATTGTGTATAGAAAAGGTAAATGAGGAAGTTGACTTCATTTGACATAATGAAAATGTACTAGATATAAACTTGCCCAGACTGCAATTTTAATCACATTTGCTAACTTAATAACATCAACAAGTGCTGCTAAAACAATTCTAAACGAATACACAGTTCACCACTCCTGGTGAGATGCCCATATGGGTTCTGTGTAACCTGACAATACTACCATCTGCTGTGGCTTGAAGAAATATCATCCCTGGCCATTCCTCCTCTGGGTAGGGGAGCAGGCTGAATTCACAGAACACAGCTCTTGGATCAGCACATGAACAGTTTTGTTTCTTCAGAGCCCCATGAAGCCCCATGAAGCAGGGCATTACTTAAGTTCAGTAAAGCCCGAAGCTACAGTCTTCTCAGTGCACAAAAGCCATGCCAGCAGAGAATAAGAACACAAAGACAAAACTGTAGACTTCTCAGAGTCCACATCCACAGTATGACCTCAGTGACTTGGCTTAGGTTCACTTTAGAAAACTAACTCAAGGTTTCTCATTATTTAAAGGGAAAGTAGGTTAGAAAAGTAGGCCAGAGGTTCCCCAGTCTCATCACCTTCTCTCAAGAACCCTGCTGATGGTACTGTTAGCAACACTCAGCTTCATGGATGTACACATTTGGTACAAAGCTTAGCTCTCCTTGCTCTCTGGTTTCAGAAAATGCTTTGGGTACTGGGCATAGTCATTTGGAATCCCTCTTGCTTTTCTTCAATGCTCCACCTTTCCCTAAATCACTGTAATACAGAAAGTTCATCAATATGCAGAAAGGTCTCAGCTGCATGGCCAATCCAAGCTTGGATGCCTTCCAGTGAAGAGGAATACACATTTTATAGGAAGCTTATTAATAGTACAAAAAAAAATTGGTTCAACAGAAAATAGAATTGACCTTCAAGTTAACAGAAGTGACAGCCAAAAGAGACTCCTATGCTTATTATAACTACTAAAAAATATTTTTATCTTCTTAAGACAGTATAATAAATAAAGCAGAGAAGCCTAATCAAACGTATTTTATTTAAATATTACAAATAGACACCTCAAATGAATGCTATAACCTGTCTTACCTCTTTTTGTTATCTAGTTCAGGGTAGCCTTGAACTCCTGAACCCTCTTGACTTCTCTCCCCCTTCCCAAATACAGAGCATATATCACTTTGCCCAGCTTTATTAACTAATTTTTTTTTTTTTAGGAGACAAGGTCTCACTATGCAGCTTAGGCTGACCTCAAATTTGTGATCCTCTTGCCTCCCTCTGCCTCCTGAGTGCTAGAAATGCAGCTGCTTACTACCCATAAAAAAAGAAAATTAATGTCTGCTCCCTTAATTCTTTAAATCACTTCTGATATTGATTTGAAAATCTCAACTTCATCCCAGTAATTTAGTTGTCACACACAAATTATCAATATAAACATACATGTATATGCACATACAGTGTATGTACATATGCATATATACATATATATTGCATATGTAGATAATACACATATATGTATATACAGTGATTATACCCTAGTACATTAAGCAGAGAGGACTATCAATCATAATTCAATTTCAGGTAGATTTCAGTCTATCAATTCAAGAATGCATTTGATGATCAAATATCTACTAGCTTTTCCCTTTACATCTCGGACAGACCTCCACCACTATGTTCAACATTTTATTAAAATCATCTGACATGTGTCCCCATCTTTCCTCACTAGACTGCAAGAATTTCAAAGTTAAAGAACATGTCATTCATTTGCCTTCTTGGTATCTAGTATAAATCTGCTAAAAAATTAAAGCCAATAAAAGTTGTTGATATAAACTACTGTCCTAACATAGTAACTTTATTTCCATAAGAGTTTTATGACATTGTAGTAACTTCTTTCAGTCTCCATTAAAGACCATTTTATAACCCTACATGTAACATGTTCTTTCAAAGGAAACATACCAAGAGTCAAGGTCCACCTAAACTTAAATACACAGTAGAAGAGCTCAAATCAAATCAAAGGGCTCAAATACATTTTCTTCTGGGCCCATTAACTATGTCAACTCATTGACTCCAGCTCAGGGGTCACTTAAAATAGTGGGTCAGCCACAGGAAAGACTAGTGATCTTGGCCAAGTGCCCTGGAAATTTCTTAGTATCTCTGTGGTCTGTCTTAGCTTTCTATCAATCACATGGGAAGGTTCGTAATTCTCTCAAGGCCTTTTGACTGAATTTATAAAGTGTAACAGGCATGTTTATAATGTACCAGTGATAAGGGGACTGGTGTTACCTTGATAGAGAATGACATCACATGCATCCTTCCCCAAAGGAAACATACTAATAGTAAAATTTAGGATGCGGATTGATCTTCCCTTCAATGCCTCCAGCTTCGTTCTCATCGCCTCCAGCTTTGTTCTCATGGCCTCTCACTGGGGAATTTGCATGCTTAATAGAAGATGATGAGATTAAAGGATACATACCTCTGAGCATCCTCCGAGACTCCGAGTCCTTGGTCATGGTTGCCAGCGAGGGAGGGAGCACACTGCCACAGCTATTGCTCTGCCCCAGAGGGAGGTGAGCCTGAGAGAGGCAGGAGGGAATATTACAGGCAAGGTAAACTGCATATCAAATGGTACTCAAGAACATAGTCCTACTCCTATTTTCAAAGCTCCTATCTAAGGACAAAGGGTAGAGACAGATGGTCTTATGTATCATTTCTTTTTTGACGCCAAGTGGTAAAAGCTAGTTACTCACCATCTCTCTCAAGAAGTTCTACTGCAATCTTGGTATTGCAGCACTTCCTCTGATAGTAACATTTCCAAAAGAGAAGACAGGTGGGAAAGACACTGTCCGAAATCTTGTGAGAGTGATGGGAAGCTCCCCATGCATAAGGTGCGGAGGGCAGGTACACAAACAGGAATGCATGCACACCATGCAAAACCACAGTGGCAAGCTACCCATGCCCAAACACTCCAGGTGCTCTCTACCCCTAGCTATGCTGAAACCCACTAAGACCCATTCTTCATAGCATGCTTCGTTCATTCACTTGTTTGCTTTTTTAGATAGGGGCTTGATGTGTAGGCTTCGAACTCATACTGAGCCTCCTATTTCATCCTCCCAAGTGCTGGGATTACAGGGGTACACCATCATGACAAGCTCTTATTCTTTCTATATAACTTTCTATATAGCTTTCATGTACATCAAGTCCACTTAAAACACTAACTTGTAAAAGATTACAACAGTTACTCTAATTATGCATAAGAGAAAGGCCTAAAGTAGTGTACCCCACTAAAACCTTCCCTTCCAACCCCCTCTCTCTCTCCATTTCTACAACAACCCCCTGCGCATGCCAATGGAGGGTACAGGTGTCAGATCACTGGAGTTCATTAGTCTGACTTGTCCAGTTTCCAGCTGAGGAATCTTGGGTTGTGACTTAGCTTCCTCTTCTTCAGTTTAAACATATGTGCAACTACAGTAGTGATGCCTGAGCACATTTACTCCACAGTGTTGCTAGGTTCACATAAAGGGCTAAATGTGGCATCATGCATGTAGGCACTGCCTGGTAACTATTCAGTGCTTTATTTCTAGGGCTCTGATGCTATGTTCTGTATTATATCTAAATAGGCCAGAAGGCACCTGTCATATGAGTGAAGAGTACCCACCACCTGTACTGTGATGGCAGAAAATACATTCTTCAGCCCAAAATATGTAATTCCAAATATCCTCTGATTGGGACAGAAGAAGCAACTGAGTGATGATATCTGTCCAACAAGCTAATGCAACAGCCTAGCATTCAGTAACTTTGCATTTCAAAGGCTTTACTTTTGTTGATGACTATAAAAAGATGTTCCGGTAAGAGAACGCCATGGCTCTTCTGAGTCCTACCTTCGGGGTGGTGCTCCTCCCCATTGTGGCACTGCTGAAGTGTGGGGACAGGGAAGGGGTGGTTTTCTTGCGAGGCAGAGTGTCACTCAGGTAGAGGCCTTCTTTGTGCTGTTTTTTCCTTTCTTCCAGGCTTCTAAAGTGCTTTAAATGCAAATGCAAAGTGGAATAGCAGAACTTGACTGACCGGCACATCACCGACACAACGAAGAAGCAATGCACTCACAACAGAGCTTTGGAAGCTGAATTTTGACATTTCCTCTGCACTATCATACAGCTCATCTTGGTGTTCACGTTTCAGATTAGAGCTGGCATTTGATGTGACTAGACAATGGGAATTATTTATTTCTGCCCTATAATATTTTGCTTTAAGAAAAATCACTTTTTTCTTCTCCTATAGTGCTGCTTAAAAATTGCCACACTGCTCACCTTTGCTGGGATGGTCCCACTATATGGATGTAAGAATAGCCAGTGACCAAAGCAAGCCACCAGCAATTCCCTACTCTCTACGTTTGTCTAAGTGTTCTGTCTGGTAGCACAGACCCCAGTGAGAGGGATAAGAAGTAGGAAATGAAAGAGAAGAAGAGAGCAATACAGGAAAGTTGTAAAAAAGTAACCCACATATCATGGAGTACTCCAAACCCATAGAAGGTTTCCACAAATACCGTCCCTCTAGGTTATTTCCATTTTAAAAGCTCATGGCCAAAGAGATCCCATAGTAATCTCTTGCAGTAAATGCTCCAATAGACTACATCTTTTTTTTTTCCCATTGAAATTTCTAAGGCAAGATTTTTGCCATCTTAAAATTTCCAATTTTTGCTTATCTTCTCTAACGTCCTCAAGATGTTTTTATCAGCAAAATGACTTCATAATAAAGTCTCCTTTGGTTAGGTCACTTTAATGCTAATCTCAGGCTTTTGAAATATATAAAAACTAGTGTATGCCAGGGATGGCACATATTTGCACCTTAACTTTATAATGGTACATTTCCAGTAGTTAGTATTTATCAGGAGCTTTCTATTTGCCGGGTTTCATAATCCACATTCATGATTTCATTCAGATTTTATAGTAATCCTATGAGGTTGGTATTCTCTCTCTCTTTTACGGGGAGGATTCTGGGGTATAGAGATATTCGGTAAGCTTGCCCAAGGTCTTACAGCTAGAAGGTGGTAGAGCTGGAATTCATGGCCACGAAATCCACATCCCCATAGTAAAATCCCCCAAACATCCCCATAGTTTGGATGACTAGCTGTTGATTTCAGTTAGGAAATGGCATCAGAATACTTCATTTTCACTGTGATCAAATGGCATAAGTTCCTAAACTTGATTTTCAGAATTCAATAAACTACATAACAAACAGCATTGAATACTGCTGGGCATAAAGCAACAGGTTTGAAAATGGATTATTTTGCCACCAAGGGTATTGTCTGTCCTGAATGAAGCTGCTGATGAGATTCACAGCACATTAAAATGAAAGTATAAAATGCCTTATTCTCCAAGGTCATCTGCGGTCTACATCAGCTCTTTGATCAAACCCTATCCTAGGTTCCTTTTTACACCAGCCCAGGTGGCAGTAGTAGGAGACACCAGCTTTTATAAAGGTACCAAGTCTAAGATGGAGATCACTCCTCTCCACAGGATCAGTGGAAGGGTGAAGGGAGACTTTTAAAGTGCTTAGCAACTTCAGACATGGGCCTGGAATGACATTTAGGATTATGGGGTCAACAATGTAGAATACAATGTGTTGGCATCACAATATTTTATACACTATGAATTTTATAGAAATACTTGTCAGCGAATTGAGAAAGATGTGAGACATGCCACGCTATTTTGTTGAATGTGAGCTGAAAAGCATGAAGATATAAACTATATCAAAACTTTATTAATCCTAGCACCCTTAGGCCACAATAAATATCCTTAAGACAAAAGCAAGCAAGAAAAATGCTTTGCTATTTGCCCTTCTTAAAAAAAAAAAAATCAGCTTTGGAAAAGATGAAGAGGCGCTACATAAGTGACCGTGTTACCAAGGTGAGACCCTCGTGCTCTGTCCAACCTATCTAGTTACCTGTTGCTCCTGCGGCTGCTGCCTTCTGTGTTTCTTAGCTGGTAGAGGAGGAGGTGTGTCATTTAAAGGGAAAGGATCAACAGATGTAGCCATGACTTCAGGCCAAGCAGTTGATGAAGGTTCAGTGACAGAAGGAGAGAGGGTGGAAGGAGACATAGACCCAGAGTAGACAGCTGACCGGTGCTTTAGAGGGAGAGAAAAGGCACACACGCCCATATGAGATGAGAGGATGGACGAGACACAGACAGGAAGTTCATACTCCCATTGTTCTGACTTATTGTATGCTAATTATGAGATCCCCAACGGTGGGCACTATCTTTCCATTTAGCCTCTTGTTAAGATTCCACACAGCAAGCAACGTGGTCAGTAGAAGATACTTCTACTTCACTTCAGTGGCTACTCCCAAGAATGCTTTTAAAAAAAACCATAACAATCAAAGCATAATTCAATACTGTCAAGCAAAATAGACAACAAAACCCATCTGGGAAGGTGATTCAAACCAATGCATTTGAATCTAAGAAAACTCCTTAGGTTTGGTTAGAATGCAAAGACATTGACCTAATTTGTTGGCAGTTATGTCTAGTCCTCACCACACATTACCACACATTTCATGGTTTCTAACATTTCTAGTGTAGAACAACTTCCCCATCTCCCACCCCAGTCTGGTCTAATTCATAAACTCAGCATCATTTTTGCCTTCTGGAACACACATTCTGCTCATTTTCAGTGAGCTGTGGGTTAATTTCTGACATGAGGAATAGCAGTGAATGAATGAAACACATGCCCACACACCTCTGAACTCTGGGGCTGGCTCACCGGCACAGCTGAGGCAGGCTCAGTGACAGCAGCATCAGCATCAGCAGGGAACTGAGTGGAAGGGGATAGATTCGTGGAATTGCCACATGACTCATTAATCTCATTTACACTGATATAGCCCTAAAGGGAGGAATTCAGAAGTTAAACACAAAGAAAGCAAAAGCCAAGGCATGCGAGAGTATTAATGTTCCCGGTACAATGAGTTAGCTGAGCGTAACACAGCCAGATACCTGGGTGCTACTCAGTGTCTCATTAAGTGAATGGTAAGCAATGAAAATGGATGTGCGGTGCACAATCTTGAAGAATGTCATTCCAAATATTAAACATAATTTCTGGTGAAATCAAGATGACCATACAATAAATATCTAGAGATCTCAGCATCATTCTCTCTATGGAATGGCATTATATCTACACAGGCATCGAACTATCAGATTCCCCAGAGACACTCACTCTCTGATTCAAGAGTCTTTTCCACAAAGATACACGGTCCCCTTCTTCTGTTCTTTGAACACTACAGTGTCTGAGTAAGTGGGCTGATGGGCGACTGGGTTTTGCACCATTGATAATAATAACAATTTAGCTTTAGTGGGATTTAGTTGTGAACATTTCAGCTAAGAAGGCATGAGGACACTGTTTTTTACACCCGTGTACATGTACATACACAGAGCTCATGTGGAGTTGCTGTCCAATGGAGCTACCACCATTCAAGGCAGTTTCCCCAATGCAAACTCTGTTGCTAGAACAGAGAACTTCCAGTTACATTTGAGCTCAGTAATTCAGTTCCAGCTGTGCCTTAAAGAAAATGCCCGTGACTCAACATCTCTGAACAAAAACTCCTGAAAGTTATCTTGGTGGAAAAGGCACTTAGAATGATTTTCATGGAAAGTAATTACACAAGTCACTCAAGATTTTTTGCCACACCAATGAAATAACGTGAAGGGGAAAAAAAAAACCATACAGAATAACAGTTTTTTAAAAGTGAAAGTAGATTCACTATGACTTTTGGCTTCTATTTTCAGACTATTAATGATGAAAATGCCATTAAGCTTTTCAAAAAGTGACTCCATGTAGCAAAACCTCTAGGCTGGCAATGAAAGATTTCATGGACAATCCATCATTACAAGAAAGCAGAGAAAGCTAAGGCCGACTATTATCAACGGAATGCTCTGCAGTCTTGCTCAGCAGAAAGTGACACAGGTATTAGGCGATATTTTATGTAGTTCAATTGCAGAAAGGAAGGGATGAATTTAGCTTTCCAATTTCATTTTATCTGTGGCAATGGATCAGAAAGGAAATTAAAGTCTTTGAGTTATTCTTTCACTGGGTTGATAGAAAGCTTTAAAGTGGGGCCTTGAGAAGTTCCTCTTGAGTCATAGGTCATGTAGTTTAACCGCTTCCAAAAGTTTTCTCTTTGTCAGGTGTGGGTGCTCTGTAAAGAATCTGGTTATAAACTGATCATTCTTCAGAAGGAAGGGGAAAAAGAAAAGAGAGAAGAGGAAAGAAGGAAGGCAAAAAGACTGGACACTAGAAAATTAACCATCTTATGCGTCAAGTCTTCTTGTAACATGTTGAGAACATACAGTACTAGACACATATGGCAGAGACACAAAAATAGCCAAAAAGCCAGCAGAGCCTTTGACACCCAGGAATCTTTTTTTTTTTTTAAAAAGGAAATGCCAACTTATCAGTAGGACAGGAAAGGTTATCGGACAGAGGTAAAGGACCAAAGATCCATGTACTTCGTTTGAAAGCCACAGCCCTCCCCCCTAATTGTGGTCAGGGTCAACTGCCAACGTTCTCTAGAGCCTACTCTGCTCTCATTTTCAAATGCCTGAGCAAGAAGCACTAGCTATTCCCCTCACCCTGAAACTGGTAACATGGTATTGTTCTTGAATATGCCTTTGACACTTAACTGTTGTGGAAATTTTTTGTTCCAGGATAAAACACACACGTACAACCTTTATGTTTACAATAAGTCATAAATAGCACAAGAGCTGGGAATATATCTACCCTCTATGCTATTAGAATCTACTTTCTTATCGATAACCCTGAGTTAGTAATTACTATGTTTCGCTTCACTATAAAATCCAATATATAAACAAAAGCTTTCAATTATATTGGCAAAATACATGGAAATCAACCATCTTTCCATCTCAATGCCACTGCTGGTGTCTAAGCTCTTAATCCAAGCCCTAGCCTGCGCTACTGTGGTCACTTCCAAGCAGTGTCCCTGCACCTCCTCATCCTTCCTGTGACCCAGTGTTTGCTGAGTGGTCCAAAGAGATCTTTAACAAATGGACATCAAATAGTGTTAACTCTCTACTTAAAACCATTTAGTGGTTTCCTAGAATGCGCATACAAACTGCATTTCATTAACACAGCTCACAGGGCTTACTTTACATCTCACTGATCTTAGCTTATGCCTGTAAGCTTCATTCATAACCACATCACCTCATTGACCTTGACAGTTATGTGTTCCCAATAATGGAAACTATGAAATGAAGTGACCTAACAAAGCCGTTACAGAAATAGTTTTAAAATGCTTCTGAGCTACACACTCGGTCACTCCTATTATTATGATGAACATTGCATTTTATATTCATGAACATACATGAACAAGCCTGTGCAGGTATACACACACAGGACACACACACACACACTCACAGCCCATACAGAGTTTTAGCTATGAAATCCCCTCTTTGTTTTCTTTATGTAAACAACTTATAAATAAAAGTATCCAAAAGGTTCGGCAAATTTTTATGTAGCAACAACCCTTTTCCTTAGTTTATAAGTCAATACAGAGAAAGTGACTTTATTATTGGCATCACGTGTTTCCACAGCAGAAATATTCTATCAGTATAGCCCTGGGAGAGAATAACTGAGCAATAATGGCTGGGAGTGAGAGGATGATGGGTAAAGAGTATGTACGGCTAATGCAGACAGGAGCTCCAGGTGACAGGAAAAATGAGATCAAAGGAAAAACCAGACCATCTTCTCAAATAATAGGAGGCATTCTTATATTTCATAAGATACGAGAAAAACACAGAAAGAGGAAGGAGGAGGAAGGACGAGGAAGGGAAGAGAAGAACGTGAGACTCAAGGTTACAATGTCACTGTCAAGACAAGTAGACGCATCTCGACGCACACACATATGGGTGTGTACTACACCCATGGCACAACCGTAACCCCAGATTCCTAGAAGCACAAATAACAAACAGCAAGGCCTTATCAAGCATTATGAGGTTTTGCAAGTCATTTAAGCTAAGGTTTTTATTAGTTGATTTGGCACAAAAAAACCAATGTATATTTGATTTCCAAATTGATGAGAGTGGACATATAAAATCATGGCTTACCTCTTTCAGAGTATTGGGGTTAATAGGAAACCCTTTTCCCCCAGTGAGGCTGGAGTACTTCTTTTCCAGATTACAAAGATTCTCTTTTTCCTAAAGAAATATAAAACTTTTTAAGCTTCGAGTCAACTTGGTAAAGAACCGAGAAGTATGCTGACTTTGCATTAGAGACAAACATCACAAGCTGGACACGCCCCTTTCTATTTCCTTCCCTCACGCTCAGCAAAGCTTGTCATTACAGATGGCTCGCCTACTATTAGCTGATACGATGCCTGAGCAATTTTCAGGCATATTTAGTGAGATAACCTTTTCTTCAAGATGAATGTTACAAAGTGACAGCAGTTTGAAGAAAAGGACAGGATGTTCTGAATGAAGCTGAGAATGGCAACAGGATCCAGGAATGGTGGCCCGGGGCAGGAACTGCAGTGCTTGGAATGTGAAGGCAGGAACGATTAGAAAAGTTCAAGGTTAGCCTTAGCTACATAGTAACTAGAAGCCAGCATGGGCTACATGAGACTCCTAAAAACAAATAACAAACAGAAGAAAGAAGGCTCTGTGACTCAGGGCCTTCTCAGCCTTAATATTTTGTGTATTTTTTACCTTCAAATCTTTATTCCCCCAAGTAGTGTATACTTCTGGTAATTTAATCTCCTAATCCATGCTACATTTTTCCTGAAAACTCTCAGCATTCATTTTTTTATGTTTAGGTCCACTGTCTACCTTAGGTTAATTAGCTATTTGATAACCTTCAGGAAAATAGTTATAGTGCATATTATTTACTAGGATATAATTTATATAGCAATACAATTCAAGACTTTAGGTATCTAGCAGATTATTTTTTAACAAATAGAAAAGCACTACAACCAAGATAAAAACTATTTCTACCACCCTGGAAACGTTCATGGTTCCTTCCATTCAACCTCGAGCCCAATGGCCAAGCACTGTACTGACTTTCTTGCCCTTGAACTAAGCCTTCCTTCTTCTCCACCATGATATAAATGGAGTCACTCACTATGCACTCTCTTGGGTTGGCTTGACTCCACAATGGGCTTAGAGGGTCAAGCCCTACTTCATGTTGAGGAGTGTTAAAATAAACACATGATATTTTGTTAATTCACGTTTCTCTTGATGGTTATTTAGCTTGGTTTGAGGGGTTATTGTGCAAAAGCTAATTCAAGAAGTTTTATATGCATCTTTGTAGATATATGTCATAAAGACATATTTTCATTTTTCCTGTGTAAGTATCTATTAGGATCTAAGTCCAAAGTAGGTACCCATTTAAAGCTATAAGATAAACTTCGAGGGAGCTCACTGAAGGTGCTATACATTTCACACTTAGACCAGCAAGGCATGGCTGCTTCAGCTGCTCCCCACTTTCACCAGCATTTGAATTTTTCACTTTTTATAATAATGACTATAAACATCTTAGGTGATGGGAAGTGGGGTCACACTGTTGCTTTCATACTAACCTCACTCTCTCCTTCTCTGTCTCCTTTCTTCTTTTTCTTATCATCACCATCATCATCACTATTATTATTATTTTGCACACACGCACATGTGTCTGTGTGTTTGTGCGCCTGGGTGCACATGCCATGATTCATGGATGGAGGTCAGAAGACAGCTTTGTAGAGCCTGATCTCTTCTACTACTGCTACATGGACATCAGGGATGGAACTCAGGTCACTTAGCTTGCTTGGGAGGGCCCGCCCCAGTGCAGACACTTCACTGTCCTCTTTTTAAGTTATTTTTCAGGCTGTATATGGCAGTGTATGCAGGACTGGTTGAAACTCAGCATGAGTTTCAGGATGACCTTGAACTCATTCCTCTCCTGCTTTAGGCTTCTGAGTACACCACCATGTTTGGTCAGAACATTTTCATCAGTTTCTCAGACCATATCATGTTTTTTTGTGGGGCACTGTTTGAAATGGCTTATGTGACACACATTCCTGTTCCAGTCACATTTGCTTGACAACCAACGACATTATAACCAGTATCTAAAAACAAAAGTTACGGGATACACCACAGCATCCTGCATTTGTTTGACAACACTTTAGCATCATTTGGGAGCCCCATCAACAGTAAAGTCACCAACAGTATGCACAAAGAGAAAGAACGTGACAGCATGGCCCTGCATGTGAGAGCTGAGTAGAGACAGCAGGATGTTGGACAGACAAGTTCCACTGGGGATGTGCAGGGTGAGCAGATTCCAAGTGTTTATCCGTGAAAGTGCTTCAAGCACGTTTAGCAAGAAGGACAAACCACAAATGTGGAAGCCATAATTAAGAAGAATCAGCTTTAAATTTTAGCCCAAACTTCTCTTCCATGTCTACAAAAGCGTCTGTTGGAATGTTGTCTTGAAAGGCATCTCTAGTTCCGTTATGGAGGAAACAAAACTCTTACCACATATGAACCACAGCTTTTATCATCAAACTGAATTGTATCTGTTTTTAATACAGAAACATTATCTGTGAACTCCTTGGTGCATGTAGACATTTTTGTTTTTGTTTTCCCCTTAAAAATTTCAACAACCTCTTAAGAATACATGTTAGTGTGCAATGTAAGTTGTGCTTGTGAATATTGTGTACAATATGAAAAATGGCTCGAGGGAGTCCTGATGGCTACAGAGTCTGTCCCACAGAACAGGGCAGGGTGAGGGGAACTCCATTGCCATTCAGGGGTTTCTGGGATCTGAAGAAGCAAGAAGATCTGCTGGCATTTGTGTGTAGGCTGCAGAGGCTCTCAGGTGGTCTAATAACTTTACAGAAAGGATCCATCCCCTTTATCCTAAGCAAAAGCAGCTGAGAAGAGAATGAATAGTTTTTGTTGGTGGTACTATGGTCCACCTCACTCTGGACTCCACTCTGCCCCTGCTCCCTGCTGTGGGTCCATCATATATTTCCGCTACCCTAATATCATCTTCTCAGGTAGTGGCATGCCATCCGTTTTGGTGTCTGATGTTTTACCCCTAAAATCATATCAAGGGCTATGTCCATACTGAGGCTACAATTTGTTTTCACAGTCTTTGGCTAGGAACCATTTTAATGAGTGACTTAATTGGGATAGATAAGAGCATGGGCCCATTGGAGGATGCTGGAGCTCTTCTAAGCAAGCCACATGGAGTATCTCCAGATTCAGCTAAGTCAAACAAACTTCAACGTGATGTTTATGAGGAAGACCCACACACAAACATTTGGAGTTGTAAACACTTGAGCCAAAGTATTCAACAGCAGGATAAAGAACATTTCCTCTTAAATACATCACAAATTGTTAGAATATCTTTACCTACTTGAAGAAAAGTGGGTTTTGTTTTGTTTTTTTGTTTTTGTTTTTGAGGAACTAAGAGGAAGTACAGATTCACCATAGTTCATACTGTGGGTGTTGAAAGGTATTTAGAAAACCTTGGTGCTTACTGTCTGAGTTGTAGCTCACCATCAGAGAGTACTGTTACCTGTGTGGAATATTACATAAAAAGTGGCTACCAATGGCGTTCTCAGAGTTTAAAGGCATTGCACCGGAAGAGACAGCCTTCCCCCAGCTGGAAGCAGATGTGAACAGGAAGTGCTCACCCTCTGGAGCATCAATATTAGATTGTTCTTCTCTTTCACGAAGTGATCTTGTTCCCTCTGAGCCTGCTGGACGATGTGACTGGCTTGCTTTTTCAATGCAGAAATTTTTTCCTGGGAGACAAAAGTAACCATCGGGAGATGCACATTAGACAATCAAAAGTTTGTCCTGGCCAAGGAAGAAATAGGTCTTTAGAACCTAGATAACCTGCCCACATTTTAGTTGGCAGTGAACCGCCATGATCATCTAAGGATAAGACTTTTGACCGACCAAGCTCAATTCTTCTTGACTTACAGCCGATGCAGTTCACATGATTTAAAAGATTATTCTGAAAGATTCAGAGTTCAATAGGAAATCATGTTTTAGGGCATCAGTTGATCTTTTTGAACATGAGTTGATTTTTTTGAGCATTCTGGTAAAAAAAAAAAAATTTTTTTTTCTTCTTTAAGCCAGAAGTCACTTTCTCTGTTCTTCTTTCCATCAATTTTATCCCTCAGTTTTACCAAATTAGTACGATGTTATAGGGTATGATTATAAATTATGGAATAAATACTAAATTCTGGGCTGGGCATCCAAGTGTTTTGGCCTAGGTAGAATCCATAGTAAGCAGAATGAGTTCCTACTTGTCTGTTGCTAATGGTAACAGCATTGAGAATTATTAATCAGCGGAAAGAAAAATACCTAAATAGATTTTGTTCATAGAGTTATTCTAAATCTAGTTGCTTCAACTAGCAGAGGGAGGGATTTGAAACAAACAGCTGATTGTCTATGATGGGTTTTTTGTGAGTAAAATAAGGGGGGAAGGGTGTATTAGCCATAAATACCTCTGTAACATTATAGCACTGACTGTACAATGCCTCAGCTTATATAATGCAGGGCACCCTTTGTCATTTGGTGCAGGCCAGATGTGACATACACAGAAGGATATTCAGGCACAGAGACAGACAGAGCCCACAGTTATGTGAATGACTACATCAGTGAGGATGATTACTGTCCCACAGTTAGCAGTAACTTTTCATTTTTCATTTTTCTTTTCTTTTTTTTCTTTTTTTTTTTTTTTTTTTTGGTTTTTCGAGACAGGGTTTCTCTATGTAGCCCTGGCTGTCCTGGAGCTCACTCTGTAGACCAGGCTGGCCTCGAACTCAGAAATTCACCTGCCTCTGCTTCCCAAGTGCTGGGATTAAAGGTGTGTGCCACCACTGCCCGGCTCAGTTTTCACGTCAAGCATCACCTGACAAATTACCTTCCTAGCCACGATGTTCCGCTGATATTCTGCCACCTCCCGCAGGAGCTGTTGAGTTAAGTTCTCCTTTTCCTCATCCAGACGGCTCTCGTGTTCAAGCTGCTGGAATTCCAAGTCTTCAAAGTGTTTGCTCTCAACATCCAACAAGTCGGCATCCTGTGGAGAAGACAGAATAAAAAGGAAGCACACTAGAGTGGCTGCAGCTTTTTCAGTGTGAAGGAAAAATACTTAGAAGTACTCATGCCAATGCAGATGCCTGGTTACAGCACTGTGGGGGCTAGAACGAGGGGAGGCAGAAAACCTAGCCATGGCTGTTAGAAGGGAAAGGTCAGTTTGGGTTTTTTCTGTATATGCAAAAATGTTTCCTTTCAAGCCAGTACATGGCTTCAGTAGATGAACAGTGAAATATAAAAATATTTCCATAGACAACCTAAATGTTATTTGCAGACCAAATAGTCTCTTAAGAAAATTATTGTTTTCCATATATTTCATATGAAATGTAATATAAAATAATAACAGTGTAAAATAGCTCACAAGTTAGTCCTAAAGTCCAACAGAGGTCTTTCAGGGGGATACATGCACCCCAACTGCAGTAATATAATCCACTGGAGTAGAAAGGGGAAACACTAAACTTTCTTTGTTTAGTGTTTTGTCTTTGTTTTTCTTTTCAGTTTTTTCTTATTCTTTTTTCTTTTCTTGTTTTGCTCCCCCCTTCTCCTCTTTCTCTCCTTCCCTCTCTCCTTCCCTCCCCACCTCTTAGAAAGAGTCTCTTTGTATAGCTCCAGTTCACCTGCTTACTATCCTCCTGCCTCAACCTCCACAGTGCTGGGATCACAGGTATGTGCTACTGTACCTACCACAATTCCTTCAACTGTTTTCTAGTGTACACACAGAGAGGCAAATATATACATAAATTAAATATATATAATTATATATAATGTTGAGCAGCCATGCAATAAATGTTTATTATAGTTATCATATTATTGACTATATAGTATAGAGAATGGATACATGCTCAAGAAACCAGCACCTGAACATGAACTCTGTTGAGGATGATGTTACTCTAGACTCAGCAATTGTAACCAATGCGGTAGTCTGGTAAGGAAAATTAATAACAAAATGTATGCTTGCGTGAAACAGATAACATGTGGGAATCCTCTAATTGTTCTCCAATTTGCTGTGAACACACAACTCCCTAAAAAAATCATTTAGAGGGCTGGAGAGGTAGCCCAGAAGTTAGGAGCTCATATTGCTCTTCCAGAGGTTCTGAGTTTGGTTCACAACACCCATGCTGGGCAGCTCATAACTGCCTGTAACTCCAACCTAAGTTGGAGGGATCTAATACCCTGTTTTGACATCTTAGTGCCCCTGTACACACATGCACACACCCACACTCAGACATGGATATACACATAATTTTTTTTTAAGTACACCTCTCTTAAGAAGGCATCTGGAGAGCAAGATTCTTTTGCTTTATGGCTCTGATACAATTGTTCACAAATCTCTTTATTGAAAGAGTAGAGCTAAAGCTCTCACTAGGAACAGAGGGAGTGTGCAGTCTAGTTTTATGTCAACATTACCCAAGCTAGAGCCATCTGAGGGGAAGAAACCTCAACTGAGAAAATGTTCCCCTAAGATTGGGCTGTAGGCAGGCCCTCGGGGCACGTTTAAAATTAGCCATCAAGGGAGTAAGGGACACCCTGGGATGGTGGCTCTGGGTTCTCTAAGCAAGCAGCTGAGAAAGCCATAAGGAGTAAGCAAGTAGTATGCCCCCACGACCTCTTCATCGTCTCCCACCTCTAGGCTCCTGCCCTTTTAGAGTGTCTGCCTTGGTTTCCCTCAGTGTGATGTGTAAATCAAACAAACCCTTCCTCCACATGTTGCTTTGGTCATACTGTTTCATCGTAGCAATAGCAGCCCTAACTAAGACAGCAATTAAAAAAGTTAGGTACCATTACCCCATGAATAAATAACCTTGAAGAGAGTTAAGCAAGATCAAAAATGATGGCAATGAATAGGTGTTCTTCAAACTCTGAACGTTCTTGCCAACAAGAATAGACACTGCCTTTGTGCTGCAGTTGGGACACACTGTGTAAATTATTCAGGAGTCCATTAAAAATATTCCTGTACTTTTGGAGCCAGGACTAGAATTCCAAATGTGGTCTATGTAGAATATTTTTAAATCATAACTTTTGCATAATATTTGGCTAAAATGAAAAGTCGGTTGGAGGCTGTGGCTCTTGCAGAGCCAAGTCTTTAAGACAGTCCCTGTTGCTGTTGCTCAGTTATATCAGTAAAGAGAGTTTAAAATAGGCTGTGTGTTGCTATGCAATTTCTCCTTCTGGGTTTTATTCATTGATAAAGTACGATTTTTTTATTCAGTTGGAATTTTTTTATCTCTGCAATAAATTATATTCTAGAGAGAAGTCACAGGAAACCTATTAGTTGCCATGAAATGCAGGTAAAACTGTACCAATAAGGTTATTTTGCTGATGCACACTGGATTTATGGAAGCATGGCACAGGGAAAATGCAGTCTGCAAAACATTCACATTGGGGTGTGGTAGCACATGTCTATAATGCCAGCTCTCGGGAAGCTGAGGCAGAAGGATCTTGAATTGTAAGACTCTGTCTTGGGAGAAGGGGTGTGTGTGTATGTGTGTGTGTGTGGGGGGGGGGAGGCAGAGACAGAGAGACAGAATTCATCTAAGCCAAATTTTTAAAAAGAAAACTATGAAGATGTTTTAAGACATTGTGAATACATATACACACTCATTAGTTTATCTAGGATATCTTAGTATCTTTATGTCAACTTTGAATAATATTTTCAGCTTACCAGAGATTTCTAGAGGAATTGCTTACTCACAGGAATTAAGAGAGAATTAAAATGTAGTATCTCGAACAAAATGTCTTCTTGAAATAATGTACTAGAAGATATATTTATTCATACAGGTATATATAATTAAGTTCTCAAGATCTTCCAAATAAACTTAATTTCGGGTTAAAGATAACAAATAAATATTATATAAAAATAATGTGTAAAAAATAATAAATAAAATAAAAAAATTAAAGTCTCCACATTTGCCTTGTGAATCATCTTTAAAGTGTGCATATAGCTCACCGTTTACACAATGCTAGCCAGCTGCTTGCTCCACAGGTGGTTACTACAAAGCACCCTGAGAGACAGCAACAAAGTCAGCCACTGGTTTGTAGCAATTATTTAAACCACCGAATGAAAATAATAGTGTATAAGGTAGAAAAGCTGACAGTGCAGCTAGGCTCAATACCCAGACCCTGTCAGTGACCATCTCCTCAGGGGCCTCAGCCATTATGACATGTTCCCAGATCCTGTCAGTGACCATCTCCTCAGGGACCTCAGCCATTATGACATGTTCATATAAACACTGGACCAAAAGCTGTGAGGGGAGGAAGGAAGCTCTAAACATTTAAATAATAAGATTTGGGGAAGGGAGTTTGAGACAGGCATAGTCTAACTGAGATAGAACAGGCACAGGCAGCTCTCAGTCAAGGACATGAGCTGAATGAAGAATGTAAGAAAAGGTTCACGCACTGAGAAGACATCCCAGGATCACATCCCTCTCTGCTGCCTGGTAGGTCAAAGGGAAACCAGCAGACACAGCTGCAGCGAGAAAAATTCTGTGCCATTCCATTTTTTTCTTTTCTTTCTTTTTTTCTTTTTTTTCTGATTTGTGTTTTATCTATAAATTATTTTGGAGATATAAGAAACATAGAAGCCCTGTTCTCTTTCTTAAAGTGTATTATCTGATAATTTTCATGTAGATTTACATGGGCAATTTTTAAAGTATACATATTATTGTAACAAAAAATTCACTCATAAAACTTGCACAGTATTACAGAGTAGAGCATCAATGGCTTGCAGGTATGACAAAATTGAATTTAACATCCAATTTTGTAAAATGTGAGTAGTATTGGCCCAAGTAGGAGATGTTCTTCTAGCTGGACTACCTTGTCTGGCCTCAGTGGGAGAGGATGTGCCTAGCCTCACAGAAATTTGATGTGCCAGAGTCGGGGGATACCTAAAGGGGCCCCCACCTGCTCAGAGGAGAAGGGGAGGGAGATGGGGGGAAGGATTGTGGGAGGGGGTGACTGGGAGGGGGCCAGTGAGCAGGATGTAAAGTGTATAAGTAAAAAAAAAAAATAATAATAAATACAATTTTTTAAAATGTCACATTTGAAAAAAGATAGAGTTAGGCCATTCTGTTTTTGTTTGTTTGTTTTGTGTTTTGTGGAATAATTTTTTGATAGTTTAAAAGGCAGACATTTACAAGTAGATCTTTAGGTTTTCATTGCCCAACAGAAGGAGAGAAAGGAAAACGGATATGGTATGACTGGGCGTGGTTATAGAAACAATCTCATGATGGGTTAAGCCCAGCTCTGGAGGCAAACTGAGATGGGGTACGGGGTGTGTAAACCTCCCTCCATATCGTGCGGCAGAGGCAAGCTCCTCAAGCTTTTGCAATACAGAAAGAGGTAAGTGTGCAGACTTTCCCTGTTACATAGAAAGACAGTGAGGTCCACATAAGCTGAATATCTTTTCTTAGACTATGGGAAAAATGGATTTTAGCACCAGTAATGGATCAGGAGACTCCCAGTTATAGATGTCACTGCATAGAATATTTTTAAAGTCAAAAAACCCAGATCAACAATCTAGAGCAGTAATTCGTAACCTTCCTAACACTGCAACCTTATATAGTTCCTTATGTTGTGGGGAGCCCCAACCCTAAAATTATTTTTGTGGCTCCTTCATAACTACAATGTTGTTACTGTTCTGAATCGTAATATGAATATCTGATATGTGACCTCAAGACGTGATGACCCACAGGTTGAGAAGCCACTGATCTAGAGGAACAGTTACAATAAAGAGCATTAGAATACTGTCCCAGATCGCTGTCTGTCTCATCCACTTTAACAGCAGAGACTATCCTTGCAAATAAAAGGCACTCTTAATCCCAGTTTTGTCTTCTTCACTGAGAGCTGCCCAGGACCAGCAAGCCTTTCAGGACTAAACACGTCATCATCTGCATGTTTCCTCTGTCTCTGAAGCAGTGATTTAGGTGTCCCATATGCACAAGTTGCTAGACCAAGACAATTCAGCTCGGCTTTTCAAGGCAGCACGCAGCATAAGAGGATGCTCCTCTATTTCCTTTTTATTTCATGTGGCACGCCATCTAGCGGAACTACTTGTAAAAAACTAGACTATGACTAGTTTTACCCCTTCGAGAACTCTTGCAGTCTGAAGAGAGATGAGTTGTGACAACACAGGAAGTCCTTAATATGAATGAACTTCCTGTGAAGTGAGAAGTTAAGTCAAGAAACTGGTGAAGAGTTACACAGACATCAAGGCAACAGGATCATGAGGTCTCTTACTAGGAGGTGAGCACAAGCCAACGAAAGGGCCTATGGTCATTATTTTCCCTCTGTTTGGAGAGGATGAGGAAGGAGTCTGTAATTGATGGAGCTACTGTTTGTATCGTTTCCTTTCTTCCTTCGAGATTTTTACACATATATAAATTTATGAGTCATCCTAAAGAATCAGATTATGCAACAGTAATTAGTGATATTAACAACCTCGTGTTCCTAATAGAATCTAGAGGCGAGGCTTATGAAGAATATATATTCATGAACAACTAGAGGAAAGGAAGAATAAAATACATAAGCATAAGGACCTAGACAAAAATCATGAACACAGTGCTAAATCCTTATTAATAAGTAGGAAATAACACAAGAACTGAATATAAAATTCAGCATTCCCATCTCTGGTGTGAGCTGGCATAAACATAATTACACACTAAAATAATTTCACAAATATTAGTCTCTTTGAAATTATTTTTATCACCAAGTTTCCAGAGAAGTGTGAGATAAAGGGATACGCACTTTTCTTTTCCTGGCAGTGAGATCAGCTTTACAGAATAAAGTAAGTGAAGGAGAAAGATAGCTTGCAAAAACATTCTTTAAATAATATAATAAGTGATGCTTCTTATGTATGTAGTAGCTTAACTTGCTTGCATTGGATATGTTTTAATATTTGCTTGTTTGACACACAGTCTTGTCATGTAACTCTGGCTGGGTAGAGCTCACTAGCAAGACCAGGCTGGCGTCTAGGGTTCCAGGAATATGACGCCATGCCTAGCTTCTTAAGATTCTTTCAACCTCTGAAATACATGAAATGGTTTTTTAACTGAAATCTCTCATTGCCTAGCAATGTTTCCAGAGATAGCAAATATTTTTGTAATAAAGGTCATAGAAATTTTTTCAAGAGTGCTATTAAAACTGAATTTTCTACTTGCTCATTCTTACACAAGCCAAGCTTGAATGAAAGACGCCTTCTTGTCTACTCATGTGAAATCATAAATTGTTATTCACTTAAGACTAATCACTCCTGTGATTCCTTGAAAGGTGCAGGGCTGTTAATGCTTCCTTCCCAGGGATCACTGTTGATTTGGGCTGCTGGTTCAGAGATGATCCAGTTGTCAAGATACTATTAAATAATATGTGGCCCTGTCAGTGCTTGTCACGTTATCCACTTACAAAGTCTCTTTTCAGAAAGTGACCAGCATGGCTCTGTCAGAGCTTGCCAGCACTAGGGAATAGGAGAATGAGCTGGTAACACTGAACTAGCAGTTTCATGCTCCAGGACCTTTTTAGAAATTAAGATGTCAGTATGAGAAGATCTAGAAGGCATCTGTAATATTCCACATCTTTGATTTGGTGTTTTACTCCTGCCATCATGCTAATAAGTTCAATGTCTCTAAACAGCAGGAAGAAAAGAGTCAACAGTTGAGGCATGGTGGTACAAGCAGAATAGGGTAATGTTTAAACAAGAGCATAAAATCAAGGTAAGAAGAAAGACATTCAAGGACAAACAATACTCAGGATAGAGTGATACAGAAGAGGAAGATGTCAGGTGATATAAACGCTACAACCTTGGTGGCTCCAGAAACATTTTTGTATTATGAACTAGAGACAGAATTCTAACAAGGAATTTTTCAATCAATTAACATAGAATCATATATACTCTTAGCATGCATATCTCTATTTTTAAGGTTCTAAAAGCTAGATCTTAGGCAAACATATGCTCTGTTAGGTAGTAAGTCACAGGTAAGCGGAACTTAATAGCAAAGAAAAAGACAAACCAAACCAGCGGTGCATTCCTGCTTGCTACTGACCCTCTTGAGTTGTTGCTGTAACTGCTCCCTCATGGACTCAGGACAATTGTCCAGCTGCGTCTTCTGCTCGGAGTACAGCTCCTGAAGCCTCTCTAGCTTTTCCCTTTCAGCATCAAGCTTTACCTTCTCCTGAAGTTCAGAAATCAGAAAATAGAAGGATGGGTAATTAACCTTCACACGCCAAGCAGGTGCTAGCGAGCATCCCCGGTGGTAACAAACAGGCACAAGCACACACTAGGAATGAACAAACAGAGCTTGTTAGTGGTTAAGGCAAAGAGATAAGAACAGCATGGAAGACCCTGCCTTCTTCTGACAGCCTCCTTCACCAGGCTCTGAAACCTGCCATTATTTCTTCCCTCCTTCCTGATACCACATAGGGGTGGGGGTGATTCAAAGAATGAACATCGCCTAGTCCATGGTCCGCAAGGAACAAAAGAGATGCCAGCTACATCATATGCTTTCCAGGACAAGAGTCCTTTGTCAGAAAACTGGATAAAACAGGGGAGCTGTTGATTTACCTTTAAGCACCCTCATGACCCACACTGATAGAGCATTAGCAAGATCGCTTTGGGAAATTTCTGCAGTCTGTTCCCCAGTCAGGTGTTCTAGGCTTGCTCCTGGCAGCCTTTCCTCCCTTTGAAATGGTCCTAGCAATGGGGAATGCTCAGAGATGAAATGAGAAAATCCAGAGATAAGATCTAACAGAGAGAGAGAGAGAGAGAGAGAGAGAGAGAGAGAGAGAGAGAGAGAGAGAGAGAGGATTGCTAGGCTGATTCAAGCAGCAATAGAGGGGAATCAGGAGACCAGGAAGTTTGGAAACAAACCTTAGACACTGACCCTGCAGACACAGGCTTCCTTACAACTTACAATGATACCTCTCCCTGGAAAAGATAGTAAAGGGACGGAGGGAAGGAGGGAGGGAGGGAGGGAGGGAGGGAGGGAGGGAGGGAGGGAGGGAGGGAGGGAGGGACAGACTGTGTGAAATGAAAGGGAGACCCCAAAATTCAAACTGGTAAATACTATATTCAGTGGTGTTTCAGCCCAACTGACCCCTCTTGAATCTAATACCATTTGAAGGGGAGTTTAGGCAAGATTCTTTCTTATTTAATTCTTAGTGTAAACAAATCCACTGAGATTTGACCCTCATCAGTAAGTTAAATGACTCATGTATGCCTCTTAAGTCACAAGAGATCCTTTTAAGAAGGTGAGGATGTCACATAGTCCTATGAACTTGTCTTTTCTGTAACTTTTAAATACAAACAGCCATGACTTCCTGCATAAACACATATGTAGATTCTTACAAAAGATGTTCTTGCTCAAATCTAAAACCATATGACATTAGCATCCATCTAGGTTGAGGCAAGCCTCCATTTTTTTGGATGATGTTAAATTTCAAAGGTATTTTATGAATGCACTTTATTTTCCTCAAAATAATTGAACCCAGTAGTCCTAAAGTGGAAAAGCCGGCCCCATCAACCAATCTAGAATAATTTTACAACAGTATTAACAATGTACAAGACAATTCTCCCAAGTTTCCACAGTTCACTTGCTTACTGCATGACTGGAGAAAGCCAGCTCACAGTTCACAGAGAGCAGAACGCACCAAATCTACTAGGTTTAATCACTCATTTCAGAACCTATATCGGTCCCTTAATATAAACAGCAATACACACACTTGCTGATTTCTGGCCAAGAAAATGTTATTTCCTGTGGATCAAAGACAATACTTGTACTCAAAAAGAGTTCTATTTCTAAATACCGGGACATCAGACTTAACAACTCTAGCTCTAGACAGAAAATTATAAAAATAAAAAAGACTATGCATCATAATTAAATACTAAAGGGGCAAGACCTACAAGGTAGTTATTCTGGTCAGAAAGAGTGATGAGATATTAGGTAATATGGAAAGTCATTAATCTCCAACACAGGTCTCAGACCCGAAGACATTACCAAATCGTTGGTCTATGTGATCATCATTTCAAATTGTTAATAATAAACACAAATAAACAACTTGTAAAAAAATACCTCATATTTACACAGTGCCTTCAGTCTGAGACGCTGGAAGCGCTTCACAATTCCATACAAGGGTGAGGTTAAAAGAATTATGCAAGCAGGCACCATTAGAACCTTCTGCAGCTTCACGGTGTGTACCAGGAATGCTCTGACCACTACTTAGATCTTGGAGCAAATGCTCACTGGGGCCCAATGCCAGAGCAAAGGAAGCAGAGGGGAAGGATGCAGGGAGGATTAGCAGCAGGTGGGCTTAGACAGATCACAGAGGTGACGTCACTCCCTGGGAGCCCTGGGTAGCACAACGTGGAGCCAGAAAGAAACTAATATTCCTCTGCTCTATTGATAGAGCAGAAAACTACTGATGGCGCTTAGGGCTAAGGCGTCATCTTCCACAAGGAAGGAAAAGAGTATTTCAGAGTTCCTGGATTCTTGCTTTTCACATGTAAATTATTAAAATGGAGGGAACCATCCTCTCCCGGGTTTAAGAAAGCAAAGGCTCCTATTCTAAAGACCATAGACAATAGGGGCATTTTTCCAAACACCAAAGTAGAAGTGAATATAATGTTTTCAAAAAGATTTGTTTTTCTTTTAAGATTTAAATCTATTTTGAAGGATTAAATGACTTTCAAATGTTTAAAATTTTGCTCTGTTTAAAAATAAAGTTATATATATATATTTATATATATATTTTATATGTTTTTTATATTTTTATATATTTATATATATTTTAAAAACCCAGTTTACAAAAGAACAGTCATAAATTCAAGAACAAAATAATGTGACCTCTGAGACTGACTGCTCCTTTAAGGACCTTTCTTCATTCTAGATTTGCCTTGTTTTCTGGTGACGCATGGGCAAAATTCAACTGGGCCAATGCCCATTTGAGCATTTTGACATATCTTCCAAAAGTTCCCTACTCATAAAGTCAATAGTAAGTTAGTTATGGATAAATTAAAGTAGAAATCAGTGTACAAATGCTGGCATGAGCAATTGTCCATCAGTAACTTCAAGAGATTGCTTCTGGTACCACCAAGGGAAACGAAGTCCACACATGCTCAAACCTTTTATAAAATGGTATAGCATCTGCATGGAACCAACTCAATCTTTCTGCATGGCTCACCTCTAGATTACTTATTATACTTAATACAATGCAAATGATGTGCAAACTATTGTCATATGGAATTGGGCAGGGAATAATGACAAGAAAAGTCTACATGTGTTTAGGACAGACATTTGTTATTTTAAATATCACTGACTCTTGATTAGCTGAATCTGTGGCTATGAACTTCAAGAACGCAGACAGCTAGCTCTATTTGTTTTTTGCTGATGATTTGTTTATTCATTCAGTAAAGATTCAAAGAGCACTGGAGATAGACAAAGGAAGGGTTGCTCATTGTTTTCTCATTGAAAAATGCTTTCGGCACAGGGGTTCGCTGCTCTGGTTACTCACTGGGATAACACAGCAAGGATTTACTGATCTTATTTCCAAATCTTGTCTCGGTCACTACTACTGAGATATAAGACAGATGAAGAAATGTTTCAAAAACTCTTCTTCTGTTTTTGTCCGTGTTGCCAGGACAAGAACCTAGGCTTAGTCATCTGGGACTAGGAGAAGCAATGGCAACTTCAAATGTCTCATGACACAAGATAGTAATTCAAAAACTAATCAAATATTGTTCTCAAGGGCTGGGGAGATGACTCAACTTTGAGGCCTTGAGTTTGAGTGTCCAGACATCATGTGACCCTGATGTGGCAGCGTGTATCTGTGAGATATATATATATATATATCTCCCTCACTCCTCCAGTGAGGTGGGTGCTGGAGACAGGAGAGGCTTGGGAAGCTGGAGGGCCAGTTGGCCTGGTGTATTCTGAGGTGAACAAAGATTGCCTCAAACAAGTACAAACCCCCAAGGCAGCCTTCTGACTGCCATAGGAGTGTCATGGTACATGTATACCCATGCTCTCATGGGAACACACACAGAAAGAAAATTCCTAAAGTAATTGACTCTACTGTCTTAACTTCACAGCATAAAAAGCCTCTCTTATAAGTAAGTTTCCAATTCTAGATTTTTTTATTATACATTCAAGAGAAATGCTTTGAGTGAATCAAACAAAGGATGAACTGTGACAGACCCTACAGCCCAGTAACATCCA
Source organism: Uromys caudimaculatus (assembly GCA_028551405.1). Classification (NCBI taxonomy): domain Eukaryota; kingdom Metazoa; phylum Chordata; class Mammalia; order Rodentia; family Muridae; genus Uromys; species Uromys caudimaculatus. Next base: position 36,354,745 of record CM052713.1, read on the forward strand.
GGAAGGAGGAGAGAGTTCAAGTTCAGGTGCCAATGACTACTTTCAAATCATACAGAGACCAGGAGTGTGTATGTTTACTCTAAACAATTTGAATTTATATGCAAGAGTAGCCAATATCCATTTAAATAATTCAAGACCAATCCACACAAAAACATTTATTTTTGTAGATCTTTTGGTTAGAAGACTCATGCAAGTTTTCTCTCTTCTCAGTTGTATTCTCAAAGGAAGAAACTGAAATGTAACTTGCTGACCCTCTGTGAATATCTAATAGCATACCTATGATGGCTATTCCTAGTTGTCAGCTTGACTACCTCTGGAATGAACTACAACCCAGAAATGGAGGGCACATCTGTGATCAAGATCTTGAAGCTGGAACACACAGGTTTCTGACCTGGATCTTGACATGGAGATCTTGAGGGATAGTGGCCATGAAAAGCTTAGGCCCAGGAAAGGTAGTACATGCTTTTAATCCCAGGAGACTGGAGCAAACTGGTCTCTGAGTTCAAAGTCACCCTGGGACAAAGCAAATTCCATATCTAGGCATAGTGATACACACCTTTAATCTGGGCCACACCTTCTGCTGGAAAACTACATAAGGACATTGGAAGAAGGAAGACTCACTCTTCACCTGCTTGCACTTACTTGCCAGCACATCTGTTGGAACCTACTTCTTCAGGATTCCAGCTTTATACAGAAGAGCAGCTGAAACAACTAGCTTCGTGGAACTGAGCAACTACTAGATTCTCAGTCTTCCTATTCAAAGTGCCCATTGTTGAGTTCATTAGAATGTAGGTTGTTAAGTCATTACAATAAATTCTGTTAATATATAAAGACAGTCCATAAATTCTGTGACTCTAGAGAATCCTGACTAATACCCAAAATATCATTAGGTAAATGACAAAGATCATTTTTTCACATGTAAGCCTGCAACTCTCAATAACCAGGTGCTTTAAGGTCATCCTAAAATGATGCCAGACAAAACAAAGGACACCCAGTCTCATTTGACTTCAAATGAATAACTCCTATTTTTGTGTAAGCACAATCCATGTTTGCCTGAGATATAGATTTAAAGACTTGTTCTCTGCTTAGCAGAAATTCAAGCATATAAGCACATTCCTGTACTTATACTTGTTAGTTCTCCCAATTCTACTAGCTTAAAGAAATGGTATCAAGAATTAAGATCTACTTTTGTAATATTCAAACCCTCTGGCTCATCTCACAGCACAACGTAGGCATTCACTCTGGGCATGCTGATGCACTTGAGCCCTGGCTCAAGTTTGGAACTGATTTAGAAGGGTTAGATCTGTGGTCCAGAAGTCACGGGGATTCCGGGATTTATTTACCTGGCATTTATTTACACAGTTAACGGGTACTCTGTGCATAAAAGCTAGGGAAACCTGACCAGAGGACTGTTGTAATCAAGAAACCCTAGAAAAAAAATGTCCCATCTGGAATCCAGTTAGTTTATCCTCAAATCCCATGATCTAGTTCCACTTATTTTGGCCAGAGAGCTGACTTTGAAATGTAAGAAGAGGCCTCAGGAAAAGGCCAGTTCCTCCTAACCCTGACCTTGACCTGGCAAATGTGCTGCACCCCTGGAATTAACACCTGAGAGGAATGTAAGTCAGGCTGATGCCCGTAACCCTCCCCACACCTATCTCCTCCTCCAACCCCAGACAAGAAGGAAGGAAAGGGGGGACATAGTACTCTGGCAAGATAATAATGAGGAATAAAATGTAGCCACTTTATATGCAGAAATCTTTGCTTATTGTAGAAAAGCTAGGACATCAAAGAATTTCAGCTTCCATTCATGAGTCTATGGTAGGGACAGTGAACTACGCTTCAGTGTCAGAGCACAGTTCAGTGTGTATATTCGAGGATGCCCACGGTGCCACTCTGTATCTGTGCAGAGAGACAAAAAAGATGCAGGTCCTAAGGAAATGATGGCTTGAGTTCTATGACTACCATCTGGGTAATGGAAGAAAAAAAACCAAAACTTTACCAGAAGTAAGGAAGTGGGGCCTTTCCTTTAAATATCACATTCGCTTTTCAGTTCAAGTGACTGGTTTACTTCCTGTATGCTAAGATACATGGATAAAGCACAGATAATCTCAAAATAGAGGAGGTTGAAAACCTATTTTTAATATAGTCAAAAATAGACGAAGACAGAAGAAAAGCATGTCTAACAGATGCACATGTGCACACTTTCTCCCAAATCAAGCTCTGCTTTTAATGTGGGGAGAGAAGAGAGGGAGGGCCAGAGCCTTCTCAACCTTTCCAAACCCAGCCAGGGGCTAGGGGAGCCAGGGCCCATGGGGCATGGAGCCTCCCCACCTCCCCCACAAGGTAAACATTCCCCTCTCCTTTCTTTGCTTGATTAGATGTGAAAGGAGATGAATGGTCTTTTTCTTAGTGCATCACTAAGTAACGATCCCCTGAGTCCATGCTAAAGTCAGGAACTCTATATTTGTTTAGGGTTTTTCTACATTTATAGCGGCTGAATCTGTGATATGGTTACTATCGCAGAATAGCAGCAGTCAGGGGGTCTTTATCTCGAGAAAATAAACTGGAAATAAACTGACCATGATCCCTTAAGAGGAGTGAAGGGCTAGACCACAAACCAACAGAAAAAACGTTCAGTAAATATGTAATAGAATATCTTATCCATGTTTTTTCTTGTAATGTATAAGCATGTTGACATTTTATATGGTATCATATAATTACAATGTATAATATATACAATTTTAAATAAGTAAAGTAAAATACTAGTCCTTAAATTAGATAAAATAAATTAAACGAAAGGTCAACGAAACACTGGCAATAATTTCACATCAAGATCTGAATTCCATTGTGATATTAAGCACTTGCCCTGTGCTTCTAGACCTTCCTTGTCTGCAAGAAACTAGGGCAGGTGGCTGAAGAGATGGCTTAGCAGTTAAGAGCACTGACATCTCTCTCAGAGGACCAGAGTTCAATACCCAGCACCCACACCACAGCTCCTAACCATCTGTAACTCCAATCCCAGGAGGATCTGATGCCCTCTTCTGGACTGCTTGGAGATTTCGCACACATTGTGCACATACTAGGCAAAACACACACATACCCATGAAATAAAAATAAATACATTCCCTCCCCCCCCAAATAGATGGAAAGTAGAGAAGAATTACAGGACGTGCTAGGAGTATCTGGACCTGAGCTTGCTCACTGTGGATATCTTTTCGTGTTTGGCTTTCCTCATCCTCCTCTATATCTGAGCAAAGCAACAGGTGCGTGCAGAGGGAAACCTAATCCGAAAGGGCAAAGGCCATTTCCTCCTTCTGTCTTACACTCCAGCTCAACTGGGAGTGTGATTACAGGCCTCTGGCACGTGCACTTGGGCAGACTATCCCAGCTGTCCTGGCACTTGGCTGCACACAGCCCTTTAGCAGGTGTTTGGCTCAGTTTCCTTCGGTCATGCCCAGCCTGAACTGGCTGTTAGCAGGGGAGTCCAAGGACAATATTCCCAAAACACACTGGGCAATATTTTGGAAGCTACTGTAGGCAGGATAAATGGTAGTAACAGTGCTTTCTCTATCGCATTGGCCAGAGAAGGAAATAAATATCTAACAACCCCTCAAGATGCAAACAATAAAGGCGGTGATAAAAGTTCTAAAAGAACAATAGAGGGATATGCTCTCGACTTGAAAATATGCTGGGAAAGATTTTTCAGAAAAACTAATAGGAAAACTGTGCCCTTGAAGACAGAAACAAGATGTGGACTGTGAGGAAGGGAGACAGGAAGTGGAAGCGGAGAATGGCCTGTGCTGGGAGGAGGGAGGTGGAGGATGAATCTCAGAGCAAACAGTGAGAGAGCCAGGGTGAGAGTCAGGTGAAGGAGGGTGAGAGTTCACAGTAACATTTAGATGTGTAGAACATACCCCTCGCTCCATCCCAGCGTGAACTTGAATTAAGTCTAACAGATCCTATGACCTAGTTTCTATTTTTAGAAAGAATTACTATGGCTGATGTGAAGTGAGTGGACCAAAAGTGTGAGCGGGATGGACGGAAGAGGCAGAAGCCAAAAAGTGTCAGGAAAGGATTTTGTTGAATTCAAAGAAACCGTTGTCAGTGGAGATGGAGAGACTCCCTGTGTCGTAGATTAAGTGATGGGTAAGATCGTGTTAAAATCAGCTGGAGCAGTCAGATGGGTAGACTGGAAAGTTCTTAGATTCAGAAGAATGGAGGATAAGGTGGGGGGGAGACGAGGCAGAGGTGGCCCACAAGGAGTAGGAAATCAATAGTTCCATTATTGATATATTCAGTTTTAAAAAAAATCTATGAAATATCTGTGGGGAGATATCAGAGAGGCTACACAACTTCAGAAGAGTTGCGGACAAGGTATGCATGTGGGTGAGCAGCATACCAGGTCATTTGAAGCCATGGCTTTTAAAGCAACACCAGGATAGTAAATTAACTGAGTTCAGATCATAGATGAATACCAGAGAAATCCGAGTAAGAGAAAGACAGCCAACGAAATAGCTCAGACAATAAAGTGCTTGCCAGTAAAATAGAAGGACTGCCAAAATCCACATTTTAAAAAAATTCATGTGTGGTGATACACTGGGGAGGCAGGGATAGGTAATCTCTAGGGCTCATTGGCCAGCCAGCTTAGCTGAATTGATGACTTATAGGCCAATAAGAAACCCAACCTCATAAAAGCAAGGTGGGATGAGGGTAATAGCGCAGTAGGTAAGGGCACTTGTTGCCAGGCCTGAGGACCTGATTTTGATCTCTATGATCCACATGGTGGAAGGCAAGGATCAACTCCTCTAAGTTGTTCTCTGACCTCCACACACAGAGACTAATTTTTAAAAAGCAAGGCCGATGGTGCCTGAAGGACAACCTGAGGTTGACCTCTGGCCTCCACTTGAGCCTGTACACATGTACGCCCACATACACAACCCTCTCCCCTCCCCCAACACATACACAATGCAAGAAAAAAAAATACCAGAAAAGGAGGAGCAAAAGGCAAAGTTGGAGAAGGCAGGGAAAAAAGCCATGGGGAAAAGTCTCTACTGTATTAAATGCCACTTAGGAACCGTACCACAAGAAGCTGAGAAGCACAGTGGTCTGGGAACTGCTGAAGTCCTTAGGAGTCTTAAAAGGAGAAATTTGACGGAGCAGCGGAGACTAAGCCATTTGGAATGGGAAGGATGTTGAATCAGCAATCGGAGACGCAGTGTCTGCTGGCTACATTGTTTGAGAGACTTAGGATGCAGACGGAGGAATCTGTTTATTTTAACTCTTGTTAGTCTAAGATAATAAAGGTAGCATGTTTACAGAGCAGTAAACTGGCAAGGCTTATGCAGAAACACGAAAGACTTGAGATGGTGGTTTGGGATGGCACTTGAAGGGTGTCCGAATGGTGGCCTTTGAGGAGAGGAAAGAACTTTCCTTGGGTAAAGAAGACTGACTGCTTCTCTCTGATGGAGCAGGGAGAGCCAGAAATTTGAACACAGACGCCAGAAATTCCAGTGTCAGAAAATGCTAGAACAAGCTTATTTATGAAATAGGATAATTCTGCCAAGCAGTGGTAAGTCACTCAGTTTGGCTGTCTAGGATCCGTAGTGACACCATCTGGCTCACTCTTTGTTTCTAACTCCCTGCTCCCCCAATCCTCTCTTGGAGCCCCTTACCCAAAGCCAGTTTCTGACATTTTCCACACCATGTGATGAGAGACAATAACTCCACCTGCCACAACCCACTAATCCCCTAACAGCTGTGGATCTGGTCCACACCCTGCACTCTGCTTCTTCAACAGCCTGTCTAGAGGGATGAAGGGAGCTTCTGGGCTTCTTTCTGCCAATGCTGCAGGTTTTCCACCTTTACCTTAGGTCTTAAACACAGTACAGCTTTCTCTGGGAAATCAAAACCAGCATTAGCTCAACTTCCTTCACTTTTGTGAAGAAAGAAAAGATACCAACAACAAAAGTTTCTGGCTATCTCAATACAAAGTGTCTGAAAAAGATTAGCCATTAACCAAGATTTTTGTATTTCAGTGTGTATGTGTGTGGGGCGGGGGGAGATCTACATGCTATGGCACATATATGGATGCCAGAGGACATCACATTTTAGCCTTTTTCTTTCTCTTTGTTTGAGGCAGGACCTCTCTTGCTTTTGCCACTGTGTGTGTAATGCAGGCTAGTTGCCCTAAGAGCTTCTTGGGAGAATCTTCCTGTCTCCACCTCCCATCTTGCTAGAGGAAAGCTGGGATTACAGACACATGCCTCCACATCTGGCTTTTCACTTGGGTTCCAGGTTGCAGGGTTCACAGAAGGGTTTTTAACCTGCAGAGCATTGGCCCCACTCCCAAGTCCCCTACACCAGGCTCATACGGTTAACCCTTTGATTTCATTGTTCACCTCCAGCAAAAACGTGCCCACTATCCAAATATGTTCTTTGGAATTCCAAAGTCAATAACGAGGAAGCTGGGCAGTTTAATTTTGAAAATCAGAAAATGATCTGGAATGTGAACACCAGCTGCCATTTCTGACCAAGTAATTCTGAGCTTAGTCTTTGGCAATGAGATCCAACGCCTTTCTTTACAGGACTCAAACAAATAGGAGCCTGACAAGAAAGTCACATGGGGTAGAAATTCCTTCCACACAGGAGCAGGAGAACTTACTCAAACTGAAACATTTTTTCTTTGTCTCTGCCTAATAGAGAACAAGAGAGGTAGGAAAAGAACGTGTTAAATCTTGTTTGCTTCATGCTAACCCAATTTGGAATTTTATTTTTAATTTTAGGCTTCGTTCAGCTGTTGCTACATCATAATGGAAAAGAGAAATACACTATTTCCAAGAGGGAGGAATTCCTCACTAACAAACTAACATCTTTAATTCTAAGTACTGAAAGCAATGTGCTTTCCCTAGTGGCTGTCGCTCACATTCAAGTTGTAACATCATCACAGTGTCACCTGCGGCCTGTAGATCACTTGGCAGTGTGTGGGGACCTCCTCTGGAAACAACATCACCTTTATTCACAGAGCAGGGCACTTGCATTGGGGACAATGGCAAGGCCAGAGGGGGAGATGAATGGGAACCATTCATCTTATTAATGAACAGAAATGTCAACAGAAATGAGGCACCTCTGTTTGACTATGCCCAAGGCAACCTGCAGGGCACCAGTGACAAACATGCTCAGTACACTAAAAATCATAAAATACTAAAAAATTAAAAAACACATAGTAGAATCATAAAAGGAGAAATACCAATGGGGAAAAAAGAAACTCACTCAACAAGCAGGACCAGACTGCCATGAGATACTCATGTTTCTCAGCCTCTGCTGTCTGGTTCCTGGCATGTTTGTTTGTGACAACAGAGGACCTTAGGATTTTTTTCTAGAGCCGCATTATTCAGGAATATGATACAAACAACCCAAACAAACATGATTTCATTTAACACCTAAATTCCAATAGTTGGGACACCCGCATTTCCCGGAAAAAGCGCATTCTACCGTAATCTGTTTACCTTGGTCTTCTCGCCTATGATGTTCTTTTCTAGTTCTGTGATTTTCCGGTTTAGATGATCTAGAATCTCCTTTTCCTTCATGAGCTCAGCCGTCTCGGATTTCTGTTCTCCATCCAAAAGAGCGCATTCCATATCCAACTAAGGACATAAAAGAAAGGTCAGAAGCATCTCACCTTCAGGAACCACTGCCCACAGAGGAGCAGGTTTAACAGATTCTCAACAATTGTTACTGACCATCCAGATGGGATGGTAGGGTTCAGGAAGCCAGCATGAGACTTAGGGATGTCTGCCTAAGAAAGCCAAGGGGGGGGTTTACCATGTATTGGCTTAAAAAGCTAGTTCACCGGCCACTTAAAGGTTTTCTACTGTAACTGCTCTTTAGGGATATTTTGCCTGTTTGCTTAGGCTCTAGCTCAAGAATGAACTACCTTGGGTACAACCAGCTCTTGTTTGTCCCTGGAGTCTGTGGAGCAAATGTCATCTCAGCCCTATTAGAGAGGCCCACATTCCTAGGGGATTTCAGGGGGTACAGGAGACAACAGGTGAGGAATCCCCTCACTGAACTCTCAGGAACATTGGCACCATCTGAGTGCTGACATGCAGACCCCACCCCTATCACTGGCAGAATTCTGTGTCTACTTCTACCACTCCATGGTGGGAACATTAAAACTGCTGCAACCTGATACTTCTATTAGACGAACAAGTCTACGAAGCTGTTCAGCAAAGCTATAGAAAGCTGGCCTTGTGTTTAATTCACATGTGAATCTCCTTATAGAATCTATCTGATACCAAGTCATAGTAAGCATTCTCAGAAGATGTAAGTTGGCTTTGAACTGGAACACTTTATAAATACAGGTTTACAATCAGAAAGCACATATTGTACTAGCCAAAAAAAGTTTAGCTAGATATAAACTATGTTAAAGCTAGTTATAATACATTTATGTCATCAGGTTACACACACACACACACACACACAGAGAGAGAGAGAGAGAGAGAGAGAGAGAGAGAGAGAGAGAGAGAGAGAGAAAATGGAAGGCAGGGCACTCTACGAATGATTCCCACTGAATAAATGATTTTTCATGTTGACCTCTATGTATTTGAGTCTCAGGCCTGTGCCACAATGAAGAGAAATATCTTTAGGCTGTTGGGAAAAAAGAGAAATTGGAGACAGTAGATGTTGAACATCCAGCTTATACCTCTCTGGAAGATTCATCCATTTGGTCATTGATATCTTTGATTTTCTGCTCAAGTTCCTCAAGGTTGTTCAGGATCACCATTCGGGTGTCTTCCATTGCAGCCAACTCCTGAGTTCTCTGTTGCTCACCTATATCCTCTGGGGTCTGTGTTCAAGCAAAACAGAAATGGGTTATTCACATTTCAGTTCTAGAATCTTCCTATAAAGCAGCTTCAAAGCTTAGTCTTTTCGTCCACATGAGTACAGGTAACATGCCTGGGAGGGCCAACGTGAGCTATAGGAGACTTTTTTTTTTTTTTTTTGGTAATAGAATCAAATATATCAGTTTAAAAAGCACTTTATGCCTGGGACAGTTTCATTGAACTACGATGGCTGTTTTTTCTGTAGAAACTACATTGTTCTACTCAATTACATACCTAGATAAGAGCCCACAAACCAACCTCAATTCACAAATTTGTATTGTTGCTACAGCTCAAAGAACTAAGAGGCTATCCAGACTAGGAAGTGGCAGAATGTAGAGATGAGGTGGCTTCTCCACTGTTACAAAGTTCAACACACACACACACACACACACACACACACACACACACACACACACATACACACTCGCACACGTACATGCACACGCACACACACACACCTGGGAACCAGAAACAAGGCAGAACCTTTGACACCTTCCTTCAGGGGATTTTTCAGTATGTCATGAGCTTCCTTGTAAGCTCCACCTATAGAAAGAAGCCTTTTAAATGTCTAGCCACAGTTAGGTCTTGCTGTCAGAGTTTCTTCTGAATGAGTACTTACACTTACTTATTTGCTTCTACTATGAGGTGGACATCAATTTTGCTTGTTTTGTTGTTTCCAAAGCAAGAGCGCATTAGTCTGTCAAGACCATGCCACACAATGTCAAAGGGCACATTCAATACAGCTAGTGGACGTCTTGTGTGTTGTGTGAATTCAGTTTTTATTGACCTTGTCTTATAGACCTTCTTCATATATGGCAAATACATCAACAGGACTGAAAATAGGACACTGGTCACCATTTACTTCGTGGAAAAAAAAGTTTCATGGAAAGTGATGAGAACATCCAACATGTGAGTGACAGTGAGTTCTTATTGTCTCGACCATTTAATGACAAATGCTGGGGGAAGCCACAGATGTTGCAAATGATGTACAAAGCCCAACATTCCCAATGTTTGAAAAGAAAACAGACTACATTAAAAATGCCTCTTCTCCATTGGAGTTTGGATTAGCTATCTTAAGTGTCACTAGAGGAGATAAAATTTTTCTGTATAAAAAGAGATGCCAGGGCTTTTTATAATATTATTTAATTTTCATATTTCCTGGAATAAAGTAATTTTTGGATGAGTAAATCAGTGATCAGATATTCTACAACTTAAATATGAAAACAGCACCTTGGTTAAGTAAATTCTTGAGGATTCTTCTTTAATAGCTAAAAAGAACATTCACAGGAGGTGGTAAATGCTTATAATTCCAGGATGTGGGAAGCAGAGGCAAAAGTATTGCTGATACTATCATGGTTAACCTGATCTACACAGCAAGGTTAAAGCTAGGCCAGGACTACATAGGCAGACGCAATCTCAGAAAACCAAACCAAAGCAACCAACAAACCAACCAAACAAAATTTACAGTAATTAGATTAACCAAATCATTGCCCCACCTAAGCTCATCTATCAGGATCATTTAACTTGTTTTCTGACCCTGATATAACTTTAAGAAAATGCCTATCCTGTCATATTCAATTATTCATCCATATTTGTCATTTCTTTGCCCTGTTTTGTAATTCCAAAAGGAGGCAGAATGAATACAAATTCACAACCTTGGCCCAGTGTGGTGGCTTACACCTTTGACCCAGCATTTGGGAGTAAAGACAAGCATATCTCTATGACTTTAAAGCCAGCCTGGGCTATATAGTAAGATCCTATTTCAAAACCTAAACTAAACCGAACTAAACTAAACTAAAATCCATACCTTACTAGGTTAGAACAAAGGCACACAGACCTTTCAAGCTTTGACATTTGGGTTTTTTTTATTGTCACCTTAAATCTACTCTCTTACCAGCTAATAAAACAACTGTTGACCTTTCTAACACAAAGACTAAAGTTTATTGTCTCAATGCTTTAGGACAGGAGGAGTGTCTAATTGAATGGCACTCAAAGTCACTGCCCAGTAATGGCAGCAGGAAAGCCTCTGAAGGCCCGTATCCTGTTGGGTCAGCATTGTGTATTAGGTTTCTACTTCCAACATGGTTTAAATATATCTGTCACCAGTGGAAGAAAGCATTAAGAGAAGACAAAATAAATGAACAGTCTGCAAACTGTACACTCTGTAGGCAAGGAGTGATGATAACAGCCGAAGGAAATGCTAAGTATTTACACAATGCAAAGTTTTTAGAAATGTTATCACAATGGGCATATTTAAGAGACACGAGGCAACTGTTTCAATCAGTATACACAAGGGATTTTTGGAAGGTATTGGCATATATTCAAGAGGGATTTTAAAACTGAATGCTGTGTTGTTGTTTTAAGATTTATTTATTTTTATATGTTTTGCCTGCATGCATCTCAGTGTCCAAGGTGGTAAGAAGAGTGCGTCAGATCCCCCGGAACTGGAATTAAAACAGTTGTGAGTCATCTGAGGTGGGTATGTGGAATTGAACCCAGATCCTCTGCATCTCTCTATCCATCTCTCTATCCATCACACTGAATGTATTGTGACAGAATGGAATGAAAATTTTATTGTAATCTCATCAATTAACATAATAAAGAAAATCTGTGGAGAACCAACCTCATGGCAGTAGATGGACAGCTTTAATTAATTAAATGGTGATAAAAAAGGGAAACTTTAAACACAATATCCTTTACTTCAATGGTGTATTTTATAGTATTTTTTGTATTTTTATATCAAATTTTATAGTAATGTGTAGAGAAATACATTCTTTCTGTAGCCATACTGCACATGAATGTGCATCAGTAAATATGGCGTCTTTGCGGTAACTTGGTCCACAGAGAGAAAAAGAAGAGTGGGTAGAGATAAGACCCCTTCCCCCTCCACACATACACACACACACACACACACACACACACACACACACACACACACACACACACACACACACACACACGTTCTGTAGACTTCCTGCAGCTTGCTTGGGTGCATAGCTTTTCAATGTAGATAGAACAACTACCAAAAATACAGGTCAGGAGCTGCCTGTGAGTCAGCTGCCTCAGTGCTCAGCTTAGTGGTAGACAGCTTCACAAAGGCCATTCGGAGGAGCGCATTTCCAAGGAATTGTTCGTTTTTCAGTGTTAGGTAAAGTTTAGTAAATTTCAGGTCTCCTAAATGATATACAAATGCTTTTTAAAATAAATTTCGGGTGTTTTCTGTTTCTCTCTTCTCCACTTTCCCACTCACCATTTTAACTAATAGCAAACAATGTTCTTTGGTAAGCAAATAATCCAAGAGCACTGTTAGGATGAGAACACCCCAAACAGTGGGCCAGGAACTTTGTCTAAGTCTTCTGTTTCTGCTCTTGAGTTATATTTGAAAAGTCAGTGAGGGCTGGAGAGATGGCTCAGAGGTTAAGAGCTCTGACTGCTCTTCCAGAGATTCTGAGTTCAATTCTCAGCAACCATGTGGTGGCTCACAACCATCTGTAATGGGATCCAATGCACTCTTCTGGTGTGTGTCTGAAGACAGCTACAGTGTACTCATATAAATAAAAATAAATAAATCTTTTAAAAAATAAAGAAAAGTCAGTGAAATCCATCCCTTGGGGTTTCATCTGCTCATTTGCATCCTAATATGCTTGGTGGCAATCAGAGATGAGTTTGATGTTTCCTGCATCTACTAATATAGTCTGGGACAATGGACCCTGCAGTAAGTTCCAGGGCCTCCAATATATAGGCAAATTAAAACATCTGCCAGGATCTGTTTGTTTAGACAAGCTTTGTTGTCAATCCTCCTCCCAGAAGACAGTCTTTAGAGAGAGTACACAGCACAGTGATGTTAACAAACAAATCAAAGCCACTTTCTATAAAGGAGAAGAAACAGAAAACAAAAATGGTAGAAAGTCACAAATCTGTAAGGAAGTGGCCCAAAGTTTCAAAGAGCATCATACACTTTGCCTGAGTATTCAAAAACTTATATATGTAACATATATATTATATATTATATACAAAAAATATATAATGCACATTATAGGATATATAAATATATAATACATATATAGTATATATAAATTTATACTACATGGTATATATAAATAAAGAGTATATTTATAGCATATATAAATATATATTATATAATGTATATAGATGTTTTGTCTGCATGTATGTCTTTACATCTTGTACCATATGAAGATAGTGTCCATGGAGGCCAGAAGAAGACATCTGATTCCCTGGAACTGGAACAATGGGCCACTGTTTGCTGCCATGGATGCTGGGACTGTACCCAGGTCCTCTGGAAGAGCAGCCAGTGCTCTCAAACATTGAGCCATCTCTTTAGCTCCAACCCAACAACTTTTCATTCCTCAATCCTCCCTCCACCTTCCCATCCTCATTGCTAAGTTTCAGCTTTCTAGCAGGATGTGCTATTGAGAATTTCTCTCCTCTGGGAATTCGTCCAAGAGTAACATGGCATGAGAAGGAAGAAGTGGCTGACACGCAACACATATTTAATTCACCACAGTCCTGACATATGACAGGAGGTGCTCAATAATACATAAGAAATTCTGATCAGGAAAATCAGTATGAAGCTGGAGATCGCCATGTTAAGTGAAGGAACTCAGTGTCACGTGGTTTCCCTCATATACGGGATGAGAGCAGCACGCACTAGAATGGGGACTAGTAAGAAAATTGGAATGAGCAAATGGAAAGGAACCAGGGCATAAGACAGGGTAACAGAGGAGATGGATATAATCCGATTATATCACAAGCATGTATGGAAGTCCCACGACGAAACTCACCCAACTAACACATGCTTAATAACATTTTAAAAATCCAGTGAATAAAAATTTTCCATCAGGATTTTGAAAAACAAAACAGGACAGGTCAGTATTTATAAATGTCCCTTTAATTGTGGGGGCCATGAAGAATAGTGGGTGTGTGCACGAAATCTATGCACAGGCAATATGACAGGGAGAAAAGATACATAGCTTTATCTCACTTCTTAAATGTACAGCTGGCAGAGGCGAGGAGAAGAAAGACAACTTTTTACCCCAGGGTGGCTACATCTTCATAGTGCGAATACCACTTTACAGCAGTGGTTCTCAACCTTCCTAATGCTGCGACCCTTTAATACAGTTCCTCATGTTGTGGTGACCCCCAAGTATAAAAATATTTTTGCTGCTTTCTCATAACTATAATTTTGCTACTGTTATAAATCATAATGCAAAACATCTGTGTTTTCTGACCTGCGTGAGGGTCGTTTGATCCGGAGGGATCACGACCTGCAGGTTGAGAAGCACTGATTTACAGCGATCTCCCTAATTGGCTGCACCTTGTCATCCATTTTCCATGGAAGCTGCACTCAAAGGTCAAGAAAATACCCGTGATAAACCTCTCATTTCCCTGTGGAAGCATGTGCATGGCCCTAGGCCCCATTTGTGGTCTCTGCACCCAACATTACCTTCGGTAGGATACTGAGGTAGGAGGACTCATTGGTTGCTTTCAGAAACGCAGCTGAGGATGATGGGGGCGTCCTGGTGAGGTCACCAAGCAGTTCATCGTTCCTGCTGCCCCTGGGGGCCAGGAAGTTGGCACTAACCAAGCCAGCAACATCAACATCCTGGAGAGAGCCCTTCCGGTGGCACCTGTACCTGGTGTCCGGGCACACCAGAGCCTCCTCGAACACTGACTCTTCATCCGACAGCTGCAGCTTCTCAAGCTCCTTGTTGATTTTCTGCACATCAGCCACTGTGGTGCCAGCGGACAGGCGGCGACCTTCGGGCTTCGTGTACTCAGCACAGAGACTGAGGATGGTCTCCAGCCGCTGCCGCTCCTACAGCAAGGAAGGAAGCAAGGTCAGCTAGGGTGACAGAATGGAGACAAATCCAGACCCACTGTGGAGCGGGAGAGCTCATTCAAATACTGGTCCACAGACACCCTTCCTCCTGAGGTGTTCCTCCTTCCCCGCCTCCTTCCTTTTTGAAATAGGATCTCTTGCTGTATATCCTTAAACTCAAAACTCCTCCTCCGGTTCCTTAGGGCTGGGACTACAAACGTCCACATCCACACCTGGCTTCCAACATCTATGGATAGATACATTTAAGGATCTAGATGGAATTGTTTGTAATTCCTGGTTTCTCCCCTAAACCCCATGCTAGCTATACGATCTTCACCCATATAAACCTGGGCTGACTATGGCCTATATCACATAAGCATCTTCTTGATTCATCAAAGTATCCAAAACTTTGAAGATAAACACAAAAAACAAACAAAAAAACAAACAAACAAACCTCCATTTCCTATCAGACAATAACTATCTCTTTCAACATTATGGACTTAAAATACTTGTATTTAAGATGAACACTCTAACCTCACAGACAAATGTTCTTTTCTGTTAAAAAGTCCAAGAGAAAAATGACATTTAAAGTATGTCTCAATGCACAGGGCTTATCTATGTCTTCATTTTTTTTCTCAAAAATTTCAAAAATTTAAAAATATCTGGTCACCACATAAAGGTCTTCTTTAGTTCTTCATATGAATATGTCTTTTAAATATATGAATGGTGCCAGAGAGATGGCTCAACCAGGAAAGGCACATCCTAACGAGTCTGGAGACCTGAGTTCAGTCCCTAGGACCTACCTATGTGATGAAAGAAGAGAGCTGGCTCCTGCAAATTGTCCTCTGACCTTCATATGTGTGCTGTGGCGTGTGAGCACACTTGTGTGCTCCTGAACACACACACACACACACACACACACACACACACACACACACAAATAAATAAATAAACCATGTAATTAAAATATATAATGGTGCAATAAAATAAAGAACATTTCACGTCAAGTCCAGATAGAAAGACATCAATACAGTTCAAAATCTAAAATCATTGAATATTTGATTCATGTAGCTGGAATATAAAATAATAATTTATTTACTTAAAAAAAAAAGACCACAGACCATCAATGTTTCAAGTAATAGCAATCATTAACTGACCCCTCATCAGACTCCATATAAAAGCATAGTCATTTACAATTTTAAGCAAATTCATAACATAGTTATGAACAGTGGGAAATAATTTTCCAAGTGGTTCTCATAAGCCTAGACAGCCTTGCCTGTGGGGTGGGGAGCCTCACATAAATCTAATGCCACAATGAAAGCCAAAACCCAAACCGAAGGCCATATGTTGTTATTAAATTCTACCACGTTGGGAAGAGACTTCAAAAGCCCCCATTGAAAACTACTTCACAGACTGGCAATGCATAGTAAACCAGGAACATCTTCTGCACACTGGGCTGCTGAGGTTCATTCCAGTGCAGCTACTTTACGAAGACAATTTCTGAGAGTTAGTTCTCTCTTAGTTGAGGTAGTAACAGAGAAGTAACACAGTGCTGTGGTTCCCCAGTTTCCATTCATTGAACTAATTGGCAAAACTTAGAGCTCATTTAAAGTATGTCTGACACGAGTGCCCTTTGAAGTATTCCCCTCCCTCTAAAAGAGTAATATCTTGTTCAAAAAAGTCCATTGAACCGGTCCCTGTGAAGTCCCACCTCCCTGTTACCGCTTGAACTTCTGGGCTCCAGCTGCAGGTCTGTCCTCATGGCCTCTCCCCACACAGGCACTCCTAGCTGCACAAGCCTGGCTCCTTTCATCCAGGCGCCCTGGCCCTGATTTATCTCTGCAGCTGCCAGCAGCTGCCAAACTCTACCCACCTCAGCTTTATGGGAAGGAGTAGGAGACACAGCATCTATTGATTTATTTTAAACTTCTCCAGCAATAAAGACAACTCTATACCGAAATACACAAAAACACTCTGTGAGGGCATAGGTAAGGAGAAGAAAGGGACTTGGGTTAGTTAGATCTCCTTTCTCCACAGCATTTGTACCAGAGACCAAATCGTCAAAGAAAACTTGTCCTTCTGCAATTTGGGTCGAAGCGGAAGCATCTAGACTCAGTCTTCACTGACCACACAGAATACACACAGTAGCCTTTGCCACTTGGGATTATCTGGCATTTACCAATTTGCATTTAGTGGGGTCGCAGTGAATGGCATAATCTTCAAATGAAGGAAAGGTACTCCAGCCTAGACTGGGAGACACAATCCTTCCTCTCACATCTCCTTCCCAAAATAGCTGCCTTTGCTGTCTAGGCTGTTGCTTAATTCCAGAGGGAATAAATGATCCCAGCCCTAAGATGGATGCTATTTCAGACAGTGAAACGCAGTATTCAAAGTCTTGTGCTCAGGAAGTTTGGTCTACTGGTATGCGTCTCTCTATTCTTATCACCCCATTCACAGGCAATCTGTCCAGATTGAATCAGACACACATGAAGCACTGCTGCCCACAAGTCTAAAAGAAATCCAGGCGGTGCCAAAACACTCTGGCCCCTTAAAAAGCTACACCAAAGAGAAATAAGCTGAGGCTGAGAAGTGCGTCAGAAGAGAGACTGCAAAACATTTCAGAAGGCACTTCAGGAAGCCTTTTAAGGAAAGAAAGCCCTGAGCAGAAGTAACCTTCTAGATACTGCTCCCTTCTGCTCCCTCCATTCTGGAGTCTGGTTCCACATTAGTCATCACATGGGGACTCTTCACCTTTCCTGTATGACCTCAAGCCAGGACACAAACCCCTACCTGAGACTCAGTTTTCCTTGAAGCTTTGCATTGCAATGCACAAAGCCGGAGATAGCCCAGTATCCCACATCAGTAATCTCCCATTCAGAAGATTGGTGGCTGCCAAAATTACTGCAACACTAAGTATTCAGAAAGCAGAACTATTGTAAAAACACTTCCCTCTCCTTTCTTATTACCCCATCCCCCATCTCTGTATCTCATGAATACCAAGGACATTATGAAGGGGTCATAATAGCTTAGAAAGTGTAATGAAAATACTGCTGTGCAGCTTTCTGAACTTAGACATTTAAATTAGACAAATTTCTGAAAGACAATTTAAAGCAGGTGTTGAGAGTTGGTAATAGACTCTTTTTTAAGATTTATTTATTTATTTCATGTATGTGGGTACATTGTAGCTCTCTTCAGACACATCAGACGAGGGCATCGGATCCCATTACAGATGGTTGTGAGCCATCATGTGGTTGCTGGGATTGAACTCAGGACCTCTGGAAGAGCAGTCAGTGCCCTTAACTGCTGAGCCATCTCTCCAGCCCTGGTAATAGATTTTTATTCCCAACTTTCTACTTCAGAAGAATATTTCTATTATATGGGCTCTATTCTATCATATGTATGCTCTATTACAGGCCCCACATAGGACAGTAAAAAACCCCCATTGCCCTGGAGCCGACATCTGCTGGTCTAGCCCACAAGACTTGGAAAATACTGAATAAATAAATTATGCAGAAAACCAGCTACCAATGCATAAAAGAAGTGAAATGCTTGCTCGATGATTTGTTATAATAAGCTGAGTCAATTATTTCACACAATCAAAGTGTCAGCCTGGCATACTTATATATGATTGGTCTAAAGAAGTACTTTTCTTAGGTCAAAAATGCTTCTTTTGACAGTTGGGCGTGGCTCTACTTTTCACTGTTGCCATAATCTTGAGTTTGACAAAAATCTATTAAGTTACTTGTTTCCTAGTTATGTGTATAGAATATGAAGGTGAAGAAAAAAGAGCCCCTCTTCACTCATATTTTACAGGAGGTACAAAAAAAGTAATTCTGATCTGTTACAGAAACAGCAACTAACAAAGGCTTACAAACCCCCTTATGGATTAAGGATGGAGCTGTATCTCAGTGGCAGAGCGCACAGAGATCTAAAAACGAGGATCAGAATGTAAAGAGGATACATGCAGAATTTCCAGGATGCCGTGAGCACATGCTAATGTCTCAATTAAATAGGCTTGGCTCAGTGATGGCGATGTCTACTTGTAATCTTGGCATTTAAATACATATGAGACTTTTATGTGTGTATAGTTCTTCCCTCATTTAAACCCCTTGAGGTTAGTAACCAGGATGTTAACATTTTCTCTTCCTGGGCATAGGACAAAATGGTTTTTCTCTTCCCATCCCCAATTACATGGTCTTCAGATTTGTGCTGGCCAATGAAATGCAAGAAGCAATGGAGGACATGCCTGTGCAGCAGGCAGATATGATTTATTGCATGCCTTCTTTAGCTATGACAGACTGAGCCCAGCTAGTGCTGGTTCCATTAGACTTGGTTCCCAGAGAGGAAGTATGGAGCAGATTATCTTAATGAACCTACACAGGTCATGAAATATATGGAAGAAATAGATCTATGCTATTTTAAACCTCTTAAATATATTGTATTCCTTTTTCCCCTATAGAAATTCATTGTGACTGATTGGTAACTTGTGCTTTATTTTAGCAGGAAAATGACCCAAAACTTGGAGAGAAGAGACATAATGATCCTAGGAATGAATCCTCAGTTACTTACTGAGTAAACATGTAGCTTTGTCCAAAGACAGGACCTTCATTTAGGGTAGGGTTGGTAGGATTTGATAATCATGGGATGGAGGTTGCACCCTGCAGAAAGGTTAACTATGCAATTTGCTATGGAAGCCTTCAGTCAAGGTCTATCACTCAACCAGAAGACTGAAACTGTATGGTCAATCAATCTTCAGTGAGGCATGCATACATGACAAAGGCTCAATAAAAAACTAGTAGGCAACAGTCTACAAAGTGGTGTGTGTGTCTTGCCACATTCCACTCTCCGAGGCTGGTAGTACAGTGTGTCCTGACTCCTCTGGGAGAGAGTGATGCAGTCCCACTTCTGGTACCCTGCAAACCCTGCTCTGTGTGCCTCTTTTCTCTGGCTGATGTCTATTGATTTATTTTGTCAACTGTCTAAAACTGTGGCCATTAGTACAGTCTACAGAGAGTTCTGTGAGAACTTCTAGTGAATTATTGAATTGATGCTGGTTTGGGGAACTCCTGGACCTGCCCATGGCATCGGAAATGATGTGCTGTGTAGAGAAAGCATCCTTTCATCTTTTAACTGACCTTTCTACTCTTCCTATCAGTTGGGGAAAATCATCTAATTAAGAAGCCATAACTGGTTCCTACAGATTGGTTGGACAAATTACCTTCATGTGACATTTAACAGTTTACTAAAAATATTATAGACTGTCTGAGAAGTCTATTTTCAAATTCACAGTCAAGGAAGTACTTCACTCTGCCACTCTTGGTTTAAATGGTATTGACTCTGTGCCCATCCAAAGTGTTGAGTACTAATGGGGCTAATCAATGGGGGGATTGATCTGGAATGGGGCACATCTACAAAATGAAAGTTCAATAGCTTTAAGTGGCTATGTCTGCTCGGAAGGCAACTGCAGGTTCTTCGAAGGTAACTAACAATGTGGCAAATACTAACTAACCATCAGACTCCTATTATAAGTGAATTGCTGTGAAGATCTTATATGAATGCACTTATCGTCCTCCTCTGTAATAATAATGACCATGGGAATAAGACATAAAGAATTAACTAAGACACTTAACTCTGACTTTCAATATTCCTTTACAATACTGACTACACTGAGGGAAAAAAAACAACAACACACAGCCTAAGGAGATGGCATTTTAAGTGTTCTTCCTAAGTGTCCTCCTTGGTCCCATTCCATCACTGTGCCACTGTAACTAAGCACACAACTCAGGGCCAGATCCCCTGAGTTTGAATTCTGGCTCTGGATGTACATTTGTAGCTTCAAGCCTGGCAGGTGCCCTGTGCTTCAGTTTAGTGTATAAAACAGGGTAACTAGAGTGTGACCTCCATTCCACCAATACAGACCAACATATGTTCCCTGAGACACTAAATCCAATAGAGTGGGTTCTAGAACGAATTAGTCTTAACCAAAGCCATTCTCTGATATACACATCCTTGACATAAAACCTGGGTGTGACTCACATTGCCCTTGGCTCTGCCTTAGCACTTCGGAAGTCAGCTGAGTAATATTATCATGCAAACGCCTGAGTAGTTTGTCACTTCCTGCCTTTGCTGGTACTCAGAGACATGAAGCTCTGCATGTCACCAGCAATTCTCCAAACACACTTTTTACTCTTACACACATGTGTGCCTTGTCTCCCTCAAACCTACTGACTCTACTATTTCTAGCTATGTCCCTATGATAGGAGGGACTGGTAATTTAAAAAGATGTAAATATAAAAAAATATAGTTATTAAAATGCATTTCATAATTAACATGTAATAATGTAGTATAAAATTATAGTTTGTATAAAGTATACATTTAGGCTGAGGTAGTGTTTTTTTGTATTTCCTTGCATATCAAATATGCCTAATGCAATATAGTTTAACTAATTCTAGTAATTTTTACCCAGCAATGTTTTTTTTAGCTAACTTTTCCAACTCACGATTATTTGTATTTTGTTAGGCAGACTCAGGTTCATTTCAGCAAGCAGACCCTTTCAATAAGGAGTCTCTGTATTTGCCTTTAAAGTCAACTGGCAAGCAAGCCAGTTTAAATTGTTTTACTTAAAAAGTAAAGTTAAAGATGAAAGACCCTTAATATTAACATATATTATTCAAAAATGCTATGAGCGATTACATAGCATTGCGGTGGGGATCAGATGCATAGCATCCCAAGGGAGGGTGAATGTGTGTCTGCTTCTTAAAGCACTTGTTCAAAATAAAATTCATTACAGAAAAACATTTCCTATGGCATCTAAGAAAAACTACCACATGGCTTTACTCTTAGATGAACAGTGTGTCAGAAGAACCCAAACCAGGGACATGAGCCCTGTTACAGATGCTAAGTGCTGGCTACACTATACTACCAGAGTGCCAACATGGCCATTCTCTGCCTAATTTTCACTTTGGATTGACCAAATTCTGGATCATTTTGTTTCTTCTGAAAGATTATACTCTACAAAACACCAGAGGAGATAATTACTTCAGAATTTTACATACTATTTCATTCTATTCAATGAAAAATTGGTTTATGGGTGGCACCAAGATCATTACATCTTTCCATTCTATAGTTCTGGGCCTGGAGAGATGACACAGCAGCCACAGGCAGCTCTTATGAGAGGAATGGGGCTTGGTTCTCATCACCCGAACGGGGCTTGGTTCTTATCACCCACATAATGGCTCACAGCCATCTGTAACTCCAGATTCGAGGGATCCAGTGCCTATAATAGAGTTTGGTGTGCTGGTGCATGCCTTTAATCCCAGGACTTAGAAGGCAGAAGGAGGTCTCAGTGAGTTTGAGGCCAGCATGATATTCATACAAATTCCAGGACGACCAGGGTTGCATAGTGAAACCTTGTCTAAAACAAAAAACCAAAACAAAACAAAGCAACAACAACAAAACGTCCATGTGTCTGGGATTCTCTTGCCTCATGTATTGTTTTAGAGCACAGAGGAGAGATAGCATAAAAATCCATGACTCAGTCTCCAGACACCAGGGCTAGGTAAAAAAAAAAAAAGAAAAAAAAGAAAAAAAAAAGCATATAGGTTACAGACTGTACAGTCATATAAAAATAACAGCATTATTCAGTGAAGAACAGATTTGTGATTATAGAGAGTATGAGAGGAAAATGGGTGTGGCCAACAAAGAGCCAACATGGCAGACCCTGCTGGCATGCCTTCACTGTCTCAATGTCCAACTCTCCTATGCTTTATCTCAATACTTTGAAGGTAACAGTAAACAGTACAATGGAGCTCTGTATTCTAAAATTTCTAATTTTAGAAATTGTCATACTTGCAAGTGAATCTACGATTATCTGAAAGTAGATTTTTAAAGATATTTTGAATCAGTTCCCTTCTAATGAATCTTGACCTTCACAGCACAATGACTGAAATAAAAAAATCCTATGTTGGTTAGACTTTTGTTGCCTTGTCACAAGCGTAGTCACCCGAGAGAAAGGAAGCTCGATTGAGAAAATGTCCCCATCAGACTGCTGTGTGGGCAACACTGTAGGACATTTTCTTGATTGTTGATTGACATGGAAGGGTTCCACCCACTGTGGGCAATTGTATAAGAAAGCAAGCTGAGCAAGTTGTAGACTTTATAGTATAAAGAGCAAGGTAGTAGTGTTTCTCCATGGTCTCTGCTTCAGTTTCTGCCTTCAGGTCCCTGCTGGAATTCCATCCCTGACTTCCCTCGATGATTGGCTATGATGTAGATGTATAAGCCAAATAAACCTTTTTCTCCCCAAGTTGCTTTTGGTCATGGTCTTCATCACAGCCACAGAACGCGAACGAAGTGATGACTGCATTTCTCTGATGATACTTGTAGATTTCTTTACTTCTTGGAATATTATTCTCAAATGTTAAAAACATTGCCCATTGCAAAGCTTCCACAAACCTTTCTAGAAGCCAAAACCAGTACCAAACATTATCACATTACCCCAAAGTCACTGAAGCCTATTCTTCTGTGAGAATAGTTTTTTAAAAGGCAGATCCATTAAAAAGCTTCTAACTTAGATATGCTAAGTAATTTGTCAATGAATATAGGGGTCACACTCAACAGCTCCCTCCCAAGTGGTCATGTACAGTCAGTATCAATATAATGCTGATTTTCTTCTAGTTTTTACACACATGAATTTGTTTCTTATTTAAAAGCAAATGTTTGTGTATTGACTTATATTGGGAGAGAGTGAGGTTTCTTCCATAATCTCCAGCATAGCATTCAGAGCTCTTTTTTAGTTGAAGCAGTCTTCTGTATTTCAGCATGCAGCCTGAGAGTGAGAAAGCTTTGATGGTTCAGAATCCACAGTGCTCAGCTCCCGAGAAGCATTTTCTAAATGTGTGGCACCATCAAGAGGCAATAGCTTGTACTGCCACTGTAATAAGACCCTAGAGCTTGTTCTCATCTGTAGAGCAGCCTGCTTTGAACAGTCATCCCCACCTCCTGTTCTGTTCTGTTCTATTCTATTCTATTCTATTCTATTCTATTCTATTCTATTCTATTCTATTCTATTCTATTCTATTCTATTCTATTCTATTCTATTCTATTCTATTCTATTCTAGACTACATAGTCGTTAGCTCCTCATTGCTCTCATGTGCAATCACTAAATTATTGCTAGCTGCTAAGCTTCCCTCCAGACTCCTTTCCTGCCCATCTGTCTCCAATGGAAGAGGGCAAAGACATGACAAATCTTTGTTTTTTTTCTCTAAGTTTCCAGAGGACAACTGGCAGGGCTAACTTGTTAGTGATCGATTCCTTCAATATTTAATGAACGCCTACATATTTGCCATCAGTGTATTTGAAAGATGAAGAGAGAAAGCTCTTACTTTGTTCTCCAATGAGCCAAGGTGATCTGATAAGAGGTAATATTCTACATATTACCCGGTGGTTATAGACTTATTTATTTAGAGACCGAGGAAGGCTGTTTACTTAGAAGCATAGCCTATCTGGGTATAGACAGAACTGTCAACCTAATTCTGTTCTGTCCAATGCCATGTACTTAATTTCATCTACTTTTTAAAAAGATTTCCTTAATGTAAGAAAGTTTAGAATGACTATTTGACTATTATTTATGTTTTGCACTATATTTCCAAGCTAGGTCTATCAGTCCATGAAAGTGGATAAAAGACAATGAGGGCGGGGGCAATTACTGGCTACTTCAACCACAGAAGCTGAGAAAAGATTTCACAGAAATAAGTCGACACTCAGTCTGGACCTTAAGAGCAAATCAAGTAATCATTATTCTAACTCAGAATATAAAAAGACAATCATCTCTAAAATGAACCTGGGCCACTGAGTTTATTTGTTTCATAGACCAACTCCTGGCTCACTTCCCAGCAGTCCAAACATTTTTAAATACTAAAAGTACAGTCAGGATGTAGCAAGCGGAAGGGCCATGTCGGGGAGGAGACTGTTTCAGGGGGCCTGGAAGGACAGAATCATCTTCCATACATAAGCTTGCTTTGATGGTTCAACGACCCTCTTGGTAAGATTTTAAAAAGGTTAATACTACAATTAAGCAAAAATTACTATTCTCTTAGCAATGAATGTTATACCTTCTCCTATCCAAGGCAGAAATGTTGCCAAGTTTAATTTCCCCCAGTTCTGGCACCAAGGTCTTAGATGCTTTAAGCTGTTTTGCAGGGACTGGAGTGACAAGGACACAGAAAAGCAGGAACAAAAAGAGATGCACAACACATCGACAGGTGATGTGTCTTTGGCCTTCCATGCTCAGCAGTTTTGGATCCCTACATAACTTTGTTGTAATGACAAAACTGAATAATATTAACCATAAACTCTCTGATTGTTAAAATATGATCTGCATTTGGAGATTGGAAAGCAGGCAAATGAATGACATAAAATACAAACATTTCTTATATATGTTGATTTACACTGTAATTTCATTTTGGAAGCATCAGATTTATGTTCTGTTCAACAGTCCACAAACAAGATTCTGGAACCTGCTGGGTCCCATAACCTCGGTTCTCATAAGACTCTGGAAAGGTCCAATCGTTATTCAAACAAACAAATAAGCAAACAAAACTGCCAAAACTCACCAACAAGCAACAACGACAATGAAAACCACCAACACAATGGAACAAAATAACAAAAAAGAAAATAATTCACAATAGCTCATTTTGTTTGTCAAACTGTCTGAAATGAGAGACGTCTAGATTAGCAGCATGTCTGGCTGTGTCTCTGTGGGCATTTCTAGAGATGTCTGGTATGTAGGGTAACTGCAGAGTAAATTTTCCTTATGAACATTGGCAGCACCCTCCAAAGGCTTGGGGCCCCAGTGGAACAAAAAGCTAAAGAAGGAAGAAGCCAGTCAGTTAAGCTCTGCTCTTCCTGGGCGAGAGCATCTATGGCTGCTGTCATCACTCACAGATATCAGATTCTAGCTTCTTCAGCCTTTCAACAGGAGCTCACACCAAATAACTTTACAGGAGAGCTGCCAGGCCCTCACCCTCAGACTGGAGATCATCATTAGTCTCCCTTGTTCAGAGGCTTCCAGCCCCTTGAATTAAGAAGCTACCAGTTTCTCTTTCGGCAGCATGCAGAAGTCCATGATGGGACTATGTAGCCTTCAGTCATATAAGCCAATATAATAAATCCATATATGTGTGAGTATACAATTATATAATGTGTTTATATATAGATAGATGGTACATATATAAATGATAGATAGATAGACAGACAGACACACACACACACACACACACACACACACACACACACACACACACACACACACACATTCTGTTAATTCTATTCCTCCAAGAATTCTATTATGGAATACAACAAGATTTCTAAAATAATGAAAAATAACTCTTTTCATTTTTTTCATTTGATAGGGAAATAGAACTCACATTGTCTAGTGGCCAAGGGTGCAACCAACAGCTACAGAATGAGGAAAACTAGAATGGATGTCAAAATTGGACAGAAAAAAAAAACTTTACCCTCTATAAAAACAAACAAACAAACAAAAAACCAACCAAAACCCTAAAAAAATACAAAAAAACAAAACAAAAAAATCATACAATGTATGTCGTGCTTCCTGTACTCCAGTTGCCAGACTGTGGTTAGTCTCCAGGAGTGAACAAGACAAACACAATCCTAGCTGCTTACAAATTAAAATTCTTTCATTGTAAAGTGGTTTAAGAGGCACTGTAATCATAAAATGCCTTCCAAATATCAAGGAATTGCTGATTCAGACACGTCACATGACTCTACTCTACAGTATCATGGAAATACTGATTTGCGGCTTCCAAACAACTAGCCTTAGCCTCAAGGAGTCTTATAGAATATGTCAAAAAAAAATAATTCCAGAAAAGCTGATTTCATGGTGTGCTTCATGAGAGCAGGCATTGTATTACAACATGTTTAGGAACTAAGCATCAGATGTGGCCCTATGCAGTTCTAAACTGCAGCTATCCTGTTTGCCAAGGCTTTGCAAATGACTACCATCAGCCCAAAGGAAAATACTGAACTGCCACAGTACAATTTGTGGAATCCACTAGTTCTCCACAATAGAATGCAGATGCTATTGGCAGTGTTGCCAAGTAATTCACTTGAGACAGAGTTAAGTTTAAATTTTTAATTTTCTCTTATTTAAGATACCTGACCCATAAGGGAACTATCACTTCATCTAGATTTCTGGGAAATATGAAGGTATCAAATAGATGAAACCTGTTTACTTTATAGTGATTTCTTTAGCTTGTAGAATATCTTATTTGTCAGTCAGCATCCTTGCCCTCCTTGGAGCACAGCTCAGAATGAGAAAATTGAAATGCCTACTAACTAGCCTAAATGGTTGTCTCAAGTTCCACACACTCAGACGTACACACAGAAAAGCACCATCCCAAGACTTCACAGGCTCATAAATCAAAACAGCTTAATCAAAGCCTAATACCTTGTGTCTAAAAGATCACATTGTGGGGGAGGGGAGGTATAGAAAAGGATAGGCATAATCACCAAAAATGAATTGGCAGCTAGGAATAAGAAAGAAGAAAGAAAAATGTTAAAATCAAACCCTCAAATACCATGGCAGTTGGAAGCTACTTAATATAGACTCCAAGTGATTACATTTCACTAATAGGCCCTTAGAGGTTTATACTTGAGGTTTTATCTTTAATAATAACTTTAACTATCTTGGGTTTTCAACAAAAATTGAACAAGTTTTAAAACAAAACACAAGTTTAAAATACTAGATGTTATGATTGTGACCCCTGAATTCTGATGCATGGTTTCTACATAAGTGGGTTAAATAATTCTTTAGTATTTACCCATTTTACATTCATATAAAAATGTGTTTGATCTCTGAAACTGCAATGTCCAAGTAGGCTCACCCTGGGAGTTAATTGACCCTCAATGCACGTGGAGCTCATAGCACCAGCTGACAGGCCAGGCCATCTTTCTCTGACTTCGAGAATAAATTAAAAAGGTCAGTAAGTTACTGCCTTCACTGATGGTGCAGTGCTTCTTTCCCACTTCTGGATTATTGCTTTTGTTTCTGATTTTTAAATAAAGTTGATAGGTGACCAGCTAGGTCTGTGCACAGCTACTAGCTGTTCCCATCGGTGGTGGCAGTGTCCATGATTCTGGCTTTTACTCTGGCCATTGGCTTACTGTCGCCACAACTAGAATCCAGCCTTGGACAACTGAGAGATGGCAGAATGAATCTTTGCAGTTATTATTTGTAATTTGCTTGTATCCAATGAGGAGTGTGTGTGTGTGTGTGTGTGTGTGTGTGTGTGTGTGTGTGTGTGTGTGTAATAAAAGAATACTAGGCATAGATGCATTGTTGTGTTTTTAAGTCTTGGGGCCCATAGGTGAAGAAATAGAATTCATGCCAAGTCACTGAGAGAAAAAAAAAAATCACTGTATACAAGGGAAATATTTTTCTGTCTCTCAAGGACAACAGTATATTAGAGTCCAGGGGCCTGCTCTTCAGACTGGTTTATAGAGATTAAAGAGCATTTAAATAAATCCAACATTCTCCAATTTCCAAGAAAACAAAAGTCAACTTCTAACACTTCAGTCTTCAATCTTAAACAAACCCCTGATATATGTGTACGATATGAGTGGTTACATAAAAACGAGTGTATGGGAAGTCAGAAAAGGATGTGGAGAATCATCTTCAGTGGTCTTCTGCCTCACTGAAATAACATCTCTCATTGAACTGGACGCTCACCATTTCAGTGGAGTGGTCAGAGTGTTCTCAAATACATGTCCCTGTCTCCCAATACTGGGGGTTACTGCATGCAAACATATGTCTAGCTTTTTACACAGGTATGGAGATTTGAACTTACTTTCTCATGCTTACAGAACAGGGTCTCTTACTGAGCCATTTCTCCAGCCCAAAGTTGAAACACTTTTATGATTTACTCATAAAGTAGTTTTTTTTTAATACAAAGAATGACAAGCACACTGTTGATATAAAACTTAATTCCAGGTGTTTGCATTAGAATGAGACCAATTTTGAAAATTTTCAGCTCATGTTTACAAAGAGCAATAAGAATCATGTTCTATGTAAATGTCTTTGGAGCAGAGATTTAGTACCATATAAAAGTAATTAGCTTAATGCTAACGGGGATATATCTCTGTATATTTAAAAAGACAAATTTCACCATTTTATGAACGAGCTGTTTTTTTTTCCTTTGGTATACAATAGAATTAGCTTAAGTATCTCAGTGGTTCATGAGTTTAAAGCTACTGGGACATTCAGAACTAGAACCTAGTATGAGAACATCTAGTTGTTGGGTATGTATACTTAAAAGAAGATTGTGGGATCCTGATATCTTCCTCTTCCCATTACATTGTGGCCAGAAGATGTACAGATATGCTCCACATGTTCCCTGCCATGATGCATTGCTCAGAAAGGGGCGTCTGAATACAAAACTGCAAGCCAAGATGACCTTGCCTCTTTATAAGCTGTCTACATTGGGTATTTAGTAAAAGTAATAGGAAGATCATTCAATGTGATCACTTGTGATAAGATAAGCCTAATTTCATACAATATAATGAGCCATTATTAAATCAAAGGGACTACAAGTAATATTCCCAAGAATATCATCAAGGCTTCCCAAGAAGTTGATCTTGCTCATGGTTCATAGCATCCCAGCCTTGCAAGCAACAAGAAAAGTCACGACTGGGATTGCCAAGAGGCTTAGATTTGGAGAATTTGAAGGACAGAGAAATCCACCAACACTTCCATATGCTAAAGATGAAACTCAAAGCATATGAGGTTCCTGACTGGTTTTCCATCCTTGTGATACAAGACCCATTGTGTAGACTAAAGGAAGATGTCTAGAATGAGAGAACCCACAGGAACGGCTCTTTTAGATTTTCTAATAAATTATCAAAGTTAAATTATCTGACTTCATTAGTAATACTTGCTTAGCACAGTGTAGGGGTGTTTAGTGTTCAGATATAAGATGTCTGTTTGCTAACTGAATCACCTTCTGAATTATTTCAGTGGATCAAGCCTAGACACAAAGATTTTTTTAATAATCATGAATAATCTCTAATGATAATTTATAACAACAAAGGGAATGTCATGCTAGATTGCTGACTAACTTATATACACAATGAATATTTAATTACCTAGGGGTATACATGCATGTTTTCATCCACTACTCTCAGTTAGGAAAGGGATAAACTAACCAAAACTTTGAGTGATATGTGATTCTTCTTCTGAACTGTCAAACAAATGTTGCATAGTGTAGATGGCTTCTGTCCATATAATACAAATTTTATTGTACTGTAGGCACTCATCAATTTTTCCACGTGATTGAGAAACCTTATCCCAACATACTTTTTTTTGAGCAATTAAAATACCCCTGATAATCTTTACACTTTTATAAAGCAGCTTTGCTACCCTATAGCTTTTCTCATTAAGAAGGTCATTAATCATTAGTGAAGCAAAACAATCTCTGACATGTACTCATTCTAAAATAAAAACGCACTAAAAAGGGAGTGGAAAATTGCCCTCGACCGTTTTCCTGCATCAACAGGGCTGTTGAGGAATTTCTTCTTCCATCATTGTCCTTTTACTTCCAATTATTTTTTCACGTTAAGCAGAAACTCGTTTCAGACTGGAAAATAGAGAACTCAATGTAATTGTGTTTGTAGTTTGGTGGTGCCATATGAAGTCAGAGGCATGGTGGATCGGAGTTTGGCGTTATGTGAACAGTGTGGGGAAAACTGAGTACCATGGAGATTGAGGCAACCCTTGACTTTCTAGATGACTTGCTGTACTGACAAATTCTTGTCTTATTATCTCACCAACTGCTTCTGTCTTAAGTATATACCAGTGAACTTCATGATATAAATAACACCATCATTCCCTCCTGTTCTTAAAAGGAAGTTCATGAGATAGAAGAAATTCAGCAAAATGCACAACTAGACATTAGCTTTCTCAGAATTTCTAGTGGTTTGTAAGCCCTTGGGTGCAATCCCCAGCACACGAAAGAAAGGGGAAAACTGATGGTAAGGGAGAGAAGAAGAGAGAAAAGAAAGGACTGTTGATTTCTAGAACTCTGCAGAACAACTAAATAAACACAAGGCTCTGGCACTGGTGAGTTTTGGAAATTTCAAAATGCCCAAAGGTGTCTGAAAAAATAGACAAGAAAGAGTTATATGGGACAGAGAGCAAGCAGGCGGCTGGTCCACGTGGAAATTCCGTCCCTCTACATGGAACGGACCCTTGGTGTCTGTCTCCAGCCCTGTGAATGCTAGTCAGGGAAAAAGTGAAGTCAAAAGAGTTAGATTACCAGTCGCTCCATCTCCTGCTCCCTGAGTCTCTCCTCCCTCTGTCTTCGGTGATAATCCATCAGGTCATCGCGTCCTGAGATGGAGCTGATGCTACTTTTCCGTTCTCGAAGAACCGGCTGTGGAGTTTCTGACGACAGTCTTAGGCTTTCCAGATCAGAGTCATCAAGCTCCATTGATCCACAAGAGAAGTTCCTCCTTGCCACAAGCACTCGGTCTGGCTCTCCAGAAATGAAGGAATGACTTGGGCTGGTCCCTGAGTACGAAGCCCTATCAAAGTCATCAGAGGAGGTGGAAGCCAGGAGCATCTTCCGAGCCACTCGAGGGCTGGCAGGAACACTGAGGGCGGAGCTTATGTAAGGATTTCCCTCTGACAGACAGGTTTTATAGGGTGAAGCCCCTGAGCTTAGGGAAGAAAAGTTAAGGTAATTGTCATTATCCACTAGGCTATGAGGTAGATCCTTTTCTCCTAACTGACCTCGTCTGGAATTGCCCAGGGAATTTCTTGGAGGCAGGCTGAGAGGTGACATCTGATTGTCTGTGGCTTTATACAACCTGGGAAGGGATCGACTGTAGGCACCCATATTACTCAGACTGCTCCCTGAGTATTTCCTTGTTCTCACACTGACGTTTTCAGAGGCTGGGCCCTTGTGCCTGCTTAATCTGGGCTGAAGTGTCAAGTTGTCTTGAAGGTTCATCTTCCTGGCTTGCTTTGGGCTTGAAGGCATGCTTGCTGCCCCAGACCTGCTGATGGGTGCAGAGCCAGTGCCACTCACGGAATTTCCATTCCACATGGTCAGGAGCGAGCCAGAGGCCTTTCTTCCTTCCAGTCCCCCTAGAAAGTAGACACTGTCATGTGATTTGTTCCTAGCGCTGTATCTGGAATAGGGAGGCTTCTCTGAGAGCCTGGAAGACCTCTCACTGTCTCGACCAGTATAATGATCCAAATCTGCTTTCCCAAGTGGATAGCCGCCAAGAGGGGCTGCAGAGCTGAGGAAAGATATAGGAGGTTTCATGGAAATATTTTTATCAATTCCGTCACAGAACTGTTTGCTTCCCTGGATTTTGGCCAAGGAGGAACTGCTCCTGACACTGGTGCCCAAAGGAGAAGGGCTTCTCTTGGTAGACACGGGTTGGGAGAGGGTTAAATATGAGCCAGAATAGTCCCCATTGGTTTTAAACTTCAGACTTGATGAATATTTCCTCGGGCTTAGGCTCTCCATCATGTTTTGGGGCTCGTTCTCCAGGGAACATATCACAAATCCTTCCTCTAAGCTATCATTTTGTAAATCCAACTGCTTCTGCATGGGGCTATCTTCTGCCATAATATTGCTCGACCCTGTAAAGGGAAAAAGAATAAAGTTTTCATTTAAACACATGGGAAAGTGTACTAGAAGGTGAAAAAAAGGACCCCTGATCAGGGATATATTTTTGGTACAAAAGAAAGCTAATTCAAGATGATGACAATGGTATTTGAGGCAAATAAATCCCTAGTAAAATAATGGCTCAGGATTAGGCTGGTACATAAGACTGGAAACTTTGTGCCCAGTGTTTCAGTCTCTGGAGAACCACTGTCTTCCTGAATATCTTGTATGTGCCTCAAAGAACCACTAAATGGCTTTTCCTTTAGATGTTTCCACTAGAATCACCAGCTCAGAAACAGTCCTGAAGAGACAAAACTCATGTCTTGACAGAGGAAGAAAGTTTATGTTACACGATGATCCAGAATGTGAGGGGGGGGCTCTTTTGGAGGGAAAGGATAGAAGTTCACTTCTTAAGTGGACAGCAGAAGGCTCCTGTGCTCATCAGAAAGAGGTGAGAGGTAAGAGACACTGGACGGAAGGGTGTTCCCAAGATTGTTGCCGCCTGGTCAGGGTGGCACATTTAAAAGCTCTAAATTATTCCATTCTTCAAATTCCTTGGCACCCCAAATGTGTTGCACTTGTCGTTGGTAATGAACCCTCTTCTCTAGTGAAAACACCTTGTGCTTCTGGTCTACCTATCAAACTCTAACCCATCACTCAAGGGACAAATTAGGACTCTATCTTCCGTAAGTAAATTTTTTTTCAAAAATAAGTATACATATTTGTGTTTGAGGTCTGAGAGTCAAATACTCTACTCAAATACTCACTTAAAATTTTAATCTATGAAAATTTCCTTGAATTAAAAGTAACACTGAAATTGAAAAGGTTTATATTTCTGAGTGAAGGAACTATCTTTATATTATTAACAAAGGAAAAACATAATTTGACTTCAGTAAGTACATGCAGGCCTAAGACATTCCTCCAGCCCTCAGAGACCTCAGACACTAATGTTTGATGGAAAAGATTATGTGTAGAATTTTTATCTTATATTCATCTCCTGACTTCCATTGTTCTATAGGCAAAAAAAAAAAAAAAAAAAAAATCTCAAAGAAATTTTCAATTACACACATCCTTATATCATAGAGGGAAGACTTCATTCTCTTTGCTTAGCCTCAAATTTCCCAGGGAAATTCGAGCATCTCAGCATGGAACCGTTTCTTACCCACAGGCAGGAGTCAGGAAAATGTCCCTACTTATGACCAGGTGGTTCTAGGAATTGCCTACAGAGAGCTACAATATCTCTCCACCCCCATGAAATTCTGCCTTGGATTCATTGTCCTTCAAAGCTCTATTTGGATGTATGTTAAAATGATATATTTCAAAACAATAGCTTAAAAATCCACATAAATCATCAAAATTATGCCTAAAATTTGGTTTTCAGTGGGTTGTGGCCCTGCTGTTTAGCATGTATTTCATTGTCTGTGGCCTGTGGCCAGTGCCCCTCTACCCCAAGACAATGCCCTCGGCAGTTCTTCCAATTCCAAAGTTGAAAGCAACATCAGTCTTACTTGAGACGTTTCCTGCCGTACTCCTTTGTAGGAGTGAAGATAAGACAACCCTTACTTAGCCTTGGTCTTTTCCTGAACTCATTTTGTCCTTGGTTGGTTTGACATTTTGAAATTTTAATAAGTTTTGGCCATGTCTCCCAACATAAATATTTCAGGATTGAGAAAATATGAAAAGAGATGGATCC
This sequence comes from Uromys caudimaculatus, assembly GCA_028551405.1. Taxonomy (NCBI): domain Eukaryota; kingdom Metazoa; phylum Chordata; class Mammalia; order Rodentia; family Muridae; genus Uromys; species Uromys caudimaculatus. The sequence continues at coordinate 36,388,856 of CM052713.1, forward strand.
TAAAGAGTTTCAGGGTTATTATTTATAATATAGAAAAAAATACCCTAAATGCCCAATGATATGTGGAAAAACTATGGCTCATCACAGGAGTGAACAGTGTGAAACCATCTAATACCACATTCAAAGTATATTTTATAGTATAAAATATGTTCATATGATATACATTAGAAACATTCAATGAGTATAGCTATATATATATATATATATATATATATATATACATAAACATTGATTATAAACTCAGGTTCCTCCTGTGCATACAATGTGCACAGCTAGCAGTGTTTTTTTTTTTACAGACACTCAGGTCAGAATTTGGGGACTCATCATGACCTCCTCTGCCATGTCTACTTCTCTTTCATTGCCTCTATCAACAAGCCCAATCAGCTTTGTCCTTCATCCATATTCTAAATTGATACTTCTCGCTATTTCACTGATGCCCCCCATAGAAACCAGCATCTTTTGTCCCCTTGTGCTTATTCTCCTCCCACAACAGTAACAATGGACTGAAAAAAAATTCACATTAAAAATTACTACTGATTTTTCCTGGGGTGGTAATATTACTAGTGATTTCATATCAATTTACATTTTGCACATTTTAATTTTTTTGATACTAACTTGGCATAAAATATTAGAATATGGTCTCTCCTACCACCTTGTTTTTTAACTTGGTCAGATTTTCATTTGTTTGGACACTTGGTCACCAGTGATGGCTGTTTGGGATTGTTGAAGAAACTTTAGGTGATAAAAGAAGTAGATCACTATGGGAAGGGGCTTGAGGTGCCTACCTCAACCTCACCTCTGGGTCCCTGTTTCCTAACTGCAGATAATTGGGACCAGCAGTTTCTCATTCCTACCAACATGCTTTTCTTCCCATGATGGACTGTATGCTCTCAAACTGCAAGCCAAACACAACCTTCCTTTAAGTGAATTCTTGTCCAATATATTGTCACAGCAATGAAAAGTAACGAACCCTCCACTTCCAAAGATTTATCATTAGATATATATATGGAATTCATTCCTTTTCCTTTCCCTAAACTCAATGGTAGTCTCTGATGCATGCTTGGGGGAATTAACCATACATTCCCACTTGGGTCTCTATCCTTGCCTCTACTGCCCTTGCCCACATCCTACTCCCCAATTCCAAGTGCTTTACTAATTACTGTCCTGCAGTGCCTACTCACTTCCTATTTCTAGGTTTCCTTTCATAGGATCACACCTTAGATGAAGAATGCCCCAGAAGTAAGAAAGAAGAGAGGTTTCTACATCTATTGATGTTCACTCCTCATGGTAGTTAGAAAGAACTCCTGTCTAGCTGATTTCCTTTAGTGTTGAGTTGGTATACAGGACTAAGAGATACCAAGTTCAGATAAATATACATATGTATTCAGCTAGGTGACAGACACATCTTTAAGAAAAATGAATGAATTCCATATATGTATCTAGTTTGGGCTAGTGGGAGAAAGAGAAAGGCTTCAAGGATGACTTGGCAAGGCAGCATAAGCAAGAAAATGAACGGAGAGAGGTAGGAAACGCAGAAGAAAGGCGCTGAAGCAACTCCTGTGTTTACCGCCATCTTTATGTTTGAGGCTGCTTTGTTTATTTGGGATTTCCTGAACATTTTATGTGAACAAAGAAGAGGTCCTAGGGAAATGGTGCAGTCCTTGCATTGTGTTATTGGGAAAGCAAAGCAGAGCTGGAGGATGTGATGAATGGATTCTTCTACGCATAGCCACAGAAAGTCTGGGAGCAGCAGGGAGTGCATCTGGTGCCCATCTGAGAGAAAGGACAACTTGGGGAAGTCTAAACAGGAAAGAAGTTAATGTGTGTTGAAACATTTGCATTTACTTTCCAATCCATAAATTTAATCCTTCCTGCACTTTTGTTATTCTACCACCTAAAATATACATTCATCTTACTGTCAATCAGTAAGGGGGCTGGAGTCTCATGAAAGATGTTACAGAAAAAAGACAACACCTTTTCCCCCCGGAGGAGAAAAATGACTTCAACAAGCAGTTTAAAGGAACATTGTTAAACATTTCTTCAGAGAGCTGCTTCTCTGTGGTACAGTTTAAATGGTTTTTAAAACAATTCTTCAGTTCTACTCCACTCACACCAGATGACAATGGCGCTCATCTCATTCGAAACCTAGGTGTCCAAAAGGGAAGATAGGACTCTGACGTCACCAGTGCCATGCACACTGTCGTTGCCTGCAAATGGCATTAGAGACCAGGTCTGAACATCTAGCAGAAAGGTGCAATCATCCAGCTGGCTTTAGCCAAGTAAATGGCTTCGGAAGATTCCCACCAAACACAGCAGTGACATATCATTTTACCCTGCTATGTGTAGACACTTGTGAGGAATTAGTCACAGAAATACTGCAACTAAGTAACTATAGAAAAGTGGACAATGTGCCCTGCTATTGGTGAACAGAAGCAACTTTAAAAGTTTGCAGGTATACATCAATATATTGAGACTATATATACCATGTCCTGCCAGAGCTCTGGAGCTGGGTGGCTGGGATGGAGGTGGATGCTGCTCCTGCATGTTTTGTGGCAGACAGTGGTCGATGTCTGGTATTTAGGGCTCTCCAGCATGCTGGTGGTCCACAGGCAGGCTTAACTCTCAGCACTGATGTTTACAATATGGCACTGTTAGGATTACAGAGTACGGATGGCATGTAATTGAAATCAGGGCCAGTCAAGCAGTCCCTCAGAAGCAACGGCCTTCCTCATAGGAGTTCTGTGGGGGTATTTCTGTGGTAACCAATGGCAGTTGATAGGGCCTGAGGGGATCCTTTGAGGGGATTGAAGAGAAAAGCTGAAAAATCTATTTTAACCGCAAGGCCTATGCTTTATAAGGTAGAACAAGACGTACACAGAATCCTCCTTGTCTTTCTACCGATGACATAAAAAACCTGAGGAAGAGAAGACTAATTAGAAGCCTCAGGAACAAATACTTGCTTCTCTTTCCTAGTCCCCTTTCAGAATGCAAAAGCTCTCTAAGTCCCCTGTTCTCCATGAAACCTTTGCTCTTCTCGGTGCCCTGACAGCAAACAAGCCCTCCTACTTTACAAATAATTGTTCTTGACCCTCAACTCTTCTCAGACTCCTCTGTCTCTGCAAACAAACCTTACCTCTCCACACGCCCACCCTCCAGCCATCTGCAACTGCCCCTCCCTGCCAGCAAACACTCCCAGGCCTTTTCTACTGGTAGTGCTGCCTGCTACACAGCTGATGCTTGGCGCTTCCCACGGCCTCAGTCTTAATCTCCACAGGACCAGGCTCTGCTTCTCACACGGTCTAGTTTTCTATCCTCTACGCCTTCAAACTCCTCCTCCCCAGTCATGGTTTCTATATCCCAGGGCAGAGAATGAAAATAAAAACATGTTAGTGAATATAATACTCTTATTGTTCTGATTTCTTCGACAAATGGATTCCAGTTCTTTCCCTTTGCACAGTGTTCTTTGCTCAAGGATCTACCTGTTTGGGTGAAATAATTATTAACCACTAGACTCACATAAGTAGATTGATAGTCTCCAAAGAAGAGGCTTCTGTGTCTCACAAAGATCCAAGAAAAGCAGTTCCAGGCGTGTGTGGGGTGGGGGCTGGGGCGAAGAATTTGTAATGACTGAACAAAGGTCTGGTCTTACTGGAGAAGACTGTACCTACAGACAGCTGTAAACCTTAGTGAGTACACACAAATACATACAAGAACTCATTCTCCACATAGCCCCAGCAGCCTAATCTACACAAAGCCTTTGTAACACACAAAGATAATGCTTCAGAAGCCAGACTTAAAGCATTTTTGGCACCGCCCAATGTTCCGGAGATAAACAGCAGGATGTGGAAGAAGAGTCGGGGCTACCAGGGGTCAGAAAGCTCAGGTGATGTCTCAGGGTACCTACTCCATGGTTTCTTTCGCCTTTTTTTCTTTTTAATATCTTTACTTTACCATTTCTAAAGCCACCTAAATGGAGGATGATCATGAAGGAAAGGAAAACAGATTACACTTGACTCTACAAGAACTGAGAGTGTGGAAAGTAAAGATGTTGAGCATGGTGAATGCAGAGAGAAGACACCAGGACACAAAGGAAAAGGACATCTCAGTTCCTTCCATTCCGCCACAAAGGTGTCGAACTCCAGGCTACTGCTCCTTACAGTGCCCCCAGCTGCCCACATATACTGATGTCTAAAGTCGGCCATACAACACTGCAGATGATGATTAGACTCCAAGAGGAGTCTAACAGTGGTCACAGCCAAGAGCAAATGACCATATTTCCAGTGAGACAGTTTCTCAGATCAGCTACTTAGTCTCAATTGTTTTTACGAATTGGTGGGAATTTTTAAGAACTTAGAAGACATAGTCAAAAGGCTAAAGGGTCAATTATAGGACTTTTTTTTTTTTTTTCTTTTAAGTTTTTGTGCTAGTCCCTTCAATAAAAAGCATGTCTGCAGGAAGTTTACAGCACTCTTTAGATTACCCAAGGAATTTGGCTGCTGTTTCCTGTGATAAGTCTTCCTACTGGGGGAGGAGGACAGAAAGCAGATTCAGCCTCAGAAAATGGAGGTCGTTGAAGTTCCCTTCCACTGGCAAAGTCCCAAGTTTTACCTAAATAATCAAGATGTATGTTTCATCAATTAGGCTCACACGTGTGTTTAAACAGTGATCAAGCTTTAGTAATGTATGAAGAGATAAAATATATTCAATGAGTAAAATGTATAATACATTTAAGGTCAAGATTATTCAAATTAGAATTACGTCTTTCATGACAGAAATGACAAGGAACAGAGGAGTGTTCTCTTTGTTATTGCTGCTGGTGTGTGTACAAGCAGGATGTGTTGTGGTGGTACACATTGTACAGCCTGAAGGTGGAGGCCAGGGGGAACTTTCTAAAGGCCAGCAGCTTTAACTGCTAAACAATCTTGCTGGCATATTTATGCTAAGAAGTGGGTTATGACCTGTAGATTTTAAAGTTCTCTTACTTGGGTTGACAAGATGGGACAAGATGGTTTAGTGGGTGAAGACATTCACTGACAAGTCTAAGAACTTGATCATCAGGACCACTTGGGCGAGAAAGAAAGTCAATTCCATATATGCCATTGGAATTTTGTGCCCTCCCTCACACAATACCTCCCCCAGCGGAATAAATAAACATAATAAACAAATAAAATCCTGCTATTGTTTCTCAGAAGATGAGGCAATCCTTTGAGTAAGAAGTCACCGACCCATATTTTGAGGGTTTTTCACTGAAACTCAAACCAGTTTTCATGCAAGATAAGCTTTCTAAAATTTGTCCAGATGAAATCAAGCATCTTCAAATGTCACTTCTTTCTGCTCATGGGTACAGTTCAAGCCTGGGTTTAGGTGATTCTGACCAAGTCCCATTCAAACCCAGGCAAATCCTCCTCCATTGTGTGGTCATCCTGGGGAGGTGAACTAGAGAGATGGAAAGCTATGGGGTATTAACTGGACAGAGAGACCATCTGTGCATTTTAGCTATACTCTTCCTCTTGAATCAGGACAGGGCTGACTCCTGGCAGGCAAAGCTACTTTCAAGAAAGAATGTGAACCTAGGATGACATAGAGAAAAACTCTACTTTGACCCCAAAGCCACTATGGACTTTATGAACTTAAAGTCGTATCCATGACAACAAAACTCTCTGACCTTTCTACCCTGCCTTGCTTGTCCCCACCTCCAATGACTGAAATACATCCCCTTAAGAATATTTGGTTTTTTCAAATATTATTTCCCAGACTCAAATCTTTGCTATTTACCCACTATTATGATTTGACAATGATCAGAGAATAAGTAGGTTCTGGGAGAAGGAACAAATGGAAGCTAGAGATGTCTTCCACACTCAGAATGGTTTTAACCCCCCCCCCCCCAGCTTGGGAGAGCAAATCTAGGACCTTAAGTATGTTCAACAAATGCTCTACTCCCTAGCTACACCCCAGCTTGTTTTCTCTGTTAACTCCAAAACTGGGATGGGTGGGCTTTTAAAGGATGTTGTGTACTTCTTAATAGTAAAGATATGTTCTGAGAACTACATGGCTAGTTGATTGTGTCACTGAGAGCATCTTAGAGCATGACCTTACACACATCACATGGCATTTTAATCTTATTCGATACCATCATGCAAGAGGTCAGTTGAGTAAAATGTCACAATGTGGGCCAGTGATACAGCTCAATGGGTAAAAGTGCTCGAAGTGAATTTGGAAGAAGAGAACATCTCCAGAGTGACCACCTGGCTTCCATATGCACGCCATGACAGGTAGGCACCCATATGCTTCACCCTCCCCAAGTCATTTTTTTCAGAAAAGCAAAATCACTGTGAGACTCATGATCACACTACAAAGCACAGGGTTACAATGATAACGTAATTTTGTCATTTGTTTTAAAGTTGGTTCTGCAGAGTGGTTGTTATAAGACAATACAAACTGCCTTACAGGAGAGCAAAAGGGGCATAGTCCTTAGCCTGTTAAATATTGGCAAACGACTGACCGAGTCGAATTTACTTTGAATCAATGCTGGGTTTTCGAGATGAGACCTTTACTTTTATTTTTATGTGTGTGTATGTGTGTGTATGTGTGTGTATGTGTGTGGGGGGGGGGAAGATAAAGGGAGGGGAGAGAGAGAAGGGGAGGGAAAAGGAGCGGAAGGAGAGGAGGAAGGGAGAGAGAAGAGGAAAGGTGGGGAGGGGAGGGAAAGAGGGAGGGAGAGAGGGAGGGAGAGAGAATGTCTAAGAGAGTGTGTGTGTGCGCGCGTGCGCACGCAAGCGAGTGCGCGCACGCACGCGTGCATATGCACTACCATGGAGACCAGAAGAGGGCACCCAGAGCCCCTGGAGCTGGAGTTCAGGCAGATGTGAAGAAACACTTGATATGGGTATTGGATATGAGTACTTGGTTGTCTGGAAAGGCAGCAAGTGTTCTTAGCTGCTGGGCCATCTCTGCAGGCCCTTCATCCTCAATGTTGATAGTTTTCTGCTGGGTTTTTTGTTGTGGTTGGTTTTTTTTTTTTTTGTTGTTCTTAAATAATTCTCTCCAGGAGACCTAATAAAGGAAATGGTTACTTTCAGATGTTATTTTTACTGTAATGGCTAATCCAGGACAAAGAACACTGGATAGCTTGCCAAGGACACAAGTTGGGAGGTTGGTGCTCTTTCTGTGTCTACCAGCTAAGAGGAAGAATGTCCGCAGTGAGTCACTTCTCCTATCTTCACCTTGGTGAAGCAGAGGCTTGCAGTGTTTGAAATGCTGAGAGTGAACTAGACATTCCTTGGGCCCCAACATTTCTGTACTCCTAAAGAAAATAACCCAGGAGTGCCTGTTACATAATTCAGAAAAAGGAAATGACTACAGAACATGAGCATGTTTTAGTGATAAGACAGCAGCTACCTAATTGGGCAAAGCTTTCCCTGACATTGCCCCCCAAGGCATGCCAAGGTCATGGTGAATAATCTCAGCCAAACACAGTGAGAAAAGGGTCTAGTCAGAACTGTTAATGCAGTATTTCATACCAGCTGATTCAGCAGTGTATACAAGAAACATTTCATCTACATTCCTATGTCCTGCAATTTCCTTAATAAATCTTAAGTTGCTTTTGAAAACGTACTTCAGCAATGATGCAAACAGTGCGGCAGCCAGACACCTCTTTCCAGGCTCTTTGGAATACCTCTTGACTGTTCACACTGGGTCTGATTTGGTCAAAAGAATGCAGGAGTTGGTTATATATCACTTGTACCTGCTTCGAATTCACCAGTGCAGGGTGTCAAGAAACAAATCTTAGAGAACTCATGTAAAAACTCCCTTTTCGTTATTTGATATGCTAATTTCTCAGTCACACTGCCAATCTGGAGATGTCACCAGCATCCTGCAAACAATCATTGTAAGATTATAATAAACACCAGCACGCACTGACCTGCTGAGCTGCAGTTTAGAAAACGCTGACCCTGTTTAAGTTAAGAATGCTTAATACCAGATTGTGCAGACCTTCTCTTCCTCTCCTTTTGCAAAATAAGGAAACATACTTCATCTAATAAAATCAACTGTGCACATTAAGGAAATGGTTCTTCCATGTACTAAAACTATATAATTTGGCCTGTTACCTCATGTTATTTATCTGGGTCTTCCCAGCAAGCTTCTGCAGTGTCTGCAAGCATCACGCCTCTATGTGATGACTTTTTTTACTCTTGGCAGATAATTATGGAGGTATCAAGAATGAGCAGACAGAAGGTGAGAACGAAAGGGTTGCTACCCTTCCAGTGAAGAGCCTGCAAGAAGCAGATCTCCCCCCTGAGAGTCAGTCCTTCCAAAGTCATTATCCTAAATGTTTCCTTGTGCTTTCTTTGAGATGGATCTCTTGCTTAGTTGTCAACATAAGACCATCCCTTAACAGCATGTGGCACTCTGACCTCCCCCAGGAAAGGTACCCTAAAACCTTTCTTCTAGCAACCAAACCTCAAGATTTGAGGATCAGGAAGACCACTTAGCACCCAGGATTTGAATCCATAACCACAGGACTAATGTCTAACTCTAATAAAGTCAAGTAGCCAGTGTTAACATCCGTAACTGATGCAGTCTACAGACATAACTTTTCTGATACTCAAAAGCTCACTGAAGGTAGGCAGTGTGGTCCATGCCTGTGATCTCAGTATTCCAGGACACCGAGGCACAAGTATCATGGAGAGTTTGAGGTAAGCCTGGGGTACAAAGTAGGTTCTAGGCCAGCCTAGGCTACAGAATGAGCCATTTTCCTGAAGCAAAACAACAAGAGATGGAAAAAAAAAAAACCTAGTGAGGCAATTCCTCTCTAGAAATTGAGCCATTCACTATTATGAAATTAAATTAACAATACCTTTGTGCAAGATAATATGTCATGGAGCAGAAAGTCAGGAAATGTGTTCTGTTCTGTCACTACCAAACCATATGTAAGGAAAATGGCCCCCTAGGTTCAAATACTAGTCCCCAGTTGATGAACTGTTGGGAAGATGTGGCCTTGTTGGAGGAATGGTGTATCTGGGGTTGGGCTTTAGACAAAGCCCAGTCTTTGTTTCTGTCTCTGTCTGTCTGCCTGCCTGCCTGTCTGTCTCTGTTGTGTCTCTGTGTCTGTCTGTCTCTGAGTCTGTGTCTCTCTGTCTCTGTCTCTGTCTGTCTGTCTCTTTCTGTCTCTGTCTGTCTCTCTGTCTCTGTCTGTATCTGTCTCTGTCTCTCTCTCTCTGTGTCTGTGTCTCTCTCTCTCTGTCTCTGTCTGTCTCTCTGTCTCTTTCTGTCTCTGTCTGTCTCTCTGTCTCTGTCTGTCTCTCTGTCTCTGTCTCTCTATCTCTCTCTCTCTTTCTCTCTTTCTGTGTGTGTGTGTGTGTGTGTGTGTGTCTTCTGCCTGTGGATCAGGACCTCTCTCTCTCTCTCTCTCTCTCTCTCTCTCTCTGTATGTGTGTGTGTATGTCTTCTGCCTGTGGATCAGGACCTCTCTCTTTCTCTCTCTCTCTCTCTCTCTCTCTCTGTATGTGTGTGTGTGTATGTCTTCTGCCTGTGGATCAGGACCTAAAGCTCTCAGATACTGCTGCAGTGCCGTGCCTGTCAGCTTCCTGACATAATGAAGATGGACTAATCCCCTGAAACTGTAGGTAAGCCCCCAATTAAATGTCTTCTTTTCTAAGAGTTGCCATAGTCCTGGTGTCTTTCACAGCAAAGGAAACTAAGACAATAGCCAAGCTGGCCTTGAACTCATAGCAATCCTCCTACCTCTCAGCCTATTTAATCCCGAGATTACAGGTGGGGGACCTACCAAGCTCTTAAAAAGACTTTAGTTGTTTTTTTTTTTTTTTTATTTGAAATGGGTCTGTGTAGCCCAGGCTAGTTTTAAGCTTGCTATACTGTCAGCTATGACTTTGAACTCCTGATCCTCTGGCTTCTATCACCTGATAGAACCGTAGATAGATACCACCATTCCTACCTCTTTTGTTATTTTGTGAACCAAACCTAGGGCATCATCATGCATGTTAGGCAAGCATTTAAGCAACTGAGCTACAGCCTGGTAAGATTTCTTTTACTCCCAGAATTATCTTGTCCAACCTGCCCCAAATAGTTAAGCTTGCATTGTCTTCAGACTTCAGCATGACACAATTGAGTGTATCCTATATCAACACTCATCAGTTTATAGATCTCCCCCACCCACCCACCCACCCTCTGCAGCTGCCAGGGATCTTTCCCCCTCCATAACCAGGTTCCTCCCTTTCCCTTCTGTCTGAGATAATTGTGCCTATCCATGTCCTCTGATCCTAAGGCACAGTGAGAGAACTGAGGAGGAAAACCTCAGATGCTCTGCTTTGTACCTGCATTCAAAGGCAGCATCTGCTACGTAGATGGGACCATCTGTTGCTCACTTTGACATGGAAAAGATAGTGCAGGCCTCAGAAGTGGTGTCACAGGTCACACACACCCAAACATATGCTCCATAGTCACCAAGGCTTACATCACTGCCCCCATCCAGGAGTTTATTTTCGAATTGGTTAATGCTATTGCTAAAACTCTCAAGAAGGGTCAAGTCCCATTTTTGCTTGTTTTTTGTTTGTTCTTGTTTCTTTGTTTTGAAAGCTGGCTTACCTAAATATCAATTATTAAATTCTTTAGTCCCAGATTCTAGCAAGAGCTGTTTCTACCCCTAACTCACCCAAGGACTTACCAGTCTCTAATTCCTGGGCTTTATCATCTATGAACTGGGAATTGAACTTAGTGATCACAAAGGCTCCCTTGTGCTCAAACTCACTTTTAAGCCAATTCAAAAAGCATAAAGAAAACCTAACAACTCCCTTCATCTCTTCAGGATACTAAGACTCCTAGTGCTGAGGACAGAGGGGTCCACTGCAGATGAAAAGGCTTGTGGGATTTGGTCTGTGTGAGCAACAAGAGTTAAGTAAATTTGTGAAGATCTAAATTAAATTAAGATCCCCAATTTGCTAACATCTGGCTGACCTGGGGAAATGCCCTAGAACAGGGCTTGAGACAGAAAGTTCTCGATGTGTTCTGGACACTGCACGATATTTAACAGCATCCTAGATCTCTATTCAAAGGATGCTGATTGCACTTTCCTATCCACCGCTTGATAGCCAAAAGACTCCGTGCCAAGGTTCAGACTGGAGGCCACCCCTTCTTCCTGAGATCTGCTGCTAAAACACATTTCAGGGCTTTAAGACAAAGCACACCACTAAGAAGGTGTTTCTGTTTCAAATGAATGGCATTCCCACATCTAATAATTAAGCACAGAGAGATTTAGTGACAATTTATAAAGCTCAGGTATTCTTGGAAAATGTTCAAAGTTCCTGTCTTTCCCTGTCACCTGTGGCAATACTTCTGCCAGTGGCTGAAATGTAGCATCCTGTAAGGCCAATTACCATAACCACAAACCCCAACCGCTTTAAGCAATAATGCAAAACTAATAAAGACTCCTGAAGTGAATTCTCCTTTATACTCCACAACCCACTAAGTTAAGAGCCCTCAACACTCAAGAAAGTAATGCAAAGCAGTTCAGCCAAGCTCCATCAAATCAAATCTCTTGAAAATGCCAGCGCAAGGGGTGGACTATGGTCAGAGCTGTTGAAGAGATGGGTTATAGTTTTGCCCACCTTCTTATCTAGCTTTTCTTGCTTGCTCCAAGCAGGGATTCAGCAGGTATCCCTGAAGTCCTTTCTCACCTCAAAAGAGCAGCAGCTGCCAGTTTTGGGGAACCAGACTGAAGCCTGAAAATTGCCTGCCCTGATGACTGCTCGTAACCAAATATCTCCTTTTGCCATTTGTGAGCAAGCTAGGATTTGCAAACTTCCCTGCCTCAGGAGTAAAAGCTACACTAAGCTAAACGCAAAAAGTCATCTCTCCTCGATTTTAAAGGCCTTGGAGACCACAGAGTTTCTTCATTACATGCAGTGTTTAAATTCCACAATGAATTTATCAGGAAAAAAATCATTCAGTTAGAACCTTTTAAACAAGTAAGTCCAGAATACGAAAAGGGAACCTCAGGAAGACTCAACTGTAAGTTTTCAATGAACCTTAGCTCTTTATTCAAACGAATATTTATTTACACGATTGAATCCAATGGCACATTCTGTTAAAGTAGTGGACAACTCTAAGGGTTTATTTACCCCCAAATCCAATGAGTCTGTTGCTAGCCTACCAAGAAATAAGAATTCAAGTGCTCCGAGGGCAAACGTTTAACTCTATGAAACTGTGAACCATATTTGGAACCTTCCATCTAAATTAAGTCATTTGAAGCCCAGAGGGGAGGAAAAAAACCCCTCAAACACACAAGCCCAAGTTGGAAACTTAGTTACAAGCGTCATAGTTGAACATTTACATCTGTAATTTACATGATCATATACTGGAGGGAAACGCGGCTGGCAAAAATATTTACACTATCGGACTCCACATTTTAAGTCTCTAGACTTACCCTCACAGCTGCAACTGGCTATGAGAGACTAGCTGCACATCCCTAGAACTCTTGAGATACCACAAAAGGAAGACTTCTAGGGAAGAGGGCTGGGCCGGACTAAAGGATTTCCAGTCCTAGCCATTTCACATAAAAGGCTGCGGGAATCTTCCCTCTTTGAAGTGAGAAAGGTAAAAGAGGAGCCTCTGGAAGGAGGTTGGACTTATAAAGCTCTTTCAAACAGGAAACCCCAACCCGGGAAGGGACAGCCCGTCAGCCTTTTAATTTCCTGCCGGTGGCGGGAGTTAGCTAAGTCCTCCCCACTTCAAGTGCTGCTGGCTAGGGCGAAGTTACTGAGCGCACCAAGCAACAGATCAGCAGCTCAGGGAGCAGAGGGTCGAAATGCTACCCCGACTTGCAGCTGCTATCACTAGAGGAAGAGACCATCACGCCATCAGTGTGGGATGATAGGGAAACCATAGCTGAATCACAATCAGAAGCTACTGGAGGGAATCTCGGTCCAGAGACTCACAGTGTAGCCTCATTCTAGAAACAAAGTACAACTAAAAGCCTATTTCAGAAAGGTCCTCTCTGAGTCCGGTACTCCTCAAGATCCAGCTGTGGACCTTCTTATTCCCTGGGATCCAGATCTCTGTCTAAGCAATCCAGACTCTCCGCAAAAGTTGCCTTCGGGACCCTTAATTAAATCCTGCCTTTTCGATCCAATCACTTTGGAAACGTCATCCCTACTAGACACCCCTTCCCCACAATCCCTTCACTCCACACCGCCTTGCACAATGGAGGAAAGAGCACTCTAGGACTGTAAGGTTCGGGCTTTGCCGACCCCTGCCCGGGCTTTTGTCCCTACAGCCAGCAAGGGGAAGCAAAGAAAATCTGCGCTCAGGGCGCCCACTCACCAGCTCATCTTTCTCTGGAACTGCAACTCTCTTCTCCGGTCCCGCTGCCCTTGGGCCTGTCCCTTGCCCCCGCCCTCCTTCCCTGCGTCCAAGTCCGGTCCCCGCCGCTGCCGCAGAGCTGCAGCCAGACTGTGCCGCCGCACACCGCGCACTCAGCCCCCCCCCCCCCTCCGTCCCCGGTGGGGGCAGCCACCGCCTCCTCTCCGCCCCCGACCTCCGCCGAGAGACCGGCGGCTACCAATTCGGCTGTGGGGGAGGCTGTGTCCCCAAGGAGCCACCAGGGTGCGCAAAGGCAACGCGAGCCGGCTCCTCCAGGCCCTCTGTAGCCCACTACTCATCTGGGGCGACGAGGTGGCTGAAGGTAAGCGGCCACAGAAGGCAGGCACCCTGGTTGCTCTGTGTCACACTCAGCTGCGCCCCTCGGGCCGCGGTGGTGGACTCCTCAAAGCTCCCTCCTGGTCCCGACCAGGGTTTCGACGCACCACAGCGGAATCTTGGAGTTCCAGCTAGGAAGTTCTGGAGTCTAGGCTCCTAGGCAGCTAAGTTGCTGCTTTTACTGTGGCTAGAGTGGCCTAGCCACTGGTCACATCACCAGGCTTCACTTTCTCAAAGCTACGTTCTCAGCAATGTAGTAGAAACCTTTGTTGTTGGCTTTTTTTTTTTTTTTAATAAGGTGGAAATGGGACGAGAGAACACACGTCCTGAGAGTGGTGATTTCCTCAACATGATGAAGTTTCTGCTGTGAGAAACTCCAGGTGACCGCACCTTCGCCATAGACTATTCTCCTCAGGGCAGGTTTACCTGATGCGTCAGAAAAGCAGCTGTGCCAAATGGCAATAGAACCGCCTGGGGTCAGGGCTGGAATCAGGCGGATTTAAAACTCTGTGATACTGATTGCTTCAGAGTGATGTGTCATAAACGGTTCTGCGTTTTCCAACACATTTAACATAACCAGTGGAAACAATATTAACGTGAACTTCTTTCAGCATTGCTTCCCTGGGCTGCTAGTCTGTCTTGACACACGCGAATGTGGCTCTCTGCAAAGCTCTGGCCCAGTGGGTTTAAGTCATCGAAAGACAACAACCATGAAGGAACTCGCAACGTGCAACATACGGATAGTTCAGGGACCGGCAAGCTCTTTAATAACAACATAGCCCGGGCAAATTGTTTTAGCTACAACCAAGGATGTCTTCAAGGCTGTCCCACAGCAGCAGGGGTACCAGTGCAGGTACTTCAGCAGTTAATTAACATCTGCTTCATCTATACACAATGCCTTTAGCTGTGAGAACACTCCCTAACAAAATGCTTAATTAAATGTTTTATTTGTTTAAACAAAAAGTCTGACTTTTTTAATTAAATATTTCTTACTGTTTATTCCTGTGTGTGCTTTGGGACATGCAGGTGCACGTGAATGTAAGAGGGGAAGGCAGAAGTGGCCGAGCCACTCAACATGGGTTTTGACAGCCAAACTCAGATCCTCTTCAAAACCAGTACAGCTCTTAGCTGCCAAACCACCTCTCCAGCCCGAGTTTGACTTCTAACTTCCTATAAGAATGCTTTGTGTTTTAAGCATTCTCCACCCACCACCTTGGTACCCCACACTAATAAATTCACATGACTGACATACCATCTTTCCCCCTAGTCACCATCAACTTAACACCATTTATCCCATCTCAATGAAAGTAAGGACACTCTTGAGCCACTTGCCTCTCCATTCACTTACCTGCTTAACTATAGCAAAGCCGGTCAAGAATTGTTACAAAAAGCTGTCTCTACTCTCTGCCCTTTCTACTCTCTGCCCTCCCATTTACTCCGGTCAGAAGTTGCCTTTAGTGTATTCCCCTGAGCTTAAATTACGCAACTGAAAGATTGCTTCCTCTCAGGTATGGTGGTACATGACAATAGTTCCAGCTCTTGACCAGGCGATCAAGAGTTGCAGGCAAGCTTGGGCCTCATAACCAGTTAGGACCAGCCTGAGCTATGTAGTAAAGATGAATTTGCCATCCCAATACGTTTTCTTTAGTTTATAATTGTAATTTATATTCTGTGTCGGTCATCTTCCCATTACTGTAATAAATATCTGAGATAAACTCATAAAGAGAAAAAGGTATTTTGGGCCCACAGGTTTAGGAGGTTTCAGCCAACAATTGACTGGCTCTGCTGATTTGAGTCTGTGATAAGGCAGCACACACCCATGTGGAAGACAAGAACTGCTAATTCCGTCCTAGGTGGCCGATAGTACTAGTTCTTCGGTGACCTCTAGCTTCCATTTTTCTTTGTTTGTTTATTTTGTTTTTATTTTTGTTTTTTGAGATACGGTTTCTCTGTGTAGCCCTGGCTGTCCTGAGAATTGCTCTCTAAACCAGGCTGGCCTCAAACTTACAGCGGTCTGCATCCCTCTGCCTCTGCTAGGATCAAAGTTATGCACTACCATGCCTGGCTCACTTGCTTTCTTTTTAGTTAGTTAGTTAGTTTGTTTGTTTTTAAACATTAAGACATTGTATCAGCGTCTCACTGGCTGGCCTAGGACTTGCTGTGTAGACCAGGCTGACCTGAACTCGGAGATGCGACTGCCTCTCCCTCTGAGTGCTGGGATTAAAGGCGTGTCCCACCATCTCCTCCCAACAGTATGGTAAGATGGTGACCCAACCTCCAATGAAAGGGCCTTCAGATAACACTCCAGAGCTCTAGATGTAAGGTGTAGAAATCACAAAGTATATTCCTAAATTATGTTAGCATCTGCATAGCTTCACTAGAATGGGAGTTCTAGACAAACAGATTTTTCTTTTTTCTCCTATGCTGTAGCACTAAAACGCCTAGAATGTTGTCTGACATGAGTTCACGTGTACAGTGAATGATGGTTTGATCCAGTGCTTACAGATGTTTCCCTGGTTGAAACATGATAGCCAATATATTTAACCTAGATAATTATTCTCTATGGAATATGCCTGCTAGCACAATATATGTAAGTAG
This sequence comes from Uromys caudimaculatus, assembly GCA_028551405.1. Lineage (NCBI taxonomy): Eukaryota > Metazoa > Chordata > Mammalia > Rodentia > Muridae > Uromys > Uromys caudimaculatus. The sequence continues at coordinate 36,405,167 of CM052713.1, forward strand.
GCAATATTTAAGTTGCGAATATCCATGCCCAAGTAAAATGTCACAGATACTTATTAAAAACAGGATTTACTGTATGGATTATTCTTCTAAATACTTTATGGTATTCAGAAGTTTAATTGTGTTGCTGTGTTCACCTTGTAAGGGAGGAAAGGAGGCACAGAGATGTCACGTTCCCTTAAGCATATCAGTTAGTATAGTCTTGCGTGCAGGCAGAAGGGCTGTAGAGTGCTCACACCCTTAAATGCCACTGTACCCACCTCTTCTCTAGTATGAATACTATCAGAGGAATGTCTGCAGAGCGACTAATTCCTAATCAGTAGACAAAAGCTAATGTCCACTGTCCTGCTGTCTCTGATGATAACTACATTCCTCAAAGGCCAGGGGGTCATTTTATTCACCTTTATGTGAGTCACACTCTAAGGCTTGGGAGATAGGGAAAGGGGCTTCCAGAAAGTACTTACTTAATGGGATTTTTAAAGTCATGAAATGCAGCAGAGCTTCTCGTGATGAGTCAATGTGAATTTCCCTCTGTTTTGTAACAACAGGGCAGCCTGAAGGCAGAAGGGATCCACCCCAAGGTGCAAGAGGCAAACTAAATGTTAAAATCGGACCTTTGAGGTCTTAACACGTGGGGTGGTGGGTTGCTCAACAAATGACTCCCGCTGGCACCAGATTTATATTTAGTTATGATGCTTTATACACAGAGACCAAATGATAGAAACACCTAAGCTCTTCCCTCTTACTTTTTTGTTTCCTGGGTCCTATTTTATTTCATATTTACTTATTTATTTTAAACAACTCAGGCTGGCTGTGTAAACTCAACTGGTCTTGAACTTCTAATCCTCTTGACTCTATCTTCTGAATGCTGGGATTGGAGTTGACATTATGCCCAGTTTATGAGGTGCTGAGGAACAAACCCAGGGCCTTGTGCATGCCAGGCAAGCGTTTCATCAACGGAGTGACCTCCCTGAGCCACTTCTGGGTACTTTTAAGTAAAACTCCCTCTTTAATCACGAATCAGAGCTGTATCTCCTCGTCTCTGTCATTCCTAGTCATCTATTTAGGGTATTGCGCTGCAAACGTCACAGCATTCCTCTCTTTGTGCTTTCCCTCTCTGGGATCAAACTGATTATAAAAAAACTTTCTCTTATTTGGCTGTGTTCTTCAACTTCCTAAGTGGGGAAAAACAATGTATTATTACACACGTCCATACACGTCTACACACACACACACACACGCACACACACACACACCACCACCAGAAAAAATAATTCTGATAATAAAAGAATGGCTGGAAGTATCACCATTTCGGATTTTAAGGTATTTCTAAAACTATAGTAATAAAGAATGCATGGTATTGGCATAAAAACAGACATTGATTAATTAAATAGAATTGAAGACCTGGACATAAGTCCACCCACCCATGGACACCTGATTTTTGATAAAGGAGAAAAAAATAATACATTGGAGAAATGATGCATCTTCAACCAATGGCACTGCTCAAACCCGATGTCTGCACGTGAAAGGATGCAAATAGATCCAATCGCTCACCCTACAGGAAAATCAACTACAAACAGGCCAGTGTCCTTAACCTAAGACGTGACAGCAGGAATTGGGTAGAACAGAAAGTACGGAATATGCTTAAACTCATTAATACAGATAAGGACTGTTTAGCAGTATCCTGAGAGCACAAAATATTAAAATCAATAGTTAATAAATGGGACCTCATGATGGGAAACTGAAATACTTGTGTATAAAAGGACACCATCATTTAAGGAAAGAGGTAGTCTACAGAATAGAAAAAAATAACAACTCACATCTGACGGAGGGTTAGTATGTAGAATATATAAAGAAGTAAAGAACAAATAATCAAACAAACTGAACATCAAGTAAACAAATAACCCAATTAAAAATGAGCTACAGATCTAAACAGAGAGCGTTCAAAAGATGATACATAAACGTGAGGAAAACTTTTAAAATGTTGAATATCCTTAGCCATCAGGGAAACACAAGTTAAAATGATGAGATTTCATCTCACTCCAGTCGGAATGGCCAAGATCAATAAAACCAATGACAGCACATGCTGCTGAGGATACAGGGGAAGAGCAACACTTATTTGTTCCTGCTGGGATGCAAACTGGTACAGACACTATAAAAGTCAATAGGGAGGTTCCTCAAAAAGCTGAAAATTGATATGCCACAGATCCTGCTATTCCAGTCTTGAGCATATACCAAAGAACTCTGCATTGTACTAAAGAGAAACTTGCTTGTCCATGTTCATTGCTGCTCTGTTCATAACAGCCAGAATCTGGAAACAGCCTGGTTGTCCATCAACTGATGTATGGTAATGAAAATGTGGTACATTCCATTACACAATGGAATTATTTAGATGTTAAGGAAAGTGAAATTATGAAATTTGTGGATGAACAGAGATAGAAATAATTATCCTAAGTGAGGTAATCCAGGCCCAGAGAGATAAGCATTACATGTTTTCTCTTTTATGTAGATGTTAGCTTTTGTGCTTTAGATATGTATGTTTTATTTAGAATATCCACTGGAGTTATGTAGGTAATTATGGATCAGAGAGAAGTGAGTCTTCTAAAGAGGGGAAATAGAATATAAAGTCATAAGGAGATGAAGGGGACAATAGAGCAACAGGATTAAATGAAGGGGGAACGGGAGGGAAAGGTAGAGGAGGGAACTAGGAAAATAACTAATACTAAAGGCTTTTTGGAAGGCCTCCTACTGTAAAGAATATATATATGTGGGAGTTTAAATGGAGTTACCATATAGTGGGGAAGACAATTCACCACCTAGACATCATATAAAGAAATACCTCCAGTTACATCCTTTTGACTTGTTAGCCATAGACTCCCCTGCCGAACTTATTAAAGCCTATTGTCAATACTATTGACCATTCCTCACACCCTGTGCCTAGACCCTATTGCTGAAGACACCGCATACTGAAAACATAGACCATGGAGAATTTGAGCTAGTACTCACCAGAAGCTTCACCCCTACTGATTATTGCTCAGAGAGCAGGAGGATACTATACACGCTACTGGTGATAAAAGAAAACATCAATTTCACCCAGGTACAAACCCCATGAGCTACAATAGCATCTTGCCTGTAAGATATGTTTACTTTTCCTTTCTTAAAAAAGCTATTTTCAGATAGGAATTGTAACCACTGTTAAAGAGAACTATGGAAGCTATGCTAACTCTTGTAGTACAAATGTTTGATTGGATTTAAGACCTGCTTCATGAGATGGAAACCATACCTGCCACACTTAATGAGGCCAAGAATCTGAGGCCAGACATATCATGGACCTAAGGGGAAGCCTACTACTATTATTGTACTAATAGAACATAGCATTAAAATGATTCTTAATGACATATTGCTATGCCTATGAATCAGGGCATCACTTAATTCTCAACAGAGAAGCTCATTCACACAGAAGATGATAATTAACACAGAGAGCCACAACTAAACAATGTGAAGAAAGTGAGAGACTTTGGAGCACTTGGTCATAAATAGATTGTAAGAGCTAGAGATGGTGAGTGGACCCAATAAACGGTGTCTTCTAGACACAACAGAGCTATGTACATATGAACTCACGGAGACTGAGATAGCACACACAAGACCCCAACAAGTTCAAGCCAGATAAAATACCATCAGGGAGAAAATGGAGTGGGCACATTTCCCACCCCTAGTCAAGAAGCTATTTGCAATTGATAGCTGCTGAGTGGGAAAATATCATTTTCTTCAATGGAATGGCGATGGGAATATCAATAACAGTCTAAGACAGGCCCCATATTCAGGAGGAGTTGGCCAACACATCCAATTTGACAGCTTTTTGTGTATTTGTTTTGTTTTGATTTTGTTTTTTGATTTTGTAAGGAAGGATCTGGAAGGAATTGAAGGAAGGGAAAGATTATAATCAAAATACATTGTATGAAATTCTCAAAAAGTAAATATTAAAGAAGAATTTTACATGGCTTATTATATTTGGAATTTATATTATTATTTTTGTTGCTGTTGTTAACACAATCTCACGTAGTTCAGACTGTCTGCTCATTCATGAGCCTCTTGTTCTATTCCTGGCACTTCCAATACTGGTACTACAGACATCTAAGCCATTTTGAAATGCGTGGAGTTATTTTGCTATTGTTCCTTGTCACTTACCATGAGTATTGAGACACAATTGAAGATTTACAGTTGCATTAGTATATATACCTCTTCCTTTCTCTGCAGTGAGAGCTACCAAATCTTTATAGCCTTTAATCAGTCTCCAACACTTGCAGGAACTGTCTGCAGTGCTGTTTTCTGTAGTATCACAACCACCCAAAGAAGCATGAAGCTCTCCTCTTCAGAGTGCTGTAGAGAGACAGTCGATTTGGAGGCAGGCAAGCCTAGGTTTAAACCACAGCCGGCTACTGGCATGCCATTGGAATCCATTGTTTGCCCCAGGGAGAAATAAATCTCTAGTCTGAGGAACTCATACTATGAACTAAGATAATTATGGCAATACCAGTTTTTTTCCACAGATGATAGATAGCAGAAAGGGGGTACTCAAAAGGAAAGTGGCAAACCACCTTGCCCTTCTGTAGAACTGAGCATCAGAACGGACATTGTCTTAGGCAAGCTGAATGCCATATCATCTATTCCTTATAGAATTTAGTGCCTGGACAATTATTCTCTCTTTAAAAAATATATGCACTTTCATTTCTTAGAAGAGCTGTTATTCATTTTCACATGCACTTGTGGTCACTGTTAAGGAGAACTATGTAAACCTATGGTTCTTTTCATACCCTGTTTTCCAGGAAGCCAGTAGGCGAACTTCTATCAAATTATATAATAATAATAATAATAATAATAATAATAATAATAATAATAATAAAGATTGTTTACCTCTTCTTTATTTTTTGTTTCTTTGATGTCTTTTTATTCTAATAACTTTATCGGATGCTTAGATCTTAACTCTATGTTCTCAAATACATACTTAAATAGATACACTATAAACAACATATTAGTTATTTAGGTTAACATAATAAAATGAAACAAAAATAAATTAGAAGTCAGTTTAACCTCCCAGGAGCACAGAAAGGCAAATTTTTTTTTTTTTTTTTTTTTTTTTTACTTCTTTGGGTACATTAGCTAATTATTCCCAAAGTGACATTTTATGTTTAAGCTATTAAAAGATTTGTCTTCTAATTAAAAGAAAGGTCTAAATACATTTACACTGATGAATTTGTATATCAAAGTGGGTTTGTGTCTTGTTCAGATTTTTTTCTGTGAGCTTATGTTGTAGTCAGGCAGGAAAAGGATTCAGATTCTCTCTCTCTCTCTCTCTCTCTCTCTCTCTCGCTCTCTCTCTCTCTCTCTCTCTCTCTGCATTTGACAGTGTGTGTGTGTGTGTGTGTGTGTGTGTGTACAACTGCTTAATGTATTCCAGCTGCATTTATTCTGGCTCACATTTCCAATCATAATCACTTTTCATGCATGGAGGGCTTAAAACAAAGAGTTGTGCTTTCCTCTGTTATCTTTTTATTACAGGAAATAACAGCTCTGTGTTCTTTGATAGTGCAGGGCACACAGGTTCTCTCCTCTCTTATGGTCTTTATTCTTCCTTCCATCTGAATTTCACCATCTGTCCAGTTATCTCATACCATGGTTTCAAGTTCATCTGTAATAATACATTTAATGGACTAGAGACTTCTGATAGCTCAGAAGAGGGGACCAGGGTTCAGAACATTAAAAATATCAAAACAATGTCAACTGTACAAAGCACCTTTTTGTTCTATTCAGTGTGCACAGATGTGCGGATGATGACATGCTTCTCCTTAGGGATTTTACTGACCAGCACATGACTATAACAGGGTGGTATCCATAGTTTCTAAACCACGAGACAAATGAGTATAAATAGAGTTTCTGTGGCCAATGAATTCACCAAAGAAGATAGCACACTTGACCTTCATATTACAGGAAAGGGGTTTTCTAGACAGAGAGTATGGTGTGAGCATAGAGAATGACAGTAGGTCCCAGAGAGGTTTGGGATATGGTGAATAACAGCAATACCAGGTGAATATGGAGAAGAAAGAATGTGAGGAGGGGAGAAGAAGGTAAGATCTAAGAAGCTGGGGTCAGATTTGGTAGTGGGGGTTGGGGAGACATAGAATTGAATTTCAGACTCATACCTAATACCATTTAAATTATATCACTTCCTGCTCTAAGTTGGTCTAAGTTTTTCCTTGCCTGACAAACACAGGAAGAAACAGGGACTGTAGGAAATAGAGCCTGGTTATACAGGGAGAGGATGCAAGAGAAAGATGAGCTCCAGCTACAAAACTGATGCTCCAGTAAAGCTCTGGAGATGTTATCTCCTGTGTTAAACTAGAAGTATCCCTCATCAAGGACGCTCAACTGAACATTCTCAGAGGTCCAGTTTGGGCACTGGAATCTTTCCATTCCTCATAGCCATCTTATTTTTCTCCTGTTATACTGGCTCTACTGTCAGAGATCTTAAAAGTTCTTATAGAAATGAGCATGAAATAGTTATGATGTTGAACCAGGTGTCAGTGTGGTGGTTTGAGTGAAAATGGCCTCTGTAGGTCCATAGGGGGTAGCACTATTAGGAAGTGTGGCCTTGTTGGAGTAGGTGTGGTCTTGTTAGAATAAATGTGTCACTGGGGGTAGGTTTTGCAGTTTCAAGTGCTCAAGCCAGGACCAGTGGCCCTCTCTTCCTGCTGCCTGCCGGTCCAGGTGTAGGACTCTTAGCTAACTATTTAGCATTGTTTCTGCTTGTGTTCTACCATGTTTTCTATCATGGTGATAATGGACTAAACCTCTGAATTGTAAGTCAGCCACAATGAAATGCTTTCCTTTATAAGAGTTGCTGTGGTCATGGTGTCTTTTTACAGCAATAGAAACACTAACTAAGACAGTTGGGCTAGAAATTTAGTGATATACCTTACTGTGTCTCCAGAGACTCAGGCCTGCTTGCTTGACCATTTTCAAATGTCCTACTTTACAAGGATACTTTCATTGTTTCTCTCAAGGAACTGAGAAAACCAGCCATTCAAACTGTCATGATATGGCCCCTAGTTCTGAATAGCTATCAAGTTTTAGTGCCCAGTGAGTGTCAATGGATTAAAGAACTGATTCTGATACCCACAATGGTGTGTTTGACTGCTGCCATGTTCTTATATTTATTCGAATTTCTAACTATTCTCAAGAACAGGAATTTCTATAACTCACAAGTATGCAAGTATGCCTAAAGATGATAGAAATGCATGCACTATGTTCAAATGAGAATACACACACACACACACATTTATGATGTGTGTGAAATCAAAAGTGAATTAAAACCATTTGTAGTGACAGTTCCCTACTTCTTATTTCCAGAGATTGATTCCTTAGGTATTAGTATTATATTTACAAGAGTGACAATTTCTAGGAAACCTGGAATGGTGGTACAACACTGTAAACCACCCTCCCACCCCACCGCCCACTTCATGCAGGAGACTGAGGAAGGACATCATGCTCCAGGTCAACCTGGGCAACATAGTGAGAACCTGTCTCACAAAACAAAACAGTCCTCAAAACTAAAGAAAACCAACTGGAAAGACCTCCAAACTTTAGCATTAATATAGGAATAAAGTACACCTTCATTGTTCACACTGGAATTAGCATTACCAACTTAATGCACAAGAGGAAAAGTTACAGACATTGAAATGAATAGACCACTCAAGGAGTATATATGAATATGTCTAAACAGTGCATTTTTTTTCTACACCAAGAATATGAAGAGAGTTTTCTGGGGATCTATTTTCTCTAAAAAAAACAAATCCTAGATAAGGTCAGAGGACCTTCTCTATTGTCCCTCCTCACCCCGATAGCTGAATTGCTGAAGGAAAGTCACAGATAGAGTATCACTCTCCAAGTCCGTTGGGTGCTAATGAGCCATCAACAAAAGCCCTTAGGTGGTTTTGAGTTTCTTTGCTGCAGAAAGCTGCTTTGGTCCCACATCCAAAAGTTATCAAAGTGACCATCCATGTGGAAAATTCCTTACAAGGCAGTTCTGAGGGCCCATGTTCATGGAGTGCAACATTACCCAGGATGAATAATTCACTGACAATTAACTTCCCAAAAGAAAGTTGTAGTTTTCATGGGCCATTAGCATTTCTTGCAAACTGCTCAGTGACTTTGCAAATGATTGAGCACTGTGGTCTATCGGAGTTATCAATCCCTTTGTTTCCACTCAAATCTCACAGTCCTCAGGTCAGGAAAGAAGGATGGCCAGAGTGCAGGTAGAGAAGTGTGGGGATCATCCCCTATGCCCACCCCAGTCCTCCTTCTTTATTGTATCCTGCAATCAATAGAGGATCAGCTGCATATCCAGCCACCCAACTCCTCGATCTGGAAAACGCCTTCCGTCTTCATTCTTCCTAACCCTCGGTAACAATCCATTGTTGAACCATATCCCACCTACCATTTGTTAGCATTTGTTGGTTGGTTTGCCTGTTTAGCAGCATTGGGGCCAGAGTCTCTCACATGGAGGCAAGCCCTCTGTCACCAAGGTACACTTCTCAGCGTGACCTCCTGAATATCTGTCACCAGTATTCCTCTCTCCGTCTCACTCCCTTCATTGGCCATTTGTTATTTTAACTCCTACTTCTTGAGATAGCCAGAATAACCACAGGAGTGAAGGCACAATAGAGCCTCATCTGGCCCAGGGACATGCACTGTGGGACATGAACACGTGTGTGTAAGTATGAATGCCAGGGGGTCACTTAGGGGCGTTGGTTTTCTCCTCCTATCACATGGTCCTACAGATGAAACTCAAGACTTCGGGCTTCTCGGCAGATGCCTTTACCCATTGAGTCATCTTGAAGGCCCAGTTATTCATTTTTTGAAGCTCAGGTTAATGGGTGGATGTCGAGTCTCAGGAGGTAGAGGCAGCCAAACACTGGAATGGTATCTTCAATAACACTAATAAAAAGTTTTACTTATTTTATTAGTTTTCTTTCAGGTTCACAAAATTCTAGCTTTTGAGGTTAGGAATCTAACCCTTATATGTCCACTCCTGTTACTCAGATACAACAAAACCATTATAATATAACTATCGAATAATTATATAAATTGTCTATCCATCGTGAAAATATAATCTCATTGCTGCAATTATGGAACTCTTCAATGGCTCCTCCCAGCCCTTTAGGTTTGAGACAAAGTAAATTAAGGATTCTCAGTATAACATGAGACCACGGATATGGAAGCAAACCGGTTACTTCAGGTTATCGCCCCTCAGACAGCCATATTCTCTCTTCCTTCCTACAAGGAGGACTGTTACCATCATAATAAATTGTTCATGTGCCTCCCGCTGTTCCCACCTTCATAAGCAGCTTACTCAGTGTCAACCAGCTGAAAAACTAACTTCTTCAGAAAGTTTTTTCCATGTTTGATCTTGGCTAGGTAGCAAAGTATCAACATATGTCATACTGCTATGTTGCCATCTTTCTCTTTTGACTTATGTCTCAACATATGTATTCCCTACAAATTACACAGAAGAAAAAGAGGATCCCCTCTGTTTACACATAAATTCAGTAATGGAGGGAAGGAGGAGATAGAGAATATGAATCTATGCTTGATATAATTTTCTTTCTCTGGACTGCCTTAGCATAGAAGCTTTTGGTTTAACTCTTTGATTCTAGAACTAAACAGAATGACTAAATGAAAAACTAATCTCGTTTGCAATTACATTTTTCTAACACACAGAAATCCTGAAATGCAGAGATGATCTCAGGAGATCTACAAGATACCTAGCCCATCTCCAAGTGCTGTGGTTACTCCATCACTTGACACAGAGTGACATTAACGAAGAATACACAAATTTTATGAGTCCATTTATTCTTTTGAAAGGCAGAGAATATTTTTATGAGGATTTCAGCCTGTACCATTAGCCTTGTGAGCTGGAATGAGTCTAGTACAGCATGGTCCTTTCTTAGAGGAAACAGAATGATCAGTGTTCTGGTAGAGCCAATTCCTGGTACCTTTCTCTGTATACCAGGAATTGGTACATCACACCTTTTTTGTGTGGTTGTTGATTCATAAAGACTGATGAATGACTAGGTATGGCATCTTTACAGTAGCTACATTGCTTTAAACTGATTTTCAACAAGTTTTAGGTTAGTAAGGAACAGTGGCCTGTAAAATAGAAGTTAACTGGGACTTGAGAGATGGCTCAGTGGTTAAGAGCACTTAATGCTCTTCCAGAGGACCTGGTTCAATTTCCAGCACCCACATGGCAACTCACAACTGTCTGTAACTCCATTTCCAGAGGACTGGCACACACACATACGTTCAGGCAAAACACCAATGCACATAAAAATAAAAATAAATAAATACAAAATCGAAAAACAACACCACTTAACTTAAGCAACAAGCTGCGATTGCATGCCTCAGGCTATCTTCCATCTTCCTTGTATATTTTAGACTCTCATGGTTCTACTAGCGGATTCCAACTTATGGTGGTTTGGATAAGAATGTCCCCAGTGGGCCCCTGTATTTAAACCCATGGTCCTTAGTTGCTGCTCCTGTTTGGGAGGTTTATGGGGTATAGTCTTGTTGGAAGATGTATATCATGGTGTGCAGTAGGGGTGGGGCCATTGTAGAGCTACTTCTAGTTCAGTTTCTCTGTTTTGTGCTTGTGGTTTGAGATGCGAGCTCCCAGTTCCAGCCGCCATGTCTACTGCTTGCTGCCGTGCCTCTGCACTATGATGGACTTTTAACTTTCTGGAATCGTATGCCCAAATAAACTCTTTCTTCTAGAAGTTACCTTGGCCATCGTGCTTTGCCACACCAATAGAAAAGTAACTAATGTACAGTTCAATCCTAACATGTGTTTGTGATTCATCAGGAAACTTCAAAGACCTAGGTCCTTGCTAAGAGAGTTCTTACCAAAGGGTTCTGGATCATCAACTCCACCATTCTTGGGCTCCTCTCTTGATTCATCTTCCTCCTCCATTGGGATCTTCTGATGATTCTCAGAGGAGACCTTGGGATCCATGTCATCCTGCATGCACCAAGAAAGAAATCATAGATGCTATGACTGGGAAGTTGAAAGCTAAACTGACCTATGAACACTGTATGTCAACAAGGCTTCATTTGTGCAACCCAGATGTTGAACATCTGGGAAACACTAACTGCTGTTGAAGTTGAAAATCAGACATCCTGGGGTCAGCATAATATCTCATCACTGACACTGACTCTCCTTCAGAATAACACATAAACACCAGCCTCATCACTATCGACAAAAGCACACTTTTGAGGTAGACTATTATTTATCTTTCTTTTAAAAAATGAACACCAGCAAACAAATACAATAGTTTAATTTTATCCACAAGGCTACATTCAAAGAATTCCTGTGGAATTATGAATCCATAGGTATCACCAAAACCTATAGAGGCTATATGTTCTCTTTATATATATGTCTGTGATAAAGTTTGATTTATAAATTAGGCATAGTAAGAGGTTAACAGTAACTACTAATAAAATATAACTATCACAAGATACTATAATAAAAGGTAGATCTTAGCATCTTTAGTATATGATTTTAATGTTTACTTTCTTAGTAGGTTGAATATTTCCACCCACTTGCAAAAAACAAAGGTTTTTTCTTGGAATATCATAATTGCCACAGCCCAGTTTTGGATGTTTTTCTCATCAGTAGGAACAGCATTCCTGACAAAAACAATGGGGGAAATGTTTATTCTGACTTATAGTTCAGGGGACAGTGTCCAGCCTGACAGAGAAGAGAGATGGTAACAGAAGCTGTTTATGGTCATGATAATGAGAGTATACGGTAGCTTTCAGGAAGAAAAGAAAGTAGGCTGGAAGTCCAACTGAGATGCAATGCTTGAGCTCTGACCCTATGACCCACATCTGCGATTTTGGCCCTATGTCCAGAAGGTTCCTTCCATACATGGCCACCAGCTGGGGACCAGGAAGTTAAGCACCTGCAGCCTGCAGGAGAGAGTTTCCACTCAGACCCAGCTGGAGGCCAGGTGGTTAATCACGTACACCTGTAGAAAACAGTTCGCACTCAGACCATAACAATCACTGATCTTGTCTCCTCAGACCATTAGTGAACAAAACGAGAAGGGCGACAATACAACCAACCCCAATCTGACAGCCACTGAGTGATCAGTGGAGAGTGGTATGGCATGGGTGCCCCAGACAAAGGGAAGGGTCATCTCAAAGGCAAGGTGAAGTTCGACAGAATGAGAGGTTTAATAATGCTAGTCAGAAGGGAGTGAAATTCCAAACACAAGTTGTTTGTGACTAGTATTTCTCATTTAATGTTTTCACACTACACTTGGCTCTGAGCCGCCAAAATCATGGGAATTGAGAAGTTGAATAAAGGGAGATTATTACTGTGAACAATAGTTAGGTCAAAAGAAAATAAGTTCGTTACTTTGGTTCGTTCCTTTCTATTTTTCATCCAATGCTTATTATTTAACACATACCCTCTTAGATACTTTGTTTTATTGTTTTTTTAGCTTTTGTAAAATCTGATACTACAGAGAAGGAAACCAAACCAACATCCTTGTTCTAAAGGACTGGCTGAGAAACTCTTGTAGCTTTCCTGTGTCCAGTGTTCTTCTCGGACTGAGGGAAGAAGAGTGATTCTATCAGCATATAGGGACTCCTACTTTTTATGCATATACAATGCAAAATAATTTCTCATTCCATTCGCACAAGAATGCTTCAGACTAAGCATTACGATGTCTATTTTACACAAAGAGATATTGGTGAGGAAGACTAATAGAGTTATCAAAACTCACATACATTAGTTCATGAAGTCAAGCTGAAAAAGTAGCAAGTTTGACTCAATTGTTCTTGATGTATCAAGGAGGACTAATTTTCAACGGTGGCAGAGCTGGATATAGAAAGTAAAATTAAAAGTCTACAATTTCCAGAGGCGAGATGCTAAAATAGACAAAAGAAACCCTGGCATTTATTTAAGAAAACAAGACCCATGGGTCTAGATAGATTGCATGTTTGCTTGTCAGCACCCACGTCAGGTGGCTCACAGCTAACTGCCTATAACTCCAGATCAAGAGGAATCCAATAAGTTTGACCTCTATGGACACTTGCAATTGTGTACTCACATGAGCATGTTCATGCACACATTTTTTTTAAATAAAATAAATATTTTTTTAAAGAAAGCAAGGCACAGACTGAGAAATATAGAAACTAAAACTCGCTAGGACAGCATAATTTGTTGGAATTGATAGGAGAGCACAGAGGAAGGTTTTCTGTAGTTTGGCTAAGTGATGGATGAGGGAGCCATTATCCGAGACTAGAAATGCAGGAAATGAAACAGAGGTGGAGTGAGAGGGCTCAATGTTGAACCCACTCAGCTGTGATATTTCTGCAGAATGGAGTGAGGAGCAGTGATTGCAGATGGGCATCTGGAAGATGCAGGCCTTGAAATGTTGTTTTTCCTTAAGATAGGAGAGAGCAACCCAGCTTAATACAGGAGCTGAGGGAAAAGAAAGACCATGGAGAAAAATCAAGGAGTGAAAAAGATCAAGAAAGACCCTGGAGAAGAAAGAAAATTCATGGTCAAGAACAGAGTTGGAGTGTTGGTGTCATTAGAACTGCTCCTCACTTTCCAGGAAGGAACTGATGGAGGGGAAGGTAGACAGCAGGCAGATCAATGCATGTGTGTATCAGGAAGACTTAACAGTGAAGATTTTCACACTCTCTCACCACTCAGTGAGGCCCAAGGACAAATCTTCCACTGAATGTCTACCAGGCTAAGGAATCCTTACAGGAGAGCAATGCTGACTTATGAACTTCTATACATGGTGTTAAATAGGCATGTGCAAAACCTTTGTCTTGCAAACAATTCCACTAGGAAAGGGGAGAAGACAACATCGGGAAAAAATATTCACAAGCATACATCCAATAGAAGACTTGAATATATAACATATCAAGAACTCTTTAACTGTTCTGACTACATCATGACCAATGAGAGAAATGCACACTAGTAAATAATAGTATACTACGGCACACATAGCATGATTTCTACAATGAAAAAGACACCATACCAAATCTTGGAGAAAAAACTAGAACACTCACATGTTCTTTCTGTGGATATAAAGTGTATGTATTTACAATATCATGCCAGCACCATAGAAAACTAGCTATAGATGGGATGGAACATATGCACACAGAGAGAGAGAGAGAGAGAGAGAGAGAGAGAGAGAGAGAGAGAGAGAGAGAGAGCGTGAGACAGACAGAGAGAAAGAGAGAGACAGACACAGACAGACAGACAGACAGAGACAGAGAGGCGGACAGAGATAGAGTTTCAATGCTCTATATTGAAACGGTAAGCACCGGACTGCCACAGGGTCCAGAAGCTCCATTCTTGTGCACTCCCAGAAGAAATGAAACATGTTGTATAACACATGTGATTGTAAATGTTACTCTCATTGTTCCTAATGTCCAAACAGTGCAGGCAACCCAGACGTCACTGCACAGGTACGAGTAAGTCCACTGTCATTTTTCTATACAGCAGGGTATTGTCAGAAGGACACAATATCCTATTACAACTGAAACTTGGACACATGATGTTAAATGAAAGAAGACAGTAAAGACTCACATATTTTGTGATTCTATGGTTTTTCATTTAATTTTTTAAAGCACTTATTTATTTGTGAATGCATGTGGGTGCAGGTATGTCAAGCTATATATATATTAAAATTAGCAGAGGCAAGAGCTAAACACTGCCAATGACCAGATAATGACATCAGCCATCACATCAGATACTCAAGGTCTATGGGACTTAAAGCCAGATCTCTCCATTTCTACATAAAACTCTTACCCTTGTCTTTTCTTACCATCAACCCCCCTTGGGTAGATGTTGTTCTCCTAAAGACAATATGGAGGAAACCAAGCCTAACAGGTAAATATACTTACAAGTGATCATCTATCATCCCTGCTGTTACCTAATAATTAGACTAAGGTTTAGAGTACAGGATCCATTTGTACATGGAGATCTTCCATGGGGCAAGAAAGATGTCTCCATGGTCAAGATCACGCACTGCTCTTGCACAGGATTAGAGTTTGGCTCCTAATACCCACATTGGTTCTCTCATAACTACCTCTGACTTCAGATCTTCTTCTAGCCTCTGTGGGTACCAGAATACATATATTCACAGTTTCACGCAAGTGTGCACACACAAATACACTAATAAAAAAAGAGAATATACCATGACAAGGTAAGATTTGCTGTGGAATGCAGGAATGACTCAACTGATAAAAATCTATTCACCTAAATATAAGATAGAAAATATATAATGAGGAAAAGGAGTAACACATGATCATCTCCAGATATTTACAAAACAAAACAAAACATGTGATATATATATATATATACATATATATCTCCCTGTTCCTGATTAAAAATAAAAACAAAACACTCAACAGAATAAGAATGGGTTGTGTTTGCTAAACATAATGCCTTGGCCCCAAAATATTCATTATGAAGAAATGGTACAGGGAATTCCACTCAAGCTAGAAAGGAATAGGGGTCCTCACTAACTGATGCTCATGGGTGCTGCCCTAGACTCTATAGAGGGTATAGCTAGATGACATAAGAAGACAACAGGAATAGAGAGTGGAAACCAAGAAACAAAGCTACAGACAATAGATGATAGAGTAGATTACACTGAGAACCTGAGAAAGTCCATAATAAACCAGGCAAATTGCAAGAATATCACAATGACTTTTTCCCTACTGAAAATGAGTTGTGCAGATAGTACCCAAGACCCGTGCAGACTTGAATGTGTAACTCTTCAAAGAACACACGCCAGCAAACCACACTCAAGGATCCAAACCAGGAAATGATCCCTGACAGACTGGCTTACAAAGCCCACATTTAATCCATTGTCCCAGTGATCTCCAGTCCAGGAACACATGTTCCATTTGGATGTCGTGTCTCTTCAACGTTTTCTCAGTCTGGAGGACCACAGAATGTGGGTTCTCATCGACTTCCTCTTCTTCCTTCACTCCACCGCAAAACAAAAACTCATGGAAAACGCATGCACAGAGACCACAACCAAAACCCATCTTGCCAGACGTTTAAAATGGCTAATTAGTTAAACATGGAGCAAAACATGGACCTGATAACATGCTTTTATCTTATATGAAGCGTAAAAGCTTTGAAGCCAGCCATAAAGATAGGAATATGTAAGTCCATTCACTGTTCTCTGAATTCTTTCTAGATCCAAAGCACAATTTGAAAATCTATTTCAGATCTGACTCATTTCCCAGTAAGTTTGTCAAAACCGCCTGCCCTTCCTGTTAATGCTAACCAGGCTTGCAGAGAGCACAGCTGTCCCTTGTGCGTTAGTGTGTGCTCCTTGGAGGTCAGAAACCTGATTGCCTCAGGCTTGGTTGAGATTTCCTAGAAACCTACCAGATTATTACATAGAATGCTTGTTTAGATTTCTTTAAATGCAAAGCCTGCCTACTTTTTTGTAATTAAGTTTTTTTTGGCAAAAAAAAAAAAAAAAATCATCTCATCCCCATTGACTCTAAAGATTGTTTAAAGTGTATTGTCCCATGAAAAAGACTTTCTCAGTCTTTGTGGATACAGATTAAGGAGGCACAGCCCCTCTTTTCATTCTCAGCAGCTGGAGAAATAGTCCACATACAACATTTCTCAACCTGTGGGTCACAATCCCTTGAGGGTCCAATGGCTTTTTGACAAGGGTCACCTAAGACCATAGGAAAATGCAGATATTTACATTACAATTCATAGCAGTAGCTAAATTATAGCTATGAAGTAGCAACAAAAATAACTGTCTGGTTGAGGCAACATTAGGAACTGTATTAAAGGCTTGTAGCATTAGGGAGGATGAGCCTTGTTTTAGAGTCACTTTATGTTTGAGGAATCTCAGCTCAGGCCAAACTAGGATTCATGGCTTTGACACTAAGAACTTCAGAGAGCTAGCCAGTGTATGAAGCCAAGTTAGATGGGGGGAGGGAGGGCTGTCCCTCCTTCACCTGTATCCCCAGAGGCTGGCAAAGTCATTCGTAGAACAAAGCACTTTAAACAACCTTCAGAGTCAAAGTGGATGAAACTGAATGACTTTATGAAAGATTTTAATATAAGCTCGAACATGAAAACTAAAAGAAAAAAGAGGTGCCCAGAAGTGGGACATGTCCACATGTGAGCACTGGAGAAGAGACTCTGTGTGTGTATGTGTGTGTGTGCGTGCACGCGTGCATGTGCATTCACGTGTGTGCATGTGTGTTTATATATGTAAGAATATGTGTCTATGTACATGTGCACACACATGTGCCTATATATATATATATATGCATGTGTGTCTGTGTGTGCACATGTGTGCATGTGTACCTGTGTGCCTGTGTGTCAATATATGAGTATGTATGTGTATGCACACACATGTGTGTGTGTGTTTATATATGTGTGACTATGTGTCTATGTATATGTGTGAATACACGTGTCTATATATGCATGTGTGCCTGTGTGTGTCAATGTATGAGTGTGTGTGTATGTATGTTTATATATGTGTGAATATGTGTCTATGTATGTGTGTGAACACATGTCTATTTATGCATGTATGCGTGTGTGTGCACGTGTGCATGTGTGCCTGTGTGTCTATGTATCTGTGTGTGTGTATTCGTGTGAATCAATGTATGAGTTTGTGTGTGTGCACATCTATGTATGTGTGTGCATGTCTCTGTGTGTGTGTGTGTTACCTTCCTTAATTGTGTTCCATCTTTTTTTTTTTTTTTTTTTTTTTTTTTTGAGACAAGGTTTCTCACTGAAGGAGCTTACCGATACAGCTAAACTAACTGTAGCCGGCAACATCCTGCGGTTCTTTTTTTCTCTGCATCCCTAATGCTGGACTTACAGGCCTGCACGGTTCTTATGATGTGAGCGCTGAGAATCTGAATTCAAGTCTTTACACAAGCACTTCACCAACTGAGCACCTCTTCAGTTGTGCACGCACTTCACTTTTGATGCAGACCGTGTCGCCGTGCATTGTAAAGAGTAACAGCTTTGGGAAAGGCTGGTAAGTGAGATGCCACCCTCCATCTCACCCTCCTTGGTTGCAGATCAGCAACTGTCTGGAGCTACGCAGATCAGTAATGAACACAACTGCAGTCGTCATAAGGACAGTTAGACAATTAAAGGCTTCCATGTCCAAAATTACTCCACAGTTTTTCTACTGTTCATTTATGAGTTTCTGATCTTAAAAACTGGTGACAGCTATGATAATCAATATGTATTGCTTACTTGCTATCTGTAGGTGGTTTCTAAGTACTTAGAAGCATAATCATGAGAGATTTGAGGATGGAGGATGCCAAATTATCCTTCTATGGCAAGCCACTAGCAATATTTACAGGTACAGGTTATATCCTTAGATGATCTGACATGTTGCTCTTACTATGTGACAATGGCATCTGTCCATCATGGAGTAGAGATCTATTCTTCCCTCACACACATCTCAGAACACAAGTGATGCTATAGGCTTTGCAAGGAGACCAGAGCTTAGAATATGGGGGCTTTGGCCGGGGCCTTGGGGGATGTTTCCCCTTTGGGCCTAAGCTGTGAGGAAGAGGAAAGACTATAATAAAGTTTCTATATGAGGCACTTCTGGTGAGAGCCAGCACTGACTAGATGGGTGAGCAAGACCAGAAGATTTCTATCCTTGCCTTTGAAGGACTCCCTTTGATGCCCAGTGGGACATAGACAAGATGCTTCCTCTGAGTAGCTCTGTGAGCAATCCAAACGTTGTCATTATTTCAATGCTGAGGTTGGGGGTATCTTACTAAGATTAAAGAACAAGAACTTTTGTTTTAACAAGCTCTTGTTAGGGATGGTCACGTGACACAAAGTGCTGGTTGCTGCTGGGGAGAAAAACTCTATTTTCAAGTGTCAGAGACTGTCATTCTTTTAAAACTGTAGTCCTCTGTGACCCTTTATAACATGCTTTTCATGTGGTATGTGTTGGATACATATTTGTTGGTTTGCACTGAGCTATAGTAAAGATATTCAGATATGGTACTTCATGCCCCTGGGTACCCCAGCTGTGTTGTAGACACAGTAGGTCACCTCTATGGTCTTCAGCTTCCTCTTCTTGGAAATTGATCTTAGTATTAAATATTCAAGAGTTGCTATAGTGCCTCAGATGGTACGGTTCAAGATAGGTTCTGTCTGTCTGTCTGTCTCTGTGATCTCTGTCTTTCTGTCCCTCTGTCCATCCGTCCATCCCTTGCCCTCTCTTCTCCTTTAAAAATTTAAACAAGGGAAACAAGGACAAAATAGTGGAGTTCAGCTCAACTGTACAGGACCTCTCATACATGCTGAGATCATCACGTTTTAGCACTGAGAGCTCAGAGAACATTACAGATAGGCATAAGTTAAGTTTTGAGAGGATTGATACAGTAGTCATGGGAATAATGAAAGACTGGATACAGGAAAACCAGTCAGGAAGCTAAATTCAGGATATTAAAGGCATAGCACGCGCGCACACACACACACACACACACACACACACACACATACACACACATACACACAAATGTAGTTGGATGGATATCATGTCAGTAGTAAGTGCCAGGCTGGTACCACGAAGTCAGGAAATATTTTAGAAGACCTTGATGAACTGCCTTGGAAGACATACAGGACTTTTGACTATGATAAAGGTAAGTCAAACAATCATCTCAGTAATTTGATATTTATAGAAATTAGTTCATATAAGATGCTTCACAATTGTGCCATCTCAGCTACACAACGCTGTATTAAAATAAACTGATAATAAAGGTATACTGAGCTAGCCAATACAAACAACCCTGACAACCTTCAACAAAACTGTGGTGAAATGGAATACTGTCAGAGGGAGAGCACTCTTCAACCTCACGCAAGTGCAGGATTTAAGTGAAAGAGCCAAGTCGGAGGCCAATACAAGCAATGGCACCTGATCTTTTCTTCCTTTAATTAACATTTTTGATTGGCATAGGATGGCTGGGCTTCAGCATGACATCTTCATCCATGTGTCATTACCCTTTGTTGTGACACTGTCCTCCCTTGTTCCCGCACCTCACATCCATCAGGGACCACTTCTTCCCCCAGTTAGTTACCCCTTCTGCTCTTTTATTACAGGACATCTGATTTCTGTTAGAAACAGGGGGAAAAAGCCTGAACGTCATAAAAAAAAAAGTCCAACAGATAAATGCCACTTTCTTCTGAATACTAAGAATAGCATGGCATTAAAATACCTATACCAATTTATTTGTAGAATTTTACCTTCTGCTGTTTCTCTCTCTCTTTTTCTTTTTAATGAAAATGTAAGAACACATTACATCTTAAAATTCCAAACCACTGCAAGCAAATAGAACCATTGACATAAAAAGTAACATCTGAACAGATGGTTGGATTCTGGGTAAAGCTGATGGTTAGAGGTACATTAATTGTATTTGGTATAAAGTTGGGTTGAACTAAAGCTTTGGATTGTGGGGAGAGGTGCATTAATTGCTGGCCAAGCCAAGGATGCACTTGGTCATGCTTTCTAGGTTTTGTTTTTTCATAAGGATTTAGACAAGAGACGGAGCCAATGTGAAATGAACTTACTACAGCCAGAACTGTAGGGTGAAAGCAAGGCTCCTGAGCCAGCACTGTGATACAGAACCCTAGATCATTTCTGCTGAAGCCTGATCCAAGATCAGAGGGAATAAAAGGTAGCTTATTTTACATGTCTGTTCTGTCAATATTTACCTCTCAGGTTTCACCCTAATATGAGAGTTGGTAGGAAGTATAATATCCTACTCATAAAAATTAGTCTTTATGATGTCATTTCCCTACTTCGAACTTGCTTATATCTTTAACCTATGATGTGTATATATATGACATATAAAACTATATATATAAACTATATTTATATAGTGAGCACTGTAACTATATACTGTATTCATTTTGACTATGTCTGTTTACATAGATAGTTATAGATGAGTATCTCTATCTGCCTATTCTTATATAGGGCAACTGGTATTTATTGAAATTTGTCTTTGAATGTTTGTATACTGGAATATATTAAATAGAGTTCAGCATATTATAAAAATTGATCCCACATGGGGTATTATAGTGGTATGTTATATAAAGGCAGTGTTTTATTACAGAACTACTGATTACTTCTCCAGATGGATTTAAATTGATGCTTGTAAGGAAATGCTTGCAAAAGAGGGCCCTAATCACTCATCATCCTAGAAGCACTCCTGAGAAGATGTCCTTTAGCTTCATTGCTCCAGATTGTCTTGAGGAAAAGAAATACTTGGATACTTCACTGAATAAACACTGGCTCCAAAGTCTAACAAGACAGTTTTGAAACACACAAAAGCCCCTTTTAGATCCTGCTCAATATTTTATTCATATTGCTTTAGATAAGTATAAGTGATTCCTTACACTTGATAAAATACATATGCAAATTGATTTGTAGAAATCTATAGTCCTTATGATTCTATTAGCTTTTATCCTGTCTTATGCACAGTTTTAGTAAATATAGGGACATTTTAAAGTCCTCTCCTGCTCTCTTCAAAACCAAAGCACCAAAGCATGGTTTCCTATGCTCTCTATGGCTCTTCATAGACATGGGCTGAGTTGCTCTCCTCATGTTCCCCATTCATAACCTTTAGAAACAAAGGATTTATACAAACTCATGAAACCATGTGCATTCCTTTTGAAATCACTACTCAATCCAGATAATAACACAATAATAAAAAACAGACTATGGGCAAGATACAGAATTTGATGGCTCTAATTTTTCAGTATTTTCTAACTAGAAATACCAGCCTCTATTTCTCTATTATCATGTTATATTAGTAGCCAAACAATTGTAAATTGCAAATGGGAAGTCCCTTTAGAAATGACCTCATTTTTCTTCTGCTATTAATCTAATGGGGCCTGGAAGTGAGGGGAGAAAGGGTAAATGTTGTCTCTGGCCACCAGAACAATGCAGAGAGTGTAAAGGTCTTCCAGGAAATGTAGTAGCTTTTTATGCACCATTTGATGTGACTGGGAAGAGGACAAAATTATTCATTGATACTTCTCCATGACAGCTTATCGAAAAAGCTGTAGTTTGGAATCAGCCCTGAATATTTTGTTAGATTATGTTTTAAATATTATTATAGTACATATATATTATTATATATGATATTAGAATCATATATAAGCCCATTTCTCTTAATAATTCTTTCAGTTTGATGATGTAAAATGTAAGATACTATGTAATAAAAGTGTAACAATTTATGTTGCAAGTTTAGGATCAATAGCAGTCTTCCTGAATTTAGATTAAACAAAACAGTAGAGTTATGAGAAATGCAAAATACAAGGATTATTTTTTTTCCAGAGAATAGAAGACCCAGGGAGCTGGGAATCCAGGTTGGAGTAGCTGTGATGCTGGAGTAGCTGTGACCTTCACTGTTGAAAAAGGGGACAGACTGTCTGCTGTCTTGCTTTGTTTTTCAGTGTGTCCACAGATTTGAACAATCCTTCCAACCCCTTTGCCCAGTTCCTCTCTCTGCCAATCAGGGGCTTCAGGGAGGTGGTGTAACAGCTGAGAGGTGAAGAAAGACAAATGGCCCTCCCCTGAATCCATGATCTCTTACAGTTGGCATCTTGGCCCTAATGCTAAGGACACATGTCTTAAATTCTGGGTGAGAAGTCATTTTACCAGAAAAACATTTGGAAATTAGAAGGGAAGCATTGTAAATATTTGTCTGTGCTGCCTTTGATCTGGAAATCTGTCATGTCTCCCTTTTTCCATCTGAAGCAGAAAGGATGCTGCATGCTTTGGGAACCAGGCAACCTCAGGTCTGAGTCTTCATGCTCTGGGCACTCAGTAGGAAAGCAGCAAATACTTTCTAGGTTTAATTGGGTAAAGTAAAAAGGGAGAGCTAAAGTCATTTAGAAGCTAAAATAATTTGAATGTCTTCAGGAGACGCTTACCCAAAGCTGTGAGTACGGCTCAGTGCTAGGCACTAGCCTGCCATATAAAAGTTCTTAGGCTGTGTTCTCAGAACCAAGGAGGATAATTACTTATGTGATAATATTTATGCGATGTGTCTTCATAGATCAATGAATGGAGAAAGTTAGAGGGGGGAAACGAGACAATGATTTATTGACAGACATAATTAGGGGGTTTCTTTGTGATCCAGCTTTCCTGTCACTTGTGGGAATTGATGTTTACTAAATCAATCTGAGTGAGTTCTGTGCCGGTGTGTCGAGGGCAGGGCAGAGCCGCTTCCCTTGGCTCTGTGTTCAGAGTATGTTGGCTTCTCTCCCCAGCTTGACTCACTCTGTCCTTGAGAAGGGTCAATTGTCTCATTATTGTGTTGGAAAACAAACTAATTCTTCATAGCTGGGGGCCAACTGACCATAGAAGCTACAGTTGCTGGCTCCTTTGAAGCACTTTACACATGAAATCCCCTTGTGGTCAGGGCAAGGAAACTGAGAGCACCTCATTGTAGAGTGGACCTTTAGCAAGCTTGCTTCTCATGGTCCTAAGATGTCCCAAACTTTGTGAGCTTTTGAGTAGTGGAGGTAGAATTTTCATCTCCCTCTGCCAGGCTTCTGTGTCTGTCTCTTCATTGTTTCCAAGAATGTTTGAGGAAAGAATGTTTTTTGTGCTTCCAGCCCCTTCAAGCCCTGCTTCGGGTATTAGGTCCTACCAATCTTATCATATGATATGTTTATGCCCTCAGCCACAGGCACTGAAAACTCATGGTAGGGCCTCGTATCCTCTTCCACCTTATGAGAAAACTGAGACTTCCGGAGTTACAACCCATCCAAGGATGTACAACTGACAAACAAGGGAGAAACCCAGGCCTGTCTGCCCAGCTCCCATTCAGATAGCTCTGGGCTTTATGAAAAGCTTCACACCACTGTACAAGGCATTTCTTTTGACAATGGCTATCAACAGTGTACCAAGATCCTTAGGTTAGCTTTAAGTTCACACTCCCAACAGTTGCTTATTCTCCTTAAAGATAAAATGATCACCAAAACAGTTTGTAATACCCTTTGAAACCACACACACACATACACACACACACACACACACACACACACACACACACACACACACACACACACACAAAACCAGCCAAACAAACAAACAAACAAACAAACAAACAAACCTGGTATATACTTGGTCAAATTAGTATATTCTTAGCCAAATTTCAGCTATATAAATATATACAGTGAATTTATATAACATTTATTTCAACTTATAGTTTTATTTTTGAGAAGAGATTTCTCTCCATGCATATATTTGGTGGGGTGGTGGTGGTGGTGGTGGTGGTGGTGTGTGTGTATGTATGTGAGTGGTATATGTATGGGAGCCCATTAGTGTGTATGTGTCTCTGTGTGTATGCATGTATGCATGTGCGCATGTGCGCATGTGTGTGTGTGTGTGTCTGTGTGTGTGTGTGTCTGTGTGTGTGTGTGTCTCTGTGAGTCTGTGTGTGTGTTCATAGGCCTGAGGTTGACATCAGGCATCCTCTTTGATTGCACTTCACTTTCTTTACTAAGACAGAGCCTTTATTAAGTTCTGAGCGCATCAGTTTACCTAGTCCCCCTGGACAGTTTGGCCCTAGAAATCCTATGTCTTTACCTCCTGTGCACTGGGATTACAGGAAGGCCATCATGGCTGCCTACCTCTCACCCTTGCTCTTAAACAGCGAACAGTTTATCCACCAAGCCAGATACTCCCAGATTCATAGAGTAAATTTTAATTTTAACTTTAGAGCTTCTGAAAAATATAATTAAGGAAATAGCATAAAGGATCATCTTTGTGGTACCCATTGCTTTGGATCATCCATTCAACGTTAATCAAACACTGACATGCATCTTTCACCCATGATTCCTTTAAAATCATGCATGTTCTAATCAATTGTTCACTTCAGTTTGCTGAATACTGCCATGCTACATTGGTTCCAGCAGTCGAAAGGGCCACAGGTGTGCTTGCAGAGTGACTAGACCAGGTGAAGAACGTAGAGGAGGGACACCTATAGACCCAAGCATCATATGTTGACTGCCATAAATTATTAAGTTTTACTCTTTGGAAACATTCAGACTGTGGTTCTTTTTCTGTCCATATTAATAAGAGAAAGGGGATTATATATTGCTTTGCATTCATTCTGAACAAATAAGCAGATATCTATTGATCTAGAATTGTGTTTAGACACATGTGTTAGCATTACTCTTTCCAACGCTTCCAGTTTTGTATGGAAACCTCCAAATGCTATAATAATAAGTCCTCTTTGCCAGGGTGCGGATGTGAGCTTGTAACAGGTAGGGATTAATGATAAAGGGTAGTTCCAAGCCACCAACTAAGTCTTGTCTGGGTGCTGTACTAAAATTAGAAATTACAGATATGGAGCCTGCTTTGCTCCCAGGGGGTAGGCTGCTTGCTGGAATAGAGAGACATAGAACCCTGTGCCAAGAGGGCTCTGGTTCAGCTGATTAAATCACTCCCACTCTATCACCACATGACCACACCTCTAGGCAGAACTGACAAAAGAATGTGGGATGGCAGAGTTCTTGCATTCCTACCTTGGCATGGAGCACACTTACGATATTTCTACTGGTCTTCAAGGGTTTCCCCTTTGTCTTACTAATGCTATTATGCTCTTATTATTGTTGCTTTATCACACACACACACACACACACACACATACACACACACACACACACACATATATCTTTGCAAAACTCTCCGTTCTTGGGGGGAAATGTTGGGTGCAATTTCTTCTTAAGTTGTCAAAATTCCTCAGTTTTTAAAGCAAAAAAGGGAAATAGCATAAATACTTAAATTCACATACGTGCCCTCAAAACCACTTTTGAAACACAAACTGAGATTTTTATGAGTGAACTGACCCAAAATGTCTTGGGCTTGATCTTTTCACAACTGTGTGATTCCAGCAAAGATCACAATGAAGGAGTTTTATATGAGGGTATGTTTTTGACGCTTTATTTAAAAGACTTATTTGATAAGATTATCAAATACTTAATATTAAGAGATAGTAACATAAATAATAATAAACATGCCAAAAAGAAGGGACAGATGTTTGAAATTAAAGATAGCCCAAATATCATTCCAAATAATTATTTTAAAAATTAAGTCTTCAAATCTCAGAGGTGCTGAGTATACTCTAGTCTTCCTTTCCTTTCCTAGCACTCTTAGAGGCTAATGATTTCAGTGAGTCCAGAAGGAGAAGACAAAGTGAAAAACAGGATGCAGCATAAGGACAGATAGAACAGCAAGTTTAGCCTGTGTGTCTCTTCGCTCGAGAGTGCCTATCGTCCTATCTTTCTATTCCATGCATGGACGATCTGCTTCTTTGCTCTATTCACCTACATGGTGAGTTTTAAAAGCAAAGGATCTTCTGGCCAACACAAGTAGGAGCACCAAGAACGCCTCCTCCGTGGGTTCAAGAGCAGCGGGAGGCAAGGAATGCTGATGTCTCTATACTCAAAAGGCTACATTGCTCAGTGGCATTTCCACATAGGATATATTTTTAAAAGTCTATGTAAAGTGCACATATAGAAAGACAGTGGCTTATATTATGGGGCACTGTACACTCCCTGGGCTTTAAGATAATTTATCCAACACGTTTCCTGTCTTTGCTGTCTGTAGAACCTAGCATTGACCCTCAAGACAGTTCTTCTCTTGTTGTATGACAACTGTCAGCTGCAGTACAGGATAACATGCTACTATTTTAGTTTCTCATGGAATAAAGCCTCTCTTATTGAAGTCTTTCCCAAGTGCAAAACGCTCTTTACCTGAAGACTACTTTTTTTTTTTAGGTCCTGTGTCCACTCCAACACCAACCATGAGAAACATGGTGAGGCTGCCCTTTAATGACCAAGTCATTGCGAAATGTGGCCTGAGATAATAAGGACAGAATACTTAGCCAAACTCACAATTCTGTTGACAGAAAAATGAAAATAAAGGTTAATGTATGCTGAAGGCCAGGAGTAATGTCCTACCTATACTGTAAACACAAATTCACCACTCAGCATACACACTCAGCATACACACTCAGCAAACTTATCCAGAGTTAGGTAACAATTTGTAAGGAGACATAGTCATGCTGGTTCTACAAGATCAGGATGGTATACAGTGTGTCTGTGAGGAGCTTCTGGCCCATACATTCAGAGGGAAATTGGGGGACAGCCACTGGGGAAGGACCAGAGCTCACAGCAAGAATCTCTTCATTTCTCAAAGACAAGAAGGTTACAAGTGTCTAGAAATGGAAAAGCAACAGAGCAATGGTCTTGTGACTAACCTCTCTGATTTCATGTATCTTTGATGCTGGAATTTTTCCTTCACCACAGAAAGATGCACAAGATAATGTTCCAGTGTGTACAAGACATGGAATTGTCAAGACAAGTAAATGTCCCTGCTTCTGCTATCCGAAGTAGCATATCTGCACTTACAACAAAGCCAGTTTCCAAATCCAGGAGGTTTGCATTCTTTTGAAGTATTTTCTAGATTTATTTTTTCTTCATTTTCTTTCTTTCTTTCTTTCTTTCTTTCTTTCTTTCTTTCTTTCTTTCTTTCTTTCTCTCTCTCTCTCTCTCTCTCTCTCTCTCTCTCTCTCTCTCTCTCTCTCCTTCCTTCCTTCCTTCTCTCTCTCCCTCTCTCTCTCTCTCTCTCTCTCTCTCTTTCTTTCTTTCTTAAAACATATGAACAGGTGGACTTAGTAGTTAGGATCATAGAGTTTTAGAAGAAAGGATTTCTGAGTCAGATAGGAAAGGAAGGGTATAGCTTTGCCCTTTGAGGTCTGCTGGATTGCCAGAGAGAGAGAGAGAGAGAGAGAGAGAGAGAGAGAGAGAGAGAGAGAGAGAGAGAGAGAGAAGGTGTGCTACAAGAAGTGGTCGGCATGCCTAGCATTCAAGGCTGCAAGGTTGATGCAGTCTAGGGCAATGTTAGGTGGCGAAGAACCCATGCCTGTCCTGCGATTTGCTTGAGTGGAGGCTTCCTCTCAGGAGGTTCCACTTCTGTCCTGGATGGAATTTTAGTTTCCAGGAGTAGCTACGACCAAGGTCCACAAGGTGGGTGTCAAAAAACCCCACAGCATTTGTCTTATGGTTAGAAGTCCCACATTGAGGTGCTGGTAAGGTCATATTTTCTGTGAACTCTTGTTTCCTCTGAGCTCGAATCCCTAGAAGCCCTTGAGTTATGGCCACAGCACTTCAGCCTGTCTCCATCATGGCATGATGTTGTTTCCTTAGAGTCTTTTCCCTGTGTTTCCTCTCTCTCATCACTACTCATGTTTTGAGATAGAGTCTCATGTGGTCCGGGCTCATGAACTAAATTAACAAACTCTAGCTGTAAACTACCTTGACCTGCTGAGCCTCCCACGTGCTGGGATGACAGGCTTGTACCACTATGCCAAGCTTTCTTCTCTTCTCATAAAGACATTAGTTATATATGGAATAAGGGCCCATCTTACTATTTGACTTCATATTGACTTGTAATATTTGCAACAGCTCTCTTTCCAAATAAGACCACAGTCCAACGTATTGAGAACTATGACTCCAGAATAACTTTTTGTGGAGATGCAAATCAAGCCAAATTTGGAAGTAGAGTCAACAGAAGGCAGACTGAGACAACATGGAATTTAGCAATGTCTCTGAGTACCATAGACATCTTCAGTACTCCCAGGAAGAGCAGGGAAAGTTCTCTGATGCTCAGCCTATCAGGAGGATATGATTCTGGAGCTGGGAATTCCGAAACAAATACCTGATCTGGGAACTGTGTGGGGGTTGGCGGGGTGAGGGGAGTTGGATTCCAGGTGGGTTCTGCAGCTCTGATGAGGACTCAGGAAGGACTGAGTCATCAGGGGAAATTCCTGGACCTAAATGAGCTGAGAGAAGCACATTGTAAATTATGAAGGCAACCAGCTGCAGCCTGCCTTCAGCAGCAATGCCAGCACAAAAATCATCCAGGAAGCAGTCTGGATCAGCCACACTGCCAAAGAGTACAGCAACGATTTGAGGAGCCCAACGAAGGTCTGGAAATATACATTCTTCTGGCTACATCAAGGTAGCCAGGCTCTATACCAGTGGTGCTCAACATGTGGGTTGCTACCTCTTTAGCAATTTTCTGGCTCCAAAAATATTTTCATTACAATTCATAGCAGTAACAAAGTTACAGTTATGAAGTAGCAATGAAATAATTTTATGGTTGGGGGTTACCACAACAGGAGCAACTGTATTAAAGGGTCACAGCATCAGGAAGATTGAGAACCACTGGTCTATACCTTCTTGGAACTCAGTTTAGAGAAGGAAGAGTTCCAAAAGGCCCAAGATGAGACCATATTACATTGAGACAAATAAGACTTAAGACGAAGCTAAATCTTCACATTCCCCACTCCAGCCACCTCTGCCTCCACCTCCCACATAGACACACTGCATAGCTACACCAGCAAGGAGACTGGTGAGGGACATCAGAACAATCTTAGGAAATCAAGAAAATATCTTTTCTTTTAACTTCTCAATGGTGAACTCACCATACATGTCTACATTGTGGAATGAGCAGGTCATCCTAACAATTTAAAATATGTTAACGAATGCATAGTGATCATGTTTTTTACATCTGTCTCCGGTTTGTGTTTACTGTGGATTTAGCTGTCTATGTGCATGTGTTAATACAGAGACCTTTTTCTAACTTTATGGAAGCCTGGCAGAGTATTTGGTCAGTGTGGAAGTGTAAGGGCTAACCTGGGGTCTTTGCAGGCTGCCTGACAGTGTGTCTGGCTTCTCCGAGAGGGCTACTGAGATAGCAGTTAGGGTGTTATTGGACTTCCAGGCTTATTAACGACAGGCACACAGTTTTACATGCAGTGATAAAAACCTTTCTGTACACAGCATGACGCCTCACAGCCTCATTTAAAGCTTTAAGTTGCTAATCAAAACACAAAGTTATCAAAGTCTTTAAAAATGACAGAGCAAGCAAACAAATCCAGGGACCAGTGGTATGCACATTGTAGAATACTAATTTTGCCTCCCAGCTTGGCCCCACGGGAGCTGTTAGAAGTACACATCCTTTCGTAGGTTAAATCTGGTCCGAAGCAGGAGGTTGCTGAGCCTTCTTCACCTCTGCCATCTTTCTTCCAGACCTTCTATCTCCAGGCTTGCAGCTACTCTGGAAGAAACCTGATTGAGCATCGTGGTGACCCCACACACTGTTAACCACTAGTGTCACTTATCTTGTCACCTTACACATTGTATCAGAGACTCCTCCCAAAAACTGACAAGTGCCTACTGCTTCAGAGGCCTCTTCCCTGCCCCTATGCCACTATTATGTACGTCCCGTACTTAACAGGATGTATGATGAGTACGGCCAGATCTCATATCTGTGGTTCTGCCATGATTGATGGAAAACATTTGGAAATAAAGTTTATCTATACTGAACATGTTGAGCTCCTTATTCTTTGTTATTCCATCAATAACGTAACATGACTATGTGTATAGCTGTAACATTGTTTTAGATATTCTAAGTAACCTAAAGATGACAAAGTACACAAAAGACTGTATGTAGATTCCTTGTAAATTGTGTGATATTTTATAGAAGGGATTTGAGCAAGGTCAGTTTGCTTGCATGAGCATGTCCTATATTACATACCCTTAGACCTAAAGATGGGTTATCTTGTACAGAGCCTGTGTTAGTTTTATGTGTCCACCACCATATAAGTCAACTTGAAAAGGTTTGGTATTCACAGGGAGGTTTAGCAGGAATACCCAGGAGCAATTATTTATATTTATTTGTATCTAAAGCTAAACAGAGTTGATCAAAGGCAACGGTGGTGTCTTTTATATATTTATTCATAGTATTATGTTTGAGATATAGTATATAGGAAATACAGTTTTTCTGACCTTGGTATTGACTACAAGGGTGAATTTTCGAGACAAGAGTTGAGCCAAAACCTCAAACAATCAGTTCTAATTCATCTGAGGTCAGATTTCCCCTTCTTCCTTTGGGAGTGTTTCCTAGAACTCATAGGAAAGATTTGGTAAGTTTGGCTTTGATCATTTTCACTGGACTTTTCCTGAGACGTGCACTTTCAAATATGGTGAGCAAAGTCCAGAAACCTGAGGTGGTATAGTGACGCCAGGAAGGATGCTCTGTTCCAGGAACTGCCCTCACTCTCTACGACGACTGAAATTTTCCATGTCTCTTGACAGCCCTAGAACTGAGAAGCCACCAAGCACCAATCTTCTTAGCCCACCTGCCATTGAGTCTTGGCCTCTCAGGCTATTATTTGTGATTTTCTGGTAGATATTTTAAACTTCTGCACTGTAATAGTGATAAATGACACCATCTATCACACTTAAATAAAACTGATGTATACACAATCCACCTGTTAGTATGAATACACCCGATTATTGCCGTGTTTGGAATTACCACTTCCCAGCCAATAAATGTATTTCTTCTATTTTCTTTGACAAAATTATCTTAAGTTCTAATTTGAGTATCTATTGAGTATGGCAAATTTGATTTAAAACTCTTAGCAAACCCTGAGTTAATTTAGACAGCATATAGACACAAATGCACACATAAGGTGTTATGTGTTTATGAAAGGTAAGAAGGGGCCAGAAAAAGCACCATGTAAAAAATGAATACGTTAACTTTACGTGTGGGTGTCTCACCTCAGAAAGTGGTCTGGAAGAGTAATCAGTATAATATAAATAACCTGTCTTACTCTTATTTATGAGGTTTGGTATATTACCCCAATTTGTGAAATACAGAGTTTCCTGACAACTGGCATTATACTATGTCTGTGGAAATGTGGTCATGCCTCGTAAAGCTGCTACTTCGTCAGGCTGTATAGGCTTTCAGAACAGAGCAGTTTGCCCACCAGGAGCTCTGGAGCTCCTGACCATGAGACAGCCTATCAGCCTCTGTGAGGCTACCCAGACTTTCCTAGCTAGAGAGGTAAGATGAACACATGCAAATACAACTTTAAAAATGTGACAACCCTTGGCAAAAGCAGTCTGAGTTTTAGTAGCATTGCCTGGTATTGCTTCCAAGAACACTTTAGCCATGATTAGCCTCACGAGTCAACTAGGGGAAGTCAAGGCACTAGTATGTCAAACATTAGTCTGGATACGGCTGTGAAGGAAATTTTTAGATGAGTTTAACATTTACACTTTTAATAAGGCCCTTTTTTTTTTTCAAAGCAGATTTTCTCTACAGTGTGAGGGATCTGATCCTCATTCAATTAGTTGGAGGGCTTGAGGGAAAAATAAGGGATTTCTGCCAGCCCTGGGCCTTAAACTGTAACTGAAAATTTTCCATAGATTTTTAGCCTGCTAATCTATCTTGATGATCTTGAATTTCTCAATTTCATCAATATGTGGGTAACTTGTTTAAAACTTCCCCTTTCCCTCTCCCTCCTGCTTCCTTCTTTTCCCTTTCTGTGTCTTTCCTTGCTTCCATTTCATTGTCTCCATTCTCCCTCTCGTTTAGTTGATGCTGTTTTTCCTGAGAGCCTTGAATAATACACAACCACTACACTATTCACCTCATGGACTGGGAGCCATGAAAGATCCCTCTCTTAGGCTCCTGGGCCCAGGTTGGTAAGTGTTGGAAGACTTCACAAAAGTCATGTAAAGTCCATCATAGTAATGGGACCATTGATCTTTTGGTCCTGTCTTAACAGCAATGTCAATGAAGCTGATCTTGAGCACAGATTCACACTGGTAGCTCAGCCTGAGAAGCAGACGTTCCCAGAGTTCAGCGTGGAAGGAGATCTTCTGATGCTCTTAGAAGAAAGCTCTATTATGGAATTTACAGCCTCCCGCGCACCACAGTTTGACTGCAGAGGGCTAGAGGCGGAATCAGCTCTGGAATTTGCTCTACTGATATGTTGCTATTTTAATTATAAAGTGACTTGGGAACCAGACAACTCTCAACGTTGATTAGCTAAAGTACCACCCTTGTACAGTCGTCTCCTGTTATCGCTGAGGTCTGGTTCCAGACTCCTGTAATCTGGTCAAAAAGACCAACTAAAGAATCTGTGTCTCAAACAAAGTTTTAGACTAGTGGACCCCCACCCTCCCCATGTCTCCTGCCAACTCTGATTAGGACTATGATGGCTAGAGAAAGAAGAACATCATTCAGGGCCACAACTCTGTGGATAGTCACACCCCTTGCATAAATTGCAAGTGTTTTCATATAACCTATGGACGCATACCTGTGCAATTAAAGCATTTCTAGATTATTTATAGTACCTAATATAGTACATATGCTATGTAAATAGCTGTTATAATGCATTGATGAATACTGATAAGAAAATAATCTATGTTCAGGGAAGATACAATTCTTTTCAAATAGTTCTGATTCATGGTTAGTTGGCTTCATGGATATGTAACTTGTAGATAATAAGGGACAACTGGGCTTGAGTCAAAGGACACCTGGTTCAGGTGTCACTTTGAGAAAATTACACTAGTCATGTTCCTCTGGTTTCCCTTTTATGGTCTCATCCTTCTTTCTGACGAATCTTTACTATAAGTTAGGGACTTAAATGAGGAAATTCACAGTCCCACTTCCTGTTCAGGACCTGGAAGATCTGATTTCCCAAATGGTATATATACATTTATAGCCAAAGGATGGTTGTGAGACTATTTGTAGCTAGTGTAGCAAGACTTTTAGATGTGAAGGCACTATAGGAGTGCCTATAGGAGACACAATGTGGCATAAAATGGGTCTAATAACAAAAGTAGAAATGTCTCGAACTAAGCCAGGCCTAATTTTTCCAACAGTAAATATCTTCTAAATATATTAATATATTCCTAAGCAGTCTGAGATTCTAAATCTGCATCTTTTTTACAAATAGTGGTATAGTATATCTGTAGAGAAAATACTAACTCTACCTCTAGGATACTTTGGTTTGGAGGTATTTTAGCTAACTTCTCAAAATTCTCTATTGCATAAGTTCTCTTAAAAAGAATAAAGAAAAATAACGTGAAAAAATTAGATATCTTGTTATCAGGGCATAGTCCTGGGTTTAAGCCCCTTCCGTGGATAATAGGGTTCTAATCTTAATAAAACTGTATGATCACTCTAATTAACTGCTTTTAATGTTATACTCACAATTGATTATAGACATCAAAATGCAGTAATGATTTAGTTCAAGAGCTGGTGCCAGAGGAGATGAAATCTCAGTTTGGTGAAATGCTTTGGAGGTTTTCCAGGTGGTTTATAGCAGCAGCTGTTTCTGCTGCTCTTCATCTTCTCTACCTTTCAGCTGTTCTGTCTGTCTCTTTGCATAGTGTTCAGATGTGTATACCAGGCTGTGGATTTGACTCTCACTTCTAACACTTACATCTTCTTCTGCATGATAACAGGAAAAGTTTGGTATAAAGACAGATGCCTAATAGGCTTGCTTGAACTGTAAGCCATTAACTTTCCTGCTTCCACTCAATGATTTTATGTTTGTGAAGAGACTGACTAAAATAAAAGGGAAGAAATCCCAAAGACATGGAGAACAGTCTTTATTTTTCCTCACTTTAAAACAAAACCAAAACCTTCTTAAGCCTTCAAAATACCAAACTAGACACATTTTAGGTATTTGCCTTTTTAGTTGATAGATTAAAAGCTTATCTTTATCATGTACAATATGACTTTTGAAATATTGTGGAATAATGAAATTTAAATAATTAACATAAGCAGCTAATTAACACATGCAGCTAATTAACATAAGCATTACCTCACAAGTTTTTTTTTTCTTTTCTTTTCTTTTTTTTTTTTATTGTGAGAAGACATAAAATCTAGCCTCTCAATAATTTTTAGGGAGAAAATGTTAGGGGTGGAGAGAGAGCTCAGTGGTTAAGAAAACTTGCTGTTCTCACAAAGACCTGGGTTCAGTTCTCAGCACCCAAATGGTAGGTCTCTAACCCTGGTAACTGCATTTCCAGGAGACTCTGACCCTTTCTTTGGCCTCCTTGGAGATCAGGCTCACAAATGCTACACATAAATGCATGTAGACAAAACACTCACACATCTAATTTTATTTTTACAAAACAGAACGAAATACTATCTAACTATAGTCAGTATATCTATATCTATATCTATATCTATCTATCTATCTATCTATCTATCTATCTATCTATCTATCTATCTTTCTATCTATCTATATCTTTCAAACTATTCTTTCAAGCTGGCATTTTGTGACTAACCTCTATCCAATTTCTGTGCACTGAAGTAAAAATACTTGAATGGAAAATTTTCATCAAGCAGAATACAAAGATGGACCTTTTCTTCCGAGATGCTCCTAACAAAAGATAGATCTAAATAGCTAATATGTTGGCTCAACTGGGAAAGGCTCTTGCTGATGGATGATGTAAGCCAGAGACCTGAGTTTGATCCCCAGAAACCATGTTAAGATGGAAGTCGAGAACCAAAGTCGGACATCCTCATACTTCCATATATGTTATAGCATTTACACATACATTACACACGCTTACTCCCCCTGCCCTCCACACAAACACTTGAAGCAATGTGGTAAAGCTAACGCAGAATCAAGCACCAATCAAGCCATTATAGAGCCTCTCCACATTTGCTTGACAAAGCTAACACTCTCAGTCCTGGTTTACCATAGGGAAAGCTGCTGACTGTTCTGTCTAGTAAGCTATTGGTACAAGATTTCAAAACAGACAGAGAAACGTAAAAGATTAATTCATCTGACTCCAAGCTATATTCATTAACTTTCTGTGCAGAAAGTAAAACAACTGCTATTTGGTGGTCTGCCCCACCTCCAACTGTGACCTTCTCTCAAGGACAAGTCTTTACCGGTACTGTTTAAATGATGAAAGTAAAATCATCGAGGTACTATTCTAGGGTGACGTATCAACTGAATGCACCTAAGCTGGAAGAGAAGTGCCCAGACTGCAAGAGGCCCACTGAGAATACCCTGAAGAGGACATCATTTCTCCTTTCTTCATTGATCTCTTCAAAAGTTGAAGAACTCAATTATTAAAGCACCTGTTATGGAAAAAAAATCATTTCATTGATTCATGGCCTATCCCACTGGACTTTTAGAAATCTCACAGGGGTAGAAGATCTGTCAATTTGGTTAGATTTATTTCTCATCATCTAATGCGCATATATATTATTAACAAGTAATATATACTTATAATATATACATATAATATATGTAGTAATTATGTAATATATTGTAATATATGTATATACAAACTATATACATATATAATATACATAAAAATATATTAATATATAATAATATATAATAGTATACAACAATATATATGTTGCACTCATTGGTAAATGAGTCCAAAGCAGTTGCTACTTTCTGCTAACTTGATCCAAACAGCATAATGTCATGAATCTAGGGAACTAATGTGATATTTTGTAGAAGTGAGAGATAATCAAGATCTCTTCAAACTCACAGGGCTGGAGAGTTATATACCTTTTTGAGGTAAAATTATTAAAGTACACTGCTGGAAGCAAAAAGCTTCAGGTGGTCTCTGTGGACGTGGACTGAGGAAAGGACATTTGCTAGACTGATAGCTGCATCCCGTGTATCAGCTCAACTGAATCTGCTCCACTAAAGGTAGCACTCTGGTACAGCAGCTACAACAGCAGTCACGACTTGATTAAGTGTGCAATAGTCAATTGTCATTCTCCTTGACCCATCTGTCTTCTCCACAGATCTGATAGGGGAGTTAAAGGGAGAGGGGATGGGAACAATCACTCCTGCACCTTTCAATCTTCCATGGCAGCACTCATTTCTGCAGTTCTTGTAGGGATGCAATACTGGTTTTAGTTCACTGTTTTTCCTGGTGGAGGCGACTCTAATGCTTCCATTTAGTGACTCCAATGGCTTCCATTTAGCCTTTCCAACCATAATAGCCCTTACTCCACAGGTCAGGGAATCAATGTGGGAATTTTTCCAACTTCTAAGTTATATGTATGTGTGTGTGTGTGTGTGTGTGTCTGTGTGTGTGTGTATTTCAATTATACATTCTGGAACTACAGAAACAACCACAGGAAGGGCTGTTCAGGGAACCACTGGACCTACTATGAGTCACACTTCAGCCAAAAATCCATTAATTCCATATCCTCCATAAGCTCCTACTTTATCCGGAGGGCCACAATGCTTGTTAGGGTTTCCTGGAATCAGTGTCAGTTCAGAGCCAGTATTCAGTCACCACTAGATAACTCAAAAACCACATGTTTATGCTGTACTAATGCATTTCCCTTTTGAGTGCTAGGCTGATAAAATACTAACTTTGAGACATTTAACCTTCATAAAGTCACACCCCAAGTGTCGCATCCTCAGTACAAGGAAGCTCCAAGTGCATCATCCTCCCTACAAGGAAGCTGTCTTAAGCAATGTTCACATTAACTGAAAACAGTGCTCACAGCAGGGTGCCTTTGACACACAAATGATATTCTGACCAGTTGGCAATACCATCACAGTGAATACAGTGCCTTATAAAGACAAAAACAAGACCAAAACAAAACAAAAATGTTATCGCCTAAACACTCGTGACTTGGGAAATGGAATTGGAGAGAAACCATATCAGCAAAGATTGGGATGTTCCTGGCTTTTATCTCGGGTTTTAAAACTTAGGTTCTGAGCAGGAAGAGAAGGAGAGCAGAGGGCTTTGAAAGAATGACAGGCAACATTCCAAGCAATTTTCTTTCACCCTAAGGCATGTTTTGAACACATACACTGATGAAAAAACGACCAGCTCCTGCAGGATGAAGGCTATCGCCTTCTCTGCTGGCCGTTGCTATGTTGGTATGATCACATGTGTGTAATGTAAACTAAGGATATTTGGTTTTGATAAAGCTGCTTCGGATGCATCAGAAATACAGGGCTAACATCGTGCTTGGTGTGGATGGGATCTTGAAAACATAAAACTGATGCTGGTGAGATCTTGACCAGAAGAGAGGAACATCAGCAACTGGCCATGCTGGCACCAAGACTTTGGGCTTTCCAGTAAGAAAAACAGAACTGACTGTCTTTTTGTTTGTTTGTTTAGCTTGGTTTGTTTTTTTCTGTGTATGTGTGTGTTGGGGGTGGTGTTGATACGGGCCAGAAAGCTTACATTGAAAACAAACTGCATAACAAAATCTTATGTGTGATAGAATTTGAGATACCCTGTTCCAACCTTGTCTCATTCCCTGATGAAGAAACGAAGTCATGTCTTCAGCAGGAGAATCAGTGTCAAAGCAGGGGTGAGACCAGAAGTCTCCTGACTTCAGCCCAATGTGTTCTTTTTATCATTTGATGAAGGGGCTAAGGACTATTTCCTGTTTTCTGCAAACACCAGGGCTTGAAATATTTCTTAACTGAGGTGACATTTCTGGTTTTGTAGGTATTTTGATTTTATCAGTGAATGCTAAAGGCAGTGCATTCCTAAGAGTGCCTTAACAGGCTAGGCCAGCTGAGTCAACCACCCAGACAACCGCCCCGGTGGATGACTCAGGAGAAAATGGCCTCTGATCCACTCTTCTCTTGCACCAAGGGTCACATTTGAATCCACTCTGGTCCATGGTAAAACAAATCACAGCTGCTCTTAAAGGCACTATAGGTTTCCTAGAGTGTGTATGTGAGTCGCCAGAGAGGAGGGAGCCTCAGTTGAGAAAATGCCTCTTTACAATCTGTAGGCATTTTCTTAACTAGTGATTGATTGGACTGGGCCCAACCCACTGTAGGTAGTGCTATTCCGGGGTTATTGGTCCTGGTTCTAAAAGAAAAAAGCAGGCTGAGCAAGCCAGTAACCAGCAGCCCTCCATTCTGGCCTCCAGGTTTGAGTGCCTGTCCTGACTTCCTTCTGTGATAAAGTAGAAGTCAAATAAACCCTTTCCTCCCCAACTTGCTTTTGGTCATTAGAAACCCTAACTAAGATATTACTTTTAAAGAATAAAACTAATTTTCACATTTGGGGATTGTCTTGGTTAGGGTTGTATCGATGTGAAGAGACACCATGACCAAGGCAACTCTTATAAAAGAAAACATTTAATTGAGGCTGGCTTACAGTTTTAGAGGTTCAGTCCATTATCATCATGGCAGGAAGCATGGCAGTGTGCAGGCAGACATGGTGCTGGAGAAGGAGCTGAGACTTCTACATCTTGATACAAAGGCAGCCTGGAGAAGACTGTCTTCCGCAGGCAGCCAGGAGGAGGGTCTGGATCACACTGGCCAGGCTTGAGCACATATGTGAGACCTCAACGCCCCGCCTCCACAGTGACACACTTAGTCTAACAAGGCTACGCCTTATCCAGTAAGGCCACACCTCCTAATAGCGCCACTTCCCATGGACCAAGCATATTTAACCGCTACAGGGATCATATGTGTGGCTTCCTGTCACACTGTTTTGAACTGAAAGTATATTTCTCCTAACGCACATTTTGAAGTTCTGCTCTCCACAGTGGCTGAGTTTGAAGACAGCTTTTAAAGAATAATCAAGGTTAAATGGGTATAGGTGGTGCCTTTCTCCTATAGATTTCATTATTTTTTTGTTTGCTTTTGAGACAAGGTCTCATATAGCCAAAATCAGCCTTTAACACACTGTAGCCAACATGACCTTGAATTCCTGATCCTCCTGTCTCTACTTCCCAAGTATTCATATTAGTCACACATGACACATGTGGCCTATGGACTGGAATTCCTATAGGAAGTGGGAGAGAGAGCTATCGTCATGGACGTGAAGAGAACATCGCCAGGAACTGGCCATGTTGGAACCCTGACCTTGGACTTTCCAGTTGATGAATCTGTTTGAAAAAGATTTCTGTTATTCAAGCCATTAAGTCTGCGGTATTTCACCATGAGACTGTGTTGACTAAGGGAGTCATGAATCTGGCTTCCATAGCATAGATAAAATGCCTGTTAATGTGGCCCCAGTAAGCCTCCTCCTGGGACACAAATTTCCTGTCTTTCAAATTCAGTGTTTGATAAGTGTGACTAGCCTTTGTTTAAAGAATATTTCACTTGGCTCTTTTGGTCTCTTGTTTCTTCCAAATAGTATAGTACCAGAGTGATAGTGATGATCAGGAAAGTTTGCGAATGATCTACTGCACCAAGCCCTGCCTTACTCTATCCATCTATCCATCTATCCATCTATCCATCTATCTATCTATCTATCTATCTATCTATCTATCTATCTATCTGTCTGTCTGTCTGTCTGTCTGTCTGTCCGTCCATCCATCCATCCATCCATCCATCCATCTCTCTATCTATCTATCCATCTATCTATCTGTCTTTGCTGAACCTGGGCCTCACACATGTTAGGCAAGTGCCCTATTACAGAGCTACATTTCCAGACCTGCCTTATTCTTTTATAAAATAGCTTATAACAGAATTTCAAATACATTGTTAACTGTAGCTAGAGAACTATGTAATATACCTTGCCTAACAGGAAGTCCATGTCATCTCCCTGAGGCTGTATTTGACCTCCTGGGTTTAGATACTTTGATTACATCATCACTGTTGTCCTCAAGCCTCTGCAATTGACTAGACCAATAAATTCAACTAACAGCGACTCTTACTTTATACATATTATTTCACTGATACAAATTTCTTCAAACTCTAGGAGAGTTGAAGTCTAGCAGTTGGACAATTACTGGCCCAACTTAAGACCCATCCCATGGGTAAGCACCAATCCCTAACACTATTAATGATACTGTTATGCTTTCAGACAAGAGCATTTTGTCTTCTGAGAGGCTCCACCCAGCAAGTGACTCAGACAGATACAGACACAGCCAAACAGTTGGTAGGGCTTGGGACTCTTATGGGAGAATAGGAATGATTGTGGGCTCCAAAGGGGATAGGAATGCCACAGGAAAACAGAGTCAACTAACCTGGACCCATGGTGCTCTCAGAGTCTGAGCATACATGGACCGGACCTAGGCCTCTCCACTGATATGTAGCAGATGTGCAGCTTGGTCTTCATATGGGTCCCAAACACCTGGAACAGGGACTACCCCAAAAGGTGTTGCCTGTAAGTGGGATATGTTCTGGCTGGGCTGCCTTGTCTGTCCTTAGTGGGAGAGGAAGTATCTAGCTTCAGAGACTTGAAGTGCTGGGGGGTGGGGGAGCGAGCGGGAAGAATACCCAGAGGTTCCCCACTCCCTTAGAGGAGAAGGGGATAGGTGATGGGGGGAGGATTGTGGGAGGGGCTGAGAGGGAAGGGACAGTGAGCAAGATGTAAAATGAATAAGTAAAAAAAATAAATTAAATAGAAAAAGATGAGTTGGCATTAAAGAAAAAGAACTAATCTTTAAAGAGAAAGAGAGGCCTAATGACTGTGCGGATGTCTATGGTAGAAAGGTGGTCAAGAGCGGCCTTTGTGGCTTGGAACTGACCAGTGGCTGAGTGTAGACAGACTCTTCAGAATTATTGACATGCCGCAAAACCACAGGCTTGGAGACAGTATTTTCACAAGGCAGAGGTTGAGCACAGGTCACCCCCAGGCAGAGGAAAATATTTATTGTACTATTTAAAGTTGTTTTCCTTTCTTTAAACAAACTCTCCTTTAATGTTGTAGTAGAATTTTCTTCTGGCACTTGTAGTTATGTGATTTTCCCAGGGATCCAAACCTCACTCAAGTCTCCTGAGTTTCATAGGGTAACAGCTAATGTCATGCTCCATTTTATAAGAAGACAGTCAATTAGTAAATCAATTAACTAGCACTGTGCCAGTAACTTATGGCTGGACATTCACATCAACTATGAATTAGGATTTATGAATATAGCAATCCTTGATTAAATAACTATCAGTTCCTTGTACAAAGTACAGAGTGAGGCCTTACTTTTATTGGGAAATATAGCTTAAATATACATCTCAGACAAATATATTATTTACATGTATGTACCGATTTTAATAAAAAACAAATTTCACATTTTATGCTATGTATTTTTCTTTGTTTAAGCACTAGCAATAAAGTTAACAAGACAT
Source organism: Uromys caudimaculatus (assembly GCA_028551405.1). Classification (NCBI taxonomy): domain Eukaryota; kingdom Metazoa; phylum Chordata; class Mammalia; order Rodentia; family Muridae; genus Uromys; species Uromys caudimaculatus. The sequence continues at coordinate 36,447,200 of CM052713.1, forward strand.
AGAGTAATTTGATTATTATTATATTAGTCATGAAAATTGCAACATTATGGTAACTAGAAAATTCCTTAGCATTCATAAGATAAACTCTTTTCATTTTACAGACTGTTTGAAGACCAAAGAGGGCAGGAGACTTGAGGCTTGTTCAGGCCTTATAAATAGGCAGAGCTTTTAGTTAGAGGAACAGCCTGTGTCATCTTGCAGTTCATACTCATGAGACACACACCTACCACTCCCGGCCATGAATTTAAACACCTAACTCTGACTGGAAGCTGGGGAGGCGTCAGAGGGCCTGGAGGGGAAGGAAAGCCTCTTTCCAAATGGAAATAGCTCCTGTCACTCACAAGGAGCCTTCCTGCATGAGCATGTAATTATCTAACTATTGGAAGAACGAGCAAGTCATGACATATGTGGGTTCTCCAATGTATGTCTTCCTAAGATGTCAGAAGTTGTGTACTGGTGAAGATAATTTAGCCAACAACTGAGCGATCTTTGCCTAGAACCTCCCAAACAAATCATGCTTTAATTCACTCATGTGCTCTTGGCAGTGGTTATGCCTTACTATCACCAAGGGAAGCTTTGAGATCCTCCTTACCCAGGAACCTTCTCTGACTAGTGAAGTCAGAATTTCTGGGCTCGGGCCCAGGCAAAGGTAATTTTTAAACACTTCCTAGCTGATGTGAATGTCCAGTCATGACTGAGAACTACTGAGTGAGACATTTAAACAAGCAAATTCAAAAACCAGAAAAAGATAAAAGAGAGAAAAGAAAGAAATGTCTTCCCCCCAACAAGGAAATGGAGCAGTGTTTAACTAACTACACCGAACAAATCTCCCCCATTACAGTGTGTCTCTGAGATGCATTCTTCTTTAAAATTTAATGAGACAATGTTTAAAGTCGATCCCTTAGTTATCAAGATGTACTATATTCTCTTCTTATGCTATTTTTCTCAACAAAATGTGCTTTAAGTGACTTTCTAGCCATCAGGAACTATCATTCACTGATGATGGGGAAGAACCGTTGTCATGAACTTTGTATATTAATGAATTCCACACGTCAGAACTATGCACTGGGCATTGCTATCCTCATAGTGTGTGAGGATAGTTGAGCTCCAGAGATGTTTAGTTGGTTGTGTAGACTACAGAGCTGAGCTCACAGCATCTCTGATGCCCACGCCTGGTATTTCTGCATTAGTTCTCTGTGTCCTCAGAGTGTGGTGGCATTGTGGCCCAGTTCCCTACTGAGGATCTACAACGCATGCTTTCCCCTGGACTTAGCAATAACATGGGGTCTCCAGCAAGTTCTCCTTTATTCTGAATTCAGTTTTCTTCATCTTATGAACTCAAAGAGATCAAGAATAAAAAAAGAAAGTGGTGATCATACTTTCTAAAAGGGGTGAAACTCTAGAGAATGGGTTGACAGTTCCTTAGGGATAGAAGTAGAAGGAATAGCATAGAGGCATGAGAAAGGGGATTTTTGAAACTTTATAAACTGTATTGTGGGAATGGGTACATAAATTTACACATTTACCAAACCCATACAGCTGTTTACTAGGATAGGAGAATATTTCACCATGTAGACAGTCTCTGATTTTGATGGTTCAACATAATGCTTCAGAGTTACAATGACATGGAAATGTATTCATACAACCATCCTGAATTTTGGTTTCAGTACATTATTCAATGAGCCACATGGGACAGACACTTTATTATAAATTAGGTACTGACTTATAACATTTTGTGTTACTCTAGGCCAATGGTTCCCACCCTGTGAGTCGTGACCCTTTTGGGGGTTCAATGACCCTTTCCCAGGGATAGCGTATCCGATATCCTGTATATCATATATTTACATTGTTATTCATAACAGTAGCAAAATTATAGTTACAAAGTAGAAACAAAAATAATTTTATGGTTGGGGGAGTCACCACAGCGTGAGGAACGGTATTAAAGGGTTGCAGCATTAGGACGGTTGAGAAGCCCTGCTCTAGACTAACTTAAGTCCTCAGTATGCTTAGTATCAGAGAGGCTAAGCTGTGATATTCAGGAAGAGACATGCTGTGTTTTTTTTTCATCTGTGGTTCCTATGTTTCATGTCTGGATAAAGTCATAAACATAATGTGAAAGTGAAGGTAAAATTGCCTAGGAAAACTAAGGGGACTCTCAGAAGCAAAAGTTAGGACATGAGAGAAGGGAGGGGCTATATGGTATGGCAGGCATGTGTGTGTGTGTGTGTGTGTGTGTGTGTGTGTGTGTGTGTGTGTGTGTGTGTGTGTGTGTCTATGCTCAACATACAATATATATTGCTGCAGACTTAAAAAAAAAAAACCAAAGACCTGAATTCCTTTGCCTTCTTGCCTCCCCCCTCCCCCATACCACAGCCACTTATTGCTGATTGGCAAGATGGAGCCCCGTTCAGTTATCCTCAGCTCATTGAAAACTGCTTCAAAGGCCAGTGTCCAAGCTTGATACGTTCTCACAGTTCAAATTCCTGGATGTCTAGCTGGTGGAGGTGGGACTATTTCTGAGCCCTACCAGAGGTTTGGCCAGCAGAGGGGGTGCCCTGGAGGGAGGCTCCATCAGACTGGAGCTGACAGGAACACTAGAAGCCTGGCTACAGCAGAACTGGTCTTGGGATTGCAGAGAATTTAGTAGTCATAACCTTACATTCCATTCCATAACAATCACAGAGGGAGAGGCACTCAGATCCAAACCAAAGTTGAAGAACCACAGAAACATTGGCTGGTCGCTGCACTCTTAGCTTCTCAGCAGAAAGATGGGCCTTTTGTGTCAATGTTCTCTACTCCCAGATAGTATGTGTTCCTTATTTTAAAATCAGAGCATGGCCTTACAAATCGAGGACAGAAGCCATAATTCTGCTGTGCCTGGAGATGGCTCAAAACTATGCCCCTGAAAAAACAAAATTACAACTGAGCTCTAGCTTCCATGGACTCCCTTTTATAATGTTTCTTTTAAAAAAAAATCTTCTCTTTCTTTTTCTAGTGTCAACTACAATTTAGCTATGTTGATAAATCCTTGAAAGAAAGACCTTAAGTTTAACTTTTTCTCAGAGAGAGAAAAAAAGAAAAGCTTGCCTTCCCATGTTCCCATGATCCATAACCCTAGGCAAGAAAATTAAATCCAGAAAAGATTGATTCCTTTGAAGGAGAAAAAGAGAAGAAAAAAAATTAACTAGGAGCTACAAGGTGGAAATTTGAGTGCTGTGGTCATTTCCTTTCCTTTAAAATGGAGATAAGCACAGTGTTTGCCTCCCTTTGCTGTATCAGATGAGTGCATGTGGAAAGGGGATGAAGTCTCAGAGCTGTTGCTGTGGTCCACCAGGACAAACTGCAAACTGGGATTGCTCGATTTTGCTATTAGTCCAACTAGTAGGAGTTAATGTTTCCCCTGAAGGACAAATACCAAGCATTTCACAAGAGGTCACAAGTCATCTTGCTCTGTGCTGGCTTAGAAACAAATTCAGCTGGAGAGAGTGGCAAATATCACAAGATCTCTTGCAGAACTGCAGAAACACAACTAGAGTTTGCTAGGCATTGTGGGTTTTCAGGCATGTGTTACTGTACAAAGGTTACTGGATGGTATCTAGGATAACAGAGAATGAGGAGTTTTCTGGAAGGTTTTTATTCCCGTTGCTCTACTGCTTAAATAGCCCATCTGGCAGGTTAGAGCCACCAGAACTGACTGTAACTACTGCTTTGGTTCAAGAGGCTTCTCAGATGCATTTTCAGTGCTCTGTGGAATCTTACAGGTGGAGGCACCCTGCTGGGTTTTGGAAGATCACTTTATAGACTGGGGGAAAAAAACATAGTTAGGAGCCAAGCATCACACGTATACAGAAATTTGACATTTTAAACATGTCATTCATATGTCTCAATGTCAGTTTATGGCCTTACATTGAGCTATAATTCACTTACTCTCAATATCCACACTTTACAAAATGAACAGTCCAATGGTTTTTATCTTCACAAAGTCATGTAACTATGATCTGTCCCATCATTATTCTGAAAACACCCGAACAAACCCATATTGATCAGCAGTCCCTCCCTGTTCGTCCACCCTCCTAACTATACGCAACCCCAAATCTGCTTTCTTTCTGCACAGGCTTGTCTCTTCTGGATGTTTTATGTAAATAGAATCATGTAGTACATGATCTTTTGTGCCTGGTCTCTTTCACTTAGCACCACATTTCTCAGGTTCATCTGCATTGCAGTATATATCACAATTTCCTTTTTTATGGTCAAATACTATTTTGTTATAATTTGCTGTTGAATCTCTCACTTGCTTTGTGATCCATCCAACTAGTCATGGTCACACTGAGAACCAGCCTTGACTCTGAATGCCTGTAGGATTTGGGAGATCTTGCATGCCCACGCCTGAGCTAGTGTGGACCTGAAAATGAGCTGACGGAGACTGACTGCAGAGGCTGCTGGTGAACATATTTGTCTCATTACAGAGGTAGCCCAAGCATCATAAATGCCACAAATAGGACAGAATTTAAAAAGGCACAGAGGGTGGCAGATTTAGAATTAGGGCGTTTTGCTTTTGTCTCATGACAGACTGCCTTATGGAATCTTACACATGGATTGAATTGCTTTCAAGTATAGCAGTCAATGATAATATGAAACAGAAATGCTCTCACAATGGCTGGGTCTCTAGTTACCCACTGTCTGCAATAAGAATTAGGAAAGGGTGGGGCTGCTCAAGAATCTCCTGCGACAACAATGTGTGCACCTAAAAAGACTTAAGCCTTGCAAAATTCCATATTGTTTTTTATTGATTATCTGGTAGACACTGGCCATGTGTGGACAGTGTCTGAGATACAAATACTGAGTGAGCACACAGACAGTGACAAACTGTGATACTACTAAGATCAATAAAGAACATAACAGGAGCTAGATAGGGGTTCCTCTGGTTAGGAGTCAAAGAAAGCTTTGCTAAGGTAACACTGTTAAGTAAAGACGCGGGGTGTGATGAATTCTTAGATGTAAAAACAGGTCCTTTGTCTCATAATTGTCTTGTGAGGACTGATGCTGCTGCTGTTACTTCTTCTTCTTGTTGTTCTTCTTCTTCTTCTTGTTCTTCTTCTTGTTCTTCTTCTTGTTCTTGTTCTTGTTCTTGTTCTTGTTCTTGTTCTTGTTCTTGTTCTTGTTCTTCTTCTTCTTCTTCTTCTTCTTCTTCTTCTTCTTCTTCTTCTTCTTCTTCTTCTTCTTCCTCTTCCTCTTCCTCCTCCTCCTCCTCCTCCTCTCCTCCTCCTCCTCCTCCTCCTCTCCTCCTCCTCCTCTTCCTCTCCTCCTCCTCCTCCTCTTCCTCCTCCTCTTCCTCTCCTCCTCCTCCTCTTCCTCTCCTCCTCCTCCTCTTCCTCTCCTCCTCCTCCTCCTCTTCCTCTCCTCCTCCTCTCCCCCTCCTCCTCATTCTCCTTCTCCTGCTCCTTCTCCTCCTCCATCTTCTCCCTCATTTCTAACCCTACAGGTCCTTTCTGTATATATCATGGCTTCGGCTTAGTATTATGAAATTTCCATATGTTCCAAGCTGTGTCTATATGTTTCTCATGGTTTTCCATCTCCTCTCTCTCACGCCTTTAATCCCAGCACTCGGAAGGCAGAGGCAGGCGGATTTCTGAGTTTGAGGCCAGCCTGGTCTACAGAGTGAGTTCCAGGACAGCCAGGGCTACACAGAGAAACCCTGTCTCGAAAAAAAAAGAAAAAAAGAAAAAAAAAAAAGAAAGAAAAAAATTGCTTAAAAATTAAAAATAAGAGATAGCTATGATATAAAAACAAACAAATGTGGTCATGCAAAGCAACTGGAGAAGAGTAGCAGGGGCTGTGGTAGAAAGCTTGTGGTTCTGTAGAGCTGTGAGCAGATTTTAAATTTCTTTCTTTATTAGCATATTCAGGTTTGTGCCCCCCCCCCCATGCAGTGAGCAGGTGTGGATGTAGGGCGGTATCAGAGGATGTTATGGATCACGGGACTTGGACAATGTGATGATCTGTTGAGATGGATGTCCTCTCCTCAGACTTTTCTCTCTCATGTTATTTTCAGGGAAAAGTGGTTCTTCAGTATTACTGAGATGTAACTTGCTATGATGAGAGTGAAGATAGAACCAAGCATTCTTTTCAAAATAACTAAATATACCTAGCTGGGAGCTGAAGCGCCATGCTTGTTTATATACATGATGTTTATGGCACCTTACACACATTTTAGGCATTATTTGTTCTCATTCATAGTGATGGTGGTAAAGAACTGGTAATATTTAGAATGGCAGTGAAGGAACACTTGATGTTACTGAACAGAGGGCTGTGACTGAAGTGAATAGAAAACATCTGGAGAACATGTGGTCTATTAAACATCTGGGAGCCATCAAAGGCAATTGTGGTAAAGGCATTCCAGATGGTTCTATTGCCACTTCCCTGTACTTCATATCCCATTTGCCAACATCAGACGACAACGGGCAAAGATGAGCATGGTAAGTGTTAACCAAATGCTTTGCCATTCAAAGCCTAGGAATGGAGACTTCTCAGCTCAGTGTGTTCCATTCCATTGCCTCAAATTTCTATAACAATTTAGGTCATGGTGGCACAGGCATCCATTTTGATAGAATATGAATTCTTTAATCTTTCTATAGAATAGATCCAATGATATGTATAAATAGCTTCCAAACGTTTTAATTGGATTTCTATGCACAGAAATGCCATAATTGGAGTTTGAGTCATCTAATACACATGGCCTGCATTTGTTTGTTTGTTTATATATTAATTTGTGATGTCTTTAGACTGTACCACCCAAAACAAATACTCAGATCTTGGTAATAGTTAACATCTAACCACAAGAGCTGTGTCTCTCTTCTCTCTCTCTCTCTCTTTCTCTCTCTCTCTCTCTCTGACCAATCTCAAATTCCTTACTCCACACATTTCCTTTTATACCACAGAAGATGCATATGCATGAGAAAAAATATGAGAAAGATATTCAGCACAAACAGAAACCAGGAAATACAAATCTTTATTGTAGCAAAATAGCACCTTTGAGCGAGTTCATTGATCAATATGGAGAAAATCTGATAATAAAACTTGTCACAAAGGCTAGCTCTTCACATTTACAAAATGTACAAGTGCCTAGATCCATAGGCATTAAGAAGACTGACACAGGAAAATGGAGCCATAGAGTCATATGTCTAAGACCCAGAATAGGAAACAAACCATGGCACCTGCTCAACAGGAGTCTGGTACAAAATGTTCTTCACCAAAGCCCTTATCACATTAATAAAATCTTATGATTACCTTCATATAAAAATACACCTCTAATGTTATTCATCAAACTTAAAAAACAAAAACAAAACACTGAGAATCTCGAAACTACCTACACATTAACATTGTACATGTGCTTAAATGACACAATTCAACCGGTGTGGATTATTAAGATCAAATGCAAAGAGCCATTTATAGTAGATGTTCATAATGCATTGGAGAAGGGCAGATTAGAACTCTATGCTCATCATAGCATCATTATTATAAAATAAACATGCACATACAAATATAAGACCCATTTTATTGTACTAATAATATATGTTGGGTTCCTGGGAAATGTTTACTTCTAAAATGTGCTTCTGTATACTACTTCTCCTTAAAATAGGCATGTCTTTTTGTTGAAATTTTTATAAAAGCAAACTTAATAAAAAGTGGTGGTTCCTGGCTAGGCATGGTATTGCATGCTTTTAATCTCAGTACTCAGGAGGCAGAGGCAGACCGATCTGCAAGTTGCAAACCAGCCTGGTCTACAAAGGCAGTTCCAGGACAGCCAAGGCTACACACTGTCTGGGCGAGGAAAGGAAAGGAAAGGAAAGAAAAGGGAAGGGAAGAGAAGCGAAGGGAAGGGAAGGGAGGGGAAAAGGGAAAAGGGAAAAGGGAAAAGGGAAAAGGGAAAAGGGAAAAGGGAAAAGGGAAAAGGGAAAAGGGAAAAGGAAAAAGAAGAGAAAACCGGATCCCTTTACACCAGAACACCTTTTGGGTTAGAGACGGCTATGTGAAGAGATAGCTTCCTTACTCTATACTCACCCCAGCAGACAAGTGTCTCCTGTGAGGGTGGCCTCCCTTTGGAAACACTGTGTTAGGAGGCCACAGACATATTATTAGTTCACTGGCTTAGTCGCAATCTGAGTCCTGATCTGCGATCACTCAGCAAGCTGAAGAGGGAACAGAAAACCTCAAGTGCTATGAAGAGAGTGTGAAGATTCTACTAATCAGGGGACGGAAACTTCTGGAAGGTAAAGAGTCCATTTTTCAAGGACTTTAGCAGCTAGTTCATTATTAGAAGAGAGACATATATCTGAAGACGTTTAGGGATTGGAAATGTGGCATCTGGAACTGGGGGTTGGGTGCCAGGGAGCGTGAAAGGGCAAGGATTGTCTTCTGTGTTGTGACAGCAGAAGTCCTTTTATTAGGCATTTCCCAAATGTTCAATCACCTTGATTTTTGACAGGATAAGCTGAATATTGAGAGACATCCAGTTAGTCCCTGACCCTATGGGGACTGTGGCTGGTCTATTTCTGGGTAGGAACAATCATCATAAGACCAGACTTCCACTTTCTGGTACCTGGCTAGCCAAACACCTTTCAGGCATTAAGAACCAAAGGCAGCTCAAAGGTGCTATACCTAAAAGTTTCTCAAATCCATGGGCATGATGATGCCTTTTGAAGTGACAGGATACCGTCTCAAAGCTTTGAAGGACTTTGGACTCTGTGAAGATCAGAGACTTAACAATACAATAGCATAAGAATCAAAGAAGTCATAGTTTCCAGGATCTTTCAAATGGAGTTTTAGGAGACTGATGTGTTTTCTACTGGAGATTACTGGACTCAGCTTTATATTGTGTAGTTCACTAAAAGTAAGGACAAAGCAAAAGTACTCAGGATACCTAGCTCCAGCAATGGTAGCATGGACTCCTGTGTAGGAGCCATGGCTCTGTTATTATTCCATGAATGGACTCTGCATGGACTAAACACACACTATAGATTATTTGCTGTAATACTTAACCTTGCAAGGAAGCACATAATCATTACTATTTCATAATGAAAAAAAAATGCATCTCAGAAAAGTTATTGTTAACCTTCCTAAAATCTATAAGATGAGTAAGGAAATGTGAATTCAGGATGCTCTGCCTGTACCCTCTTCCACGGAAATACAGTATGTGTATGCATGGAAGACTACTCAGCCTTTGCTCTCTTCCCCCTCCTCTCCCTCTTTTCCCCCTTGCTTTAGTGGCAAACACATCTATTGGGAAAACAGTTTTGTTCTTTTAACCTCTGTCCACACAGGAAGGTGTGAGCCAATTATGTAAGCAACCATGGCAGTGCTACTTTAATTGTTGGTTGAACAAATGACCATGTAGTTCTTGCAGAACATGTTATTAGCCCTTCTGAGAGTGTGGGCTAATAAGGAGTTCTCTTGAAGTCTAGTCTCTTCTTCAAAGAAACTTCTCATCTGATGCCAGGAGTCTGACAGAACCTTGAACCATAAGTATAATTAGTTATTTATCAGAGCCTTATTCAATTGACCAGGCATGAGAGGTAGTTTTGTCTGTTGCCTGGTTCAAAACTCTGCTGTGATAATTGGGAGCAACCCAGAAGCAAAAGTGTCCCATAGGAATTTGATATGTTGGTTTTGAACTCCAGCGAAGGATGCAACTATTACAGCACTCAGAATGTCCCTCTGCAGCCCACAGTCTTGCAACGCTGTCCCTCTGCTGACAAGTAAGAAGAGGGAGTCTGTGTCTACCAAACACCTATTACCTGGCAGCTGACTCCTCATATAAGTTCTCCATTTAATTCTGAGTGCAGCACTCTGTCTACAGGATGCCATGTCAGAGTCTCTGTTTCACCTTGGACTCTTCAAAGAGAAAGAATGACAAATGAAAGAAGAAACCAGGGAAGATCCAGATGGCCTTTTGAACAGTTGCTTCATTTAGAGACTGCAACCCAAGCCATTTGAAACAGTACTGGGGCCAGAGGCATAACTCTGTAGGTAGAGGAGCTTGCTAATCTGAGTTCAGTCCTGATACTCCACAGGATAGAAGGAGAGAATTGATTCTCACACATTGTCCTCTGATCGCCCCCACACATGTGTCCCCTCAGTAAACAAACAACACCTTGATAAAAGTTAAGAATACAGACACAGGCTTTCTTTTCCCAGGCCTTTAATCTTTGGAGGATGGCTTAGTGTACTTGACCTCGACGCTCTTAAAGTAGGCCTACATTTCATTAGTTCTAGACTCCAGTGACCTGTAGTGTGTCTATGGCTGGGTCAGTCCCTCGTTTCTGTGATAGGAGACAAGCACACAGCATAGCACTGTAGCATTCATAAGACGCCTCAGAGCATGTCTCTATGTGGCCACATTGAAAGCACCTTCCCAAAAGCACCATCAAGGTTCTGTTTTTGACTTCCCGGGTTTCTGTGTCTATATCCCTTGCTCTTGTATTAAGCACATTTAGGGTTGAAAAGTCCTACAAACTTTTTCCTGGAAACTAGTTTTCTCCTGGACAGAATGCATAAAGAGATATTTTTGAGGAAAGCAAGGAACCCATTTGTAACCACAAGTCTTGATTCATATTTTATTTATGTTCCCACCCTAGTCTTTTCTAGATTAGAGGATTTATTATTTATTTCTGATATATTTACTAAAACATTTGCAATTTATTTTTAAAGGTTTATTTTGGGAACTTAACAAAAAAAACTGTATTTGTGGTTCAAAAATATTTGGTGTGTCTTCTACTTAGTTCTATTTTTGAGAAGTCCATTACTGGATTAGATCTATCCCAGAATAGCCTGGGTGGGTTGCCAGTGACTGTACACTGAGGTGGTCTTTTTTCTGACTTATGGCTGTGGAATGTTCTACCTTTCTTCCATAGAGTTCAGTGTCTTCTTTAAGACAAAATGAAGCAGCAGGAAACGTGCAGATCTGGAAGCAGAGTCCAGGAAAATAAAAGAGAGAAAGCTTAGAGCTAGCTCAGATCATTAGCAATGGTTTTGGAAACACAGGAAAGAAAAGCAGCACTTCATGTCTGACACCTTGAAAAGGCAGGAGAGCCTACATCAGGCAGAGTAGAGGGAACAGTCATTTCCAGCAGTTGAAACCCAAGTGCAGAAAAGAATCCAAAGGGGGAGACTCTTACACCAAAGGGAAGGAACAAGAAAAATCCCTCACGACCATCATTTAACTTGAAATTAAATGCTAAGTAAGCAAAGTTTAACCTAGAACACTTTAGGACATACAATAAATTTGATGAACTATTAAGCCTTTTAATTAGGGGCGGTATTCACCTTCAGTAGACTGAATTCATGTGGATAAGAAGTGTAAGTTGGAATTTCTTAAATATTCTATGTATCTCTCAAAGGACAAGAAGTCTATTGACACTCAGCTCCCATACACATCATAGGAACCAACAAACTGTCAGAAGCAGGATGTTTCTGAGAAGGAGAGAAATGTCTAACACGCTAGCTCAAAGCAGTGGTTCTCAACCTGTGGATCACAACCCCACTGGGAGTCACATACCAGATTTCCTGAATATTAGTTACTTGCATTTCAAATCCTAGTAACATCAAAGTTATTACAGTTATGAAATAGCAACAAAATAATGTGTGGTTGGGGGTCACCACAACATGAGGAACTGTATTAAAGGGCTGCAGCACTAGGAAGATTGAAAACCACTACTCTGAAGGATATTGCTTTTGTCTTCTCCAAACTGATTCCTGTTAGGCATTCAGTTGCTTAAAGATAGTCAGAGAGAATAACCCTGAGTTGAGAAAAGTTGCTATGATTCTGAAAGATATATATTGGTCTTTGCAGGACTCCCAACAAGTTGTTAGACCAGCCATGTTTGACACCTTGCCCTTGCCTGTGCAGGATTTTAAAAGGTTCATTTTTTTTTTTTTTGAGGTAGTGTCTACATGCTTTAAAGGAAGGTGGGTGAAAATATGGAATTAACAAGAAATAAAATCACGTGAGGTTGTTAAATAAGTCTGGAGATCTAAAGTATAGTACAGAAACAATAGTTAATCATGAATTATATGCTAGAAATGTGCTAGAAAAATAGATTTGCAGCTCTTTTGGTACATATGTAGCAATGAAAGACAGTAGATATATGAGTTTATTTGACTAATAATGTGTATATGTATCAAAACATCATGTAGTATACTATATATATGTATATATATATGTATATTACATTACACAAATACACACACACACACACACACACACACACACAGAGACACGAAGGCTTTGTTGTAGGGTTCACACACATGTTCTTCTCACCTCAGTTTCTCAGGTCCTGGAATTTCAAGTTACCCCACCACAGCGAGCCCTAGGACAGTCTATGTGGATGTGATCCACTTATTACCTGAGTCAAAGGTCTCTATTCTCATCTTTCCACTTGGTTCAAAGAAGACTCTTAACTCTCTCTACATCCTTCTGTTTCTTAGAGAACTCACACAGGGAGAGTTCTGGTAAATAAAGAAACCAGGCTAGGACCGGGAGGTGCGTACAGGGAAGCATTCTCCAGGCATTAGCTAAATATCTGTCAGGTTAGTGGCTCTCAGAACTTAGTCCCTACGCCACCAGCATCAGTATCATTGGGGATTTGTTAGAAATATAAGTTCTTACAACCAATCCCAGAAAACAAGAATTAAGACAATAGTTTTAAGTATGTTTGTCTCTCTTCAGCTGCTGCACACCCATGGGACTGTTTTTTTGTTTGTTTGGTTATTTTTTTGTTTTGTTTTGTTTTTTGAAATTTAGCAATGGAAGAAACAATTACACTGGGGATCGTAGTCTTGGAGTGGTTTCTCAGCTACTAGGCTGTCTCTTTCTTTGCTCTGGATTAGATCCTACCAGGTTATTCCCAATGAGGGAAAGGAAATAAGAGTCAGAAGTTCACAATGTGGGACTCTGGGAGAAAAGTGCTCTGAAGCAGTCTGGTGTGAGAATCCTGCTCTCTGTGTCTAAACAGAGGATGAGTAACCTCCATGCAGGCTAGCTTTAGATAATAGATAACTGCCTTCCCCTGACACCAGATCAGTGACTCACACACCCGGTGACTCCTCAGTGTGCAGACGCACCACTGGATCCTCCCTTAAAATGTCATTACTGTTCGACAAAGGAGCTAAAACCACTCAGTGGAAAAAAGACAGCATCTTCAACAAATGGTGCTGGGTCAACTGGCGGTCTACATGTAGAAGAATGCAAATTGATCCACTCCTATCTCCTTGTACAAAGCTCAAATCCAAGTGG
>CM052713.1:36460990-36494593 GCA_028551405.1 Uromys caudimaculatus
CCAAAGAGGAGACCCAGAAAAGGGGAAACATTGGAAATGTAAATAAAGTATCAAAAAGAAAAAAAAAAAAAAGAAAAAAAAAAAAAAGAAAAAAAATGTCATTACTGAACAGGCAGCAAAAGCACAGGAAGAGTGTCTGTTTAGGCTTTATTTTCATATGATTTGGGGGAATCTCAGATAAGTCAGCTATCATGGGAAATGCCTATCAAAGGTACCTGAGAAGGATGTTTATGGTTTGCAATTGGGGCTCCAGAAACTTCCTCATGTTAAATCAGGAGCTGTGAGTCATCTGTCTCTGTCTTGAACCCGGGGGCCTGTTTAGAGTTTGTCATTTTACAACAAATAGGCAGGCCTAGTGAAAAGGGGAAAGGGTTCTCCAGACCAGGCAGGAGAGACGCTTAGGTGTCATCCTTGTAACTGCTCTGGCAGGCAGGAAGAGTAACTCTAAAAAGATATTTGCGCCCCTCAGTTGGGCTATCAGAAGGATCAAGCAATGGTTCCTGAGAACTTAGAATTTCTCCAGGAACCCCCATACTGGGTGAAAGAAAGAGCTAAAAACCTGGTGCGAGATGGAGGGGGAAGGATAATTCACACAGTTTTGGTCACTTGCCAGGTCACCATGGAGCCCAGATAAGGATGGTTAGCTATGAATACCTCTTTAAACTTAACCCTTATCCAAGGACTCCTCGCAGATAGGTTTGGAGAATCGCTGATCCTCTTTGTATCTCTTCTACATGTGGTTGAGCTGAATTAACCCCTTCTTTGTCCTTTCACTATTACTTACATGTTTGCTGGTCACAGTGAGGACAACGTAGCTTGTTAGGACCCCAACACCAAAGCTCGGACATAACAATTCTAGTAATATCTAGACCTTGGTTGTAAGACTTGAAGAGATGACATCTATCCCTCTCAGTAGAGTGAAGACATCCAAGAAAATTATAATGGAGGAGAGTAACTATAGGTCTTCAAGGCAGTCCCCACTCCCAAACTGTGAGGTCTTTGAAAAGACAAACTGTATTTTAATCTTAGGTACCCAGCAAGTGCATGGTGAAAGATAAATCCTGAAAATTTCTTGGGTGAATGATGAGTATATGAACCTTAGAATTAACCTTTGGCTTATGCTTCAAGAGTCCATTAGTAAGATATGGTGTTAAAATGGCCCAGATTTATAAGAGCAGGAACATGAGTTTCTATTTGGGAAACTGATAGTATAACATCACCTATTTATTAAGTAGAATTATAGGACTCTTAAATCATTTAGTAATATTTGGTTCAACTCCTTCATTTCAGAATGATAAATAGTCCATGTGAGATAAGCTGAGTGCCTGAGCTGCTGCATATGTTGCAGTATAATAGGGCCCAGCCTAGTGTACATGTATAGGACACATATGCACCTATACAATACAAGCTTATAAATTTAATGGATCTATGACTTCTGGCCATTCTTACATCTGAACACAATTGCCTTTGTGTGTATGTGCGTGTGCATGCCTGGGGAGTGTAGTGTATGCGTGTATCAGCATGAGGCTGTGTTATCGAATGTGCTCCTTCACAAGTGCATGGAGGTCAGAGGCCAGCACTCAATATCTTCATTATTGCTCTCCACATTATTTTTAATTTGCTTTTATTATTAGTGTGTTTGAGGAGGCACACAAGCCACTGTGCACACATGGGGGTCAGAGGACAAGCCTTGGAAATTTTGTTCTTTTCTTCCACCTTTATGTGGACTCTGGGAAAAAACTTGGGTTTCCATGTTGGCAGATGGACAATTCAGAAGTTTCTCTTGTTGCTGAAGGAAGAAAAACTCAGGTCAACTCGCACACAGCGCATGATACCTCTGGTATTTTGTTGTCCAACGAAAATTGCATGATCGTGTTGTACTTCAAAGGAAGCAAAGAAGTGTTATCCATAATGAGCTCAGAAATTTGCAATTTCTGCAAACTATCCTAATGACTACCATACTGACAATTTTTTCTTCCATTTGCTTGTTTGTATTTTCTAATTTTTTTTAACTCAGCATGTATGATGCTTGACTAATAAAAGTCACCGTTCAGACATATGGCCCTAATCTTGAGTGTATGGAATGCTGGCTATTTTATTTTTATTGCCTGACAAAATACTTCTCAGTTTTGGTATTTATTCTCTTAACCAACATATTTTGCTACCCAGTTTGGTGATCTTGAAAGTTTTGAAAAACATTTAAATTATCACCAGCACGCCACCAGGCATTCTGAGCATAACATGCCAGGAATATTGTTTCTTGAGTGAGCACCTTTAATATGCTTATTTCATTGACTCTGAATTCATTCAATTTAATTTTCCTATGGTCATTAGCTCATCATTTGGATATTAATCATTATAAACTTTGTCATGAGACTTGGTGAAGTGGAACTCCTTTTGAAAACGATTTTGTTTTTCCTTTTAAAGTTATGTGCAGACATGTGTGTTTCTGCATGTTCATGTACGTGGGGGCAGTGCCTGTAGAGTCCAGAAGAGGACGTTGGAGTCCCTGGAGCTGGAATTGCAGGGAACTGAATTCTAGTCCTTTGCAGGAGCAGTACATGCTCTTAATCCCTCTGTCCTCCCTCCTCAAACTCCTTCATGCTCATCTGATATTTTGATTTGAGTTGACATTAATTACTTGATCTTCAAAATGCATTCTTCCCCCACCCCCAGGGATCAAGGCAGTATTTCCTGAGCCAATTTTTTTTTTTTTTTTTTTTACTATTTTGCTATTTAGTTTACTCTTCTGTGATCTTGATGGAGAGCAAGAGTAAGCCTATTGCTGTATAAATCAGAATAGCTCTTTGCTGGTCCCCAAGCATGCTTTATGTTTCTCTCCCTAGATGTTCCCTGATGGGTCAACAGATGTGCTCCAAAAATCTGTGTTGACTCCTTCACACTATAGGGTAGAGGGCTGGCACAAGCTGATAGTTACTGCTGTAAGTCACACGGATTTAGAATCACTTGGAGACAAGCTCCTGGAAGGTTGAACAGAAGTTGGAAGACTCATGCTGATTGTAAATAATGTCGTTCCATGGGCTTGGGGTCTTAGGCTGTATCATAAGGAAGAAGCTAGATAAATCTAAAACTATGTCAATCCCTGCTTCCTTATTGCAGATTCAGCTATGACATGCCTGTCACCATGCCTCTCCTGCCAGGATCCACCTCTCTTCAAGCTGTGAGGCAAAATAAATCTTTCTTTTCTTAAATGGACTTTGTCAGGTGTTTTTTCACAACAACGAGGCAAGTAAGAAACACATACATGTCCATAAAGGGCTCCAGGGATCTTTCTCAGAGCAGTTGGGGTTTTCCCATGACCCTTAGGCTGGAACTCCAGGTCCAGCCTTAGAACTGCAGTAAGCACAGTTTCTAGAAATAAACATATAAAGCAGAGCAAGACATTTTAAAAATGTGAAGCTTTGGAAATTTATAAAGTGTTGTTTTAGGGTAGCAATTGGAAATTGAGAAGAGTAAAGCAGACAGGAACTATGAAGAAAAACAAAATGAAAAAAGAAAGTGGTATAAAAAAAATTACTGTTGCATAAGGTCAGTCTATAAAGATTAATTCAAACTGCACTATACCATACAAATGCATGCATGTATAACCCCTCCTATTTTAAAGGTACTATGTACCTTAAGGTACTGAGGATATAATGCAGGGCCTGGAGCATGGTGGGCAAGTGGTTCACTGGGGATCTAGGTTCTCAAGCTACATTATGGATAAAGATATTGCAGGCCCTTTCTTTCTAGAACAGCTTGAGAATAAAATCAAAACTCGCATCACCTCCTGTGTGCTAAGCACCTACCAACAGTGGTGAGGAATCTAGAGTGGACTGCTATCCGATTAGAATTTACCAGAGCAGAAGATAATTTCTAAGCAGTAGAACATGGTAAGAACTCTGATCAGTACAGGATGCCAGAAGTAAGCTCTACCAAGTCTTCTCTAACTTAAAGGAGAGTGGGGAGGATTGGAGACATCTTGTTGGTAGAAGTGTTATTTCAACGGAAAGAGAAAAGGCAGATAAGTGATTCCATTTCCTTGTTTGTTTTGCCAAGCTGAAGAGGTCGGCAGAAAGCACTCCTGACTTATGGAACAGTAACATAATGAACTCAGATTGGAGCTTTTGAGAGTCATCAGTATTTGGGGAGCTTATGGCCAGGACAAGGCACATCTCTTTTCGCCCCACCCTGTCTTTCCTTTAGACAACACAGAAAGCGAAGCCACTGAGTTCATGGTTCAGCAGAGTTCCCAGGACCCCAGGACTGGCCATTGCCCCACAGTAGGACCATCCATACACAACACAATTATTTGTTTGTTCTAACGTGAGCATTTGCTACCAGCTATAAGGATAACCACTGACCGTCTGCTTCTACCTTATGTTATTGCTATCATATGGAGGCAAATAATGAAGTCTCTCTTTGGCCTTAGTTTTTTCTTTTCTATTTTGCTTCCATATCTTGACCTTGGCTTTACTGGCATAATAATCAAGTACACTGAATTTAGGACTAAAGGAGATGCAAATAAGATTCAAAAATAGCAGATTGCATTTTGACGATGTATTTGTCCATAACCGGTATCACCTCTGTGTGTGTTGCTGGAATCTCGTCCTCCAAGAGAACTGCTTATCATAGGGCCTAAAAGGAGTGGCGGAAGGCTTGAGCAAAAGCTTGGATCGTTCCCTGAATTCTTTTTTAAATTAAAAAAAAACCCGTTCCCTCCCAAGCTATACTTACTGTGCTTGAAAGTTTCAGAGTTGGACATGTGGAGAGAAAGGAATATATCTGCATAACAGGAAGCAGAAGGAAATTCTTGCCTTTCAACTGAATTATACTTGGAAAACTCATGATGATTCTTAACAGTTATATGGATCCGATCTTTTGGTGCATATCCACAAAATAAGATTCAATTGTAACTCGATAAAGATTAGACAAAGCCAAATATCCAAAGGAGAAAGAAACTCTTGTGTTGAAGCCTAAGATTGGGGGAGGGAGTAAAAATATCCCAGATTAAGCTCAGTCATGGAAGAAAACAGGAATATTTCAATCGCCGGCAATCCTGTTTTGTGAGGTGTTTTGGTATAGAATTGGAAGAAACATGGGGAAAAGAAATTAGTGATATGAAACAGAACTCCGGCAGAATGTAGAGGTGAGCCTGGGAGCAGCTTTAGGGTTTAAAGACAGCAGAGAGAGAGGCGGGGAGATTTGAAAAAAGTGATTGCCATGGTCAATAGATAGATGCTGTTTGCACAACAGGTCCTATTTTGAAACTCTTACCAGTTAGACTTTTCTCAGTTGTGACATCACAGAGAAAGATGCAAGGATGCAAAAGTGTGCCAAAAAAGGTGAAAATTAACTTGGGAGTAAATTTCATACATTCTGTCACTGAAAGCCATAATGATAGTAAGAACATTCTGCATCCTGCACAGTATTAATGGCCATCCACTCATTGGTTAACTACTTATTATGCATCAACAATATGTGTATTTATTGAACTAAGGAGAAATCCAGTATTGTATGCTGTAAAGAAACTTACATATGAAGTCTCACAGAAATCTTTAACATCTAAATAATATGCCCACATATAAAAACACTTATCAAGATCTAAAATTTCATGACATCGTGGTATAATGGTCAATATATGAGAATCATGAGCTCAAGGCCAGCCTAGGCTGGATAGTGAAATTCTCACTGGAAAAACATTATTGCCTTTTGATTTCAGAGGTACCAGTGCATTCGGATCATCTGCCTGATCTTCAAAGGTGCAAGTATGCTGTAGCTCATTTGGATTTCATCAGAAAAAAGGGATTATGAGTTATAATCCTAAACATCCCTTCTAGTCGAACTTCTTTTCCATTGTTTGCCTTTCTACTAATGTACAGAATGAGGTTAAGATTGTACTTCTCACTATAACAAGTACCTGACTTGTAAATGAACTTTTGGTCCACGTTTGTGAACTAGATTCATGTCAGAGTCTACAGTCGTTCTACAGAGACAGTCTATGAAAGGGGCAGTGATAAACAGGCACATACTGGGCTCCATGATTCAGCCCTTCAGCAGAAATAGTTGATTGGGTTATCATCTCAAATATCCCCGTGTGTGGGATTACCAATAACGGATAATGGGCGAGGAGTTAGATTTGAGCCTGCATTTAGATTTATGGAAATGTCTAAGTGGTTATAGAAATGTCAGTAGAAGTGGAAACACGTATACATTGTAAAAAACAGTAATTACCAAGATGTAGTCCATGGGCCAATAGTACCAGCATCACCTAGAAACTAGTTCATACCTCCCTGTAGCTCTAAACCAAGGTCTGAGATAGGTACCAACAATGTAAGTTTTCCTTACTACCAGGTAATCAGAATGCTGCTAAAATTGTGTGACCCACTGTTTTAAATGGAGCAAAAGAGAAGCCATGGGAGTAGCCTAATGCAGGGTTTCCTTATCTTTTCTACTCATGACACCTTTTGGTTTGGGAAATTTTATGTAATCCCAGGTATATACTATAGATATAGAAATCAAACTTATATTGATAATAAATTATATATTTATCTTTAAAATGACCTTTGTATAAATAAAATTTTGCTATTTCTAAAGATGAAGGCAAATTTACATACTAATGAGATGAATGTGCTTGCTCATTTTTACATGAAGATTAAATATTGGCTGAATATTTGATTCTATATCTCAACATTTTTCAGAGTTGATTGATATTTTGGTTTTATAGTCATTCATGCTGAGTATGTTACTTTGCATAAATAAATAGTACAAAATATGAGAAGGAGGATTAAGACCATCTCATAAATCATTAGGATCTGGCCTGATCCGAAGTTAAAATTCATTTATCATTTCTAAAAATGAAACTCAAGCCAACAATGCAAAATTAATTTTTATAATAAATAAAGCATTCTAATCCAACCCAAAGAAACATCAGTTTGGTATTTACATGCTGATGAGATAGAGTAGGAAGATGTTAAAGAGTTTGCCTTCTTTAATAAAACTATTATATTTTGGTAGGACTAAATAATTTTATATGTATAAAAAAACCCTAGAAAATCATAACATGTAAAGATCTCTGAGTTAGGGTGTTCCAGGCAGCATCTGTTGGTGTTGTGTGACATGATGTCACACAGTGGAAAATACTCACAATGTATGCTCAGAACTCAGGCCACAGTGACTTCTCCCTATGCAACACAGGAGAGCACCAGTAGAAAGATACCACAGATATCTTTTGTATATTCAGGAACCTTTTACTCTTAAATAACTCCTATATCTAGTTATGAGGCTCCACAAAGGGCCACAGTTTAAGAAGCTGGGGTCTAATGGAACATAAGGAAGTTAACATAGGTCACTGGAATTATGGATGAAGGACAAAGGATCAGACTATAGGAAAGAAGTGATAAGCAATTGGGACCCCCACACATGCCTCTGTTGAGCTTCTGTTCAGGCAAGTCTACAATGAAATTGTCATGTGTTCTTCAGGGATTCACACTTGACCTTGATTTGTTTTTAAGCCAAACCAGCCAGATTTGAGCTCTGGGTAGTAAGAAGAGATCTTCTACAGGAGGCATTCCAAGAGCCACAAAGGGAGCTAAAGCACATTTCACCCAAGGGCATGCTATACCTATCAAGTTTGTGAAAACAGGTCAAATACAGCATTCTAGGAAAGGCAGGTACAGCCTGAGGCTGGCTTGGGCACTGTGTGTGTTTTCTGTAATCCTTAATATGGTTACACAAGGTGAACCTACCATCAGTTTTCTGTGGCTCCCATAATAAAGCACCACCAACAGTCAACGTAGAAATGTTTCTTCATAGTCAAGGAGGCAGGAACTCTATAAAGTGTCCTTTTGATTTTCTGAAGCTTTAAAGGGAAGTTTGGTTGTATGTTCTTTCCCTTGGTTTCTAGATAGATATCTTTGTGTTTCCTGTATGTGGACTGTGTCCAAATTTTTCCATTTGACAAAAATAACTTGATTATATTTGTGAAGACTCTACTCCAAAATATGGTCATTGTAATGGTTTGAATGAAATGGACTCTATAGGCTCATACATTTGAATACTTGGTCCCTAACTGGTAGAACAGTTTGGGAAGTATTAGGAGGTGTGGCCTTGTTGGAGAAAGGGCATCACTGACAGTGGGCTTTGAGGTTTCGAAGGCTTATACCATTCCCAGCTCTCTGTCTCAAGCTTGCAGATAAGGGTGCAGGCTCTCAACCACTACTCCAGTGACATGCCTACCATCCTGATTCCACGCTCCCAACCATGATGGTTGCTGACTCATTCTGAAACTTAAAGTTCAATAAACTCTTTCTTCTATAAGTTGTCTTGGTCATAATACCTCTTCTCGGCAATAGAAAAGTAACTAAGCCAGTCACATTGTGAGGTTCTCGGTGTCCGTGCTTCAAATATGCTTTGTAGGACTCAATTCAACCAACTATAGTGTCTACATTTTTCAGATGAAGACTCATACTCAAAGAGGTTTAGATAGCTGCCTCAAAGCAGGAGGTTAGTTGAGTTGTGGAACAAACTCTAAAGCTCTCCTAACTCCCATGCATAAAACATCTATTTACCAGTATCCGTTTTTCTGGACTTGCTAAGAAGCCTTCTGGAATTGAACTGGAGGAAAGGAAGACAGTAACAGAAAAGAGCCTGCACCATCTATAAGGGGCTAAATCACATATTTCACACCTAAAACCAGTTAGAAGCTTTGGCACCCACAGTTTTTGCCCAGTAGAACAATGCTACACATTTCTTTGAAGAGGTATCTGATGAAATTCAGCTAACATGAGAGGACTGATAATTCTTTTCCATTTTGCTGGACAAATGGTAGCAAATGAGTTGAGAATATGATATGTACAGGATTACCACAAGCTACCATCTTTTGAAGGAAAAAAATCAATTGAGGGAAATCACACAAAGATGGACAGTGAAAGGAAGAGTTGCTTCTGGGAATCTGTAATGAAACTCATTAGTCTTTTCATTCTCGTCAATTTACATTTGGAAGAAGACGGGTCAGTTTTCCAACACTGCACTAAATCGCCCTGTGTTACAAAACAGGAGAAAAGAAATACTGACCCAATGCCGAACTTTAAGTTTAAGCTGAATATTAGCTTCAGATTATATCCTGCATATTCTAGATTGTCACATAAGAAAACATGACCCATTTAGGAAACTATAATGATTGTTTTAATAATCACCTTCTATTACTGCTGTATAAAATAATTAGACACTTGATTTGAGAATGAATAGTCATATCCTTTAACATGAGAGAAGAAAAATGTCTGTTGGGAAGATGCTCTGATCCTTAGTATTTACCTAGCAAGGATCTCTTTATCATTTTCTTGTGAAATACTCATGGCCTGGAAGGATCCAGTTGTGAACCACAGTGCTGCTTTATGTTCCTATGTCCCTGCATACGATTGGCCCTCAGCACCTCTCTTTACTCACTTCCCATGTTAGCTTGATTATAAGCTCCTCAAAATAAGAATGTATTTCTGTTTCCTTAGCAATGTCCTTAAGTAGTTTCACAAGACCATCTTTAGACAGAAACTATTTCTATTGTCTGTGCCTTCTAAAATCAGATAGGATCAAGCCATACAGTTGTCATTGGTGTGAGGACCAGTTGCCAAATGTAGAGAACGTTCTTGTTACCATGCTTCTCTCCTTCTAAGAAACAGCAAAGTTATATCAATTAAAGAGTGAGCCATAACTCCCTACTACTCTCAAAGGCTCCACAGTCTTTGAATTTGTCTTTATTGTATGGAGTGTGGCAAACCCTCTTCCTTCACACTTTCCTCATGACAAGGTGCAATTGGTCTTCAGCAGAGAAACATTTAACCTCTGTACATTGGATTTCCTGCAATGCTAAATGGATATTCTAATTTATTGCACCCTGATCATGAGGCATGGTTGTAGGAATCACACTCAGATTGTAAGTAGACATCACTAAAGAATGAAAGTTTCCTTTTCTGCCCTTTCTTTCTTACAATCCACTTGCTTCCCCAGTCTCACTTAATTGAAAAATAAAGACTTTTCCTTTTCCATTATCTCATATGTGAAAAGAGCTTCTTCCATAAATTTGTGTCTACTTTCCCTCACAGGTAGTTCTCTAGAGGTCGGCATAGGAATGCGACCTGTACTGTAGGAGGACCTTCCAAAGGATGGATATTAGAGTTGCCTGTCCCAGGCAATTACAGGCTCAGCTGGTGTGGGAGTGGGATCTGAATTGTCACAGAGATGCCTGAGAAGCAATTGCCTTTGGCACTGTTGAGAGGAACTCAATATCTCTGAAAAAGAAAAAGAGTTAAATATTTTCCAGATTCTGTACCAGCCACTCTGAGACGACTCAAGGGCTAAGTTTATTGCAAAGCAATGCAATATATTTAAAGCCTCTTTGAGAAATGAGTGCTTATGTCTAGAAATGCAGTGAACATCTGGGCTCTCACCAATTTAGCAATAAGATATAAATAGGTTCACAGATGTGCAATTGTAGAAAAATGTAAAAAAAAAAAAAAATGAAACGAATACTTCTACTTACTTATGAGGGGAAAGCATTTTTAAAATAATTATTCTCCAGGTCATATTTTAGGCCAAAATTTCATTTTCTTAAGTTTTGGGTGTCACATCCTGATCATTATACTTCTGTGTTTCCACTTGTTTAGCTTCCAAAATATGTGAGATTCTGCACTTAAGACGGACTGTATTGTTTTAAAGTACAAATTGAAGAAGGCCTGAAGCATGAACACAAGACATCTGAATTGTATAGTATACAATCATTTCCTAAACCCATTCTCATAAAGGCAGTAGGCTATCTCAAATCAGCATTCCACCTGCCACACCCACATGATGCCACACCCACATGATGCCACACCCACATGATGCCACACCCACATGATGCCACACCCGTTCTTAGTTCTTGTTCACTAGATATGGTGGTTTGAATGGAAATGCTCCCCACAGGCTTATAGATTTGAGTTATTTGTCATTCGGGAGTGACACTATGACAAGGTGTGGCCTTGTTGGAGGAAATGTGTCACTGGGGATGGGCTTTCAGGTTTCAACTGCTCAAGCCAGGCCCATTGTCTCTCTCTTCCTGCTGTCGGTTGATCTGTTGAACTCTTAGCTCCTTCTCCAGCACTGACTCTGCCTGCACACTGCCATACTTAACCCTGTGATGATAATAGGCAAATCCTCTGAATGTACGAAAGCCCTAATTAAATTCTTTCTATATAAGTCTTATATAAAGACTTGTCATGGTCATGGTGTCTTTTCACAAAACCCTAACTAAGACACTAGAAATACTAAACTTTATGTATGTCCCTTTCTCCATAATTCTCTTCCACAGTAGGCCACATTTTAAATCTACAGAATAGCTTAGACTTTGATTCTTAAGGCTTGTTTTGAAGTGTGTGGATCAACCACACAGTTAGCAAAATGATAGTCTTTAAAGTCAGAAGGCTGCACTAGATCCTCTGGAAGTGAAGTTATGTACGACTGTGAGCCATCGTGTAAGTGTTGAAAAATGTAACCAAGGTGTTCTGCAAGTGCACATTGATAAGCCATCTGCCTAGCTCTGCTCCCTAATTTTCTTAAATATAATAATAATAATAATAATAATAATAATAATAATAATAAATAAAATATATAAATTTAGTTTCTCTTTTTTCCCAACCCATTCCCCACTATGCATCCTTGATGGAAGATGAAAGCAGGATCATATCCACTGAGAATATTTTCCCAGCTAGTGTGTTTGGTTTCTCAAGAGCACAGAGGGAAGCTGGACCAGGGAAGGACACCACACCCACGATGTAGACTTGATAAAAGAACTGGATCATGAAAATATTTCTTTTAGGGCTAGGATTGGCAAACCCTATGTTTAAATTAAAAACACCATGAATTTGGAGCCTAGAAAATTGACAGTGTTCTTTGAAGTCACGAGAAGTTAACATGACCAAAAACTGCAGTGTCGGGATACACATATGACTGGAATTATTTCAAGTCAGCTTTATTTTTATTTTATTCTTTTGAAAGATGAAAACAGAAAGAAAGAAAAAAAAATCTATGAAAACCAATCAAGCCCCAGCAATGATGCCCTTTGTCAGGACATTTCTCCCTGAGTTTCTCATTCTGATGGCTTCCTCAGACAGTGCACTGAAGAGCAGATGTGTCAAGCTGCTTGGCATATGCATTCCAATATCAATTTCCAGTAGACTGTGCATTCATCAGCATCAGGACGTAAGAGCCCTTTTCTTTCTTCTATTTTGTTAATTTCTCAAGCCTTGAACGGCCTCAGCTTGTAGAGGAACTCTGCAGCCTAACAGTGAGTTGGGAGAAATATTCCTGTGGCATGGATCCCTGTAGCACATCCATTACCCAGATGCATTCCCCAGACATTAGTGAGAGAATCCCTCACTTGAGAGGATCCAGAGCTCCTCAGCAGGAGAGTAGAGCAGGAAGATCTCTTGTGAAGGAGCTCTGCTAGGCACTGCTTTCTCTTCTTTGATGTTTCTGCACATGAGAAGCAGCAACAGGGAGAGGTCTACATTGCAACAGTGCCATCAATAACTGATCCTATGTAGTGGCTAAATGGTACTGAGTAAATCAATACCATTTGCATCTTTCTTCCTAATCCAGCCAGCTTGTCTTCTACCTTCTCTCAGCATCCCTTTCCCACTGAAGGATGGGAGAAGAACATATAGACAAATGTCCAACTCAGGTCATGCCTTGGCTGCATTTGAGAAGACACTCCCCTGTCCTGTGGAATTAGGGCTAAACTTATGGGGTAGACCCAAGCAGTCTGGTCTCATGTTAAGCTTGGGCAATAAAAACCCTCAGTAATTCCTACAGAGTTCTTTGCTTGCTAAAAGTTTAGTGATAAGACAAATATACTAGTTTACTTAATCAACAAAAGTTTTTTTAAGTACCTGTCTTCTTCTAGGCATTCTACCAGACAAGAAACTCACACACACACACACACACACACACACACACACACACACACACACACACACACACACACACAAAACAAAAACAAAAACAAAAACCCCCCCCAAAAACAAAAAAACAAACCACGAATGCACCTAGTCAATGTCTGCCCCAAAGAGAAATTCAAACAAATGGGTTTTGATCAACCCAGCATTATTGGTGACATGGAAAGTGATGGAGAATGCTCAAGATTCTAGAAAGATGCTTTGTCTGAGATCTCAGCATCACTAAGTCTATTTAAAATGTGTGTTACCTAAGCTACCCAGTTGATGGAGCTTTCTTTTGATAGCCCTGAAAACCAGCACATTTACTTAGGTGCAATGTCATCTTTCACTGACTGATGAGATGTTGATAGTTTCCTCTAAACCATTTGAGCCTTACCAAAACTGTCATCAATAAAAGGGACCACTGAACACTGTTGAGAGGAATCCTGGGGACGAAGACTCAGGTAGCAGGGCCGTCAGGCTTCAAGTGTCTCCTTACACCCACTTTACATCATCATAATTTCACAGCTGCTAAAGGGACTCAGACGTCCATGTTGGTACTCATGTCTACATCTCTGTTGCACATCTTCAGTCAGCCCTGGTTCTTGCTGTGGCTTTCATACTGGAATATGGGCTGGAGGTGGAGGCACCTGGGAAATGTGATGAAAATGGGATTTATGAGCTGTCCTGCAAGAGGACTTGTTGTGTGTATTTGGAACAGATCCTAGGAAAGTGTGTGTGTGTGTGTGTGTGTGTGTGTGTGTGTGTGTGACATATGAGCATGTGTGTTCAAGTGTTCTCAGAGAAGCCAGGGGTTGATGCTCAGTGTCTTTACTGCTTCTTACTTTCTCTCTCTCTCTCTCTCTCTCTCTCTCTCTCTCTCTCTCTCTGTGAGTGTGTGTGTGTGTGTGTGTGTGTGTGTGTGTGTGTGTGTGTGTGTGTGTGTGAATGGACCCAGAGGCTGCAATTTCTGCTGGACTAGTGGCTACCAAACCCTGGGACCCCCCAGCCCTTAATCCTTCCTCTGGTAGTTCTGGCCTTACAGACAAATACCACTGCACTAGACTTTCACATGAGTGCTGGGAACCTGAGCTCAGGCCCTCATGCCTGCACAGCAAACCCTTCACCCTTTGACCTGTCCATTGCCCATCTTGGCACAATTGCTTCACAATTCTGCTGTCATGTTCACTCTGAATTCTGAGCAATGCCACCAGTGCACTGAAATCACTGCCCATTTCTTTCATTAAGGGCTGACGTCAGATCTTTACGAGTTCCATCCTTAGAGTCAAATAGTTACCAATATGTTCACTGAGGTTGTTTGTTTCTGTGCTTAACCCAAGGAAAGATCAGAAGTGTCCAATTTGTGCTCATGAGAGTGGGCAGAGGAACGAGTTCTCGGCCTCTGTTAAGGATCTTCACCTCTCTGGAGAACACTCAAAGTGCAATCCTTATAAACCTAATCCTCCTTCAGAAGAGCAGCCAGCCCCCAACTTAAGAAATCACGCTTTCTGGGCTGACACCACAGAGTAGTGGCAAAGACTTTTGCAAGACAACCATCTCTGGATACTCGAAATGCTCTGGCAAAAGCAAAGCTTACCCTGAGCTTTGTGCGCCAGCCCTTGCCCCTCTCCCCCCAACAATGACTGTAATGTGGGATCCACACACCTGCCTGCCAGCTAGCTCATCTACAAGCTTCTGCACCAGACACCAGAGAGAGGGCAGAGCTTTAAAGAGCTCTTCTGATTCCCGGTTAACCAGAAAAGAACAGACACCTGAAGCCTTGGTCCTGTTTATGGCTACTTTATTAGCGTATTCTTCCTCTTTTTACCCTCACCCCGTCCCTTTCTCTACTTTTCTCTTATGGTAAAGTGAATAACATTGCTTTGACACAGGTTTGACTATATAGTTCAGGCTTGCTTTAATCTGGTGACCGCCTTACCTCCATCTCCCAAGTCCTGGGATTACCGGTGTGCACTTAAGAGGTGGAGGCAGGAGGATCAGAAGTTGAAGGTCATCTTCTGGTATATAGTGAGTTTGAGGCCAACCTGGGCATTGTGTAACACTGATTTATTTCTTAAAACATTAAAAAAAAAATGAGAAAATAATGTATCTTTTTTATTTTGTAAAAAAAAATTAACCACTTGTTATTAAGATGTTATGTTGAGCCAGATAACTTCAAAATAAGCAAGTCAAGGTTGACCATTGAACTAGGACTGGCACTTAAACGAGAGCTTCTCTGTTATTGGTTCAATCATGTCCTCCCAAAGGATGCTATAGTCCTAATTCTTATACTTGTGGCTCTGGCCTTATTTGAGGGAAAAGATCTCTCCAAGCTAAAATGAAGTTAAGGGAGTAAACTCTAATCCTACATAAATGGTGTCTCATTAAGAAGGTAGATATAACAGGGCCTACATGGGTCTGCACCAGGTCTTCTGTATCTATATCACAGCTATTAGCTGAGCATTTTTACAGGACTCCTGACCATGAGAATGGGTGGGTCTCTGACTCTTGTGCCTGCTGATGGGACTCTTTCCCTCCTGCCAGGGTTTTGTGCCCAACTTCGATATGATAGTTTTGGCTTTGTCTTATTATTTATTTTGTCATATGTGGTTGTTATCTCTTAGAAGTCTTTTCTAATGACAGACAGAAAGGAAGTGGATCCAGAGGGGAGGACAGAAGGGGAAGAACTGGGAGGAGTAGAGGGAAGGGAAATTATCATCAAGATATACTGCATGAGAAAAGAGTCTGTTTTCAATAAAAGAAAGAAAGAAAGGAAGGTGGCTTTGGCTTTAAACTCAGGACACATGTTTACACAGGAAGCATACCACAGGAAGATGAAGGGCTGCAGACATGATATGTCTACAAGCCAAGACAGCCAAGGTCCCCAGCAAACTCCAGGAGCTAAGGAGAATAATCTCCTACACAAGCCCCAGAAGGGACCAGCAGTGCTGACATGGTCGAGCTTGAAGAAACACGAGAGAGACAGTTTTTGTTATGTATACCATTAAGCTCATGGAATTTCTTCACAGGTTTCCTGGGAAGGTGAAAACATTTGCCTGACCTAGAAAGTTCCTTCTCAACGTCCAGGATTGCTACAATGCCAGTGGTTTTGTCTGAGTAGGCCGATGATCTATAAATTAGGAGACTGCTGAACACTGGTGGTTGAAGCATTCCTGGGTTTCCTGAGGTTTCTGGATTCACTGTCTTTTCTCACCCCGACTACAGCTGCCTCATCAGTCTGGTTGCTATATAGGGGCCCATTGTCCCAGCATTCTGCTCTATAAGAGGAGAGATCACTGATCAAGCAATTCCTTACCCTGGCCTCTGTTAACTCAGCTGCAAAGAGGGATATTCTTGAGCTGTCTTGGGATGAGATGTATTCTTTCTCCTTTGGTTGGTTTCTGATATAACATTAATGTAGTAATTTTCTCCGAATATATTTTTTCTTGTTGGTAAAATGGGTGCCGGATAATTTTATGACAGTGTACATTAAAATGCTGTGTATGTTATCCATCTTTTTCAAGTGTGCTTCTAGAGTCTTATAATTTGGCATATTCCATGTGTGTTTGTGTGTGCATACTTCAATCAAGAGAATTGTTTCTCAAGGCAAAACCATAAAAACCACAGCTTCCCAAAGGACAGCCACTTGACATTTGCAATAGAATAGTAACAAATTAAAAGCCAAATTAAATTTGTCATGTCTTACTAATTAATAATCTTTAAAGAAAGAGGAAACACACACACACACACACACACACACACACACACAAACACACACACACACACATCAGGAAAATAGTATATATATATATAAAAGAATACTTTCTACAAAGATCTAACGACTGAATTGCTTAGGGATGATAAATGCTTCCCCAGGCAGATTTCCTACCCCAGGAAGACTGTTATTTGGAAAAATACATTGATGATGTAATGAGAACCCTCTCAGAGGAAGCACCTTCCACAGGGCGAAGCATGGACCTTGGGACACAGCCAAAGATCTTCAGCTGTGTGGCTCTGGACTGTCTTTGTCATTACCTAACTTTTTCCACTTATGAAGATCCTTCTCTTTCTTTAAAGTGTTTTATGAGAGTACTGGAAAGCAAAGTGATTGCTTAAACATAATATGAAAACCAATGAAGTGAAAATAACTAAAGTTTACCAATGGGCTTCTATGGGTTCGTTGTTCCATACATAAATAGCTATCATACTTGTTATAGTCCCCACAGCAGGGCTAGTGATCTTTGTGTGCACGGGTATGCATCTGTGTGTGAAGGCCAGAAGTCAGTGTTAGCATCTTATCCAGTTGTTCTTTACCTTATTTTCTTGAAACAGGCTTTCTCACTGGACCTGGGCTCACTGATTTGTCTGGTTGGCTCCCAAGGGCTCTTCTTATGTCTATGTCCAAAGCACTGGGATGACCCGCATGTACCATCATGCCCAGCTTTAACCTGGGTCCTGAAGTCAAAGACATACTTAAGTAGCAAGCACTTTGCCCTGAGAGCCATCCTCTCATCCCCTGTGACATCAGTCTTTGTTCAAACTAAAGATATTGCATCAATCTCTCAACCGTCTACTCTAGACACTGCCTGAATGTTACGCCTAAAGATTGATGCAGTGTGACATTAATCCATACACAACAAATCGAAAAAACAGCTCTCTAAAGCTTCAAGCCATAGATCGTGTTATCCAACCAGAGAGTAGGGGACTTTATGCACACTGTTTTTAGAGGGGGCACTTTTCAGCCTGGGAAACTTGGGAATAAGGAATTCAAACTCTCCAAGACACTCCCACGAAGCTGAGTGTTCTTTAGGTTGCTATTATCGCCTCAGCCCTCTGCTCTGTTACTTGGGAACAGACATTAACACATGTGTGAGCTGGAGCCTTGAAATGTTCAGATGGGGAAATGACACACTTGGTTGGCAGGAGCAGCTGAGATAAAAGAGTTCATCTTTCTAATCCTTGGGAAGATGGGACATAAGAAGAGGTTGCTGTCTGGCAGACCTGCTGAGCAAAGGATTGAACCCAAATGAGAATGTTTACTTGAGTTTTGGGTTCCCTTTCAGACCATTTTTATTACCTAATGATTTGGGCTGGCTTTCCCCATTCTCTTCATAGTCCTTGGGCTTGGCAAGGAAACTTGGAGGGGACAAAGTCTCCTTTCCTTCATAAACAGGACCTGATCCAAACCCAAAGGATTTCACATTTGAGACTGGAGCTGCTTAGACACTAAGCACAAGTCCAGCAATAGGATAATGGATGAGGGCAGCTCTTGGATCATAAATCAAGTCCTGTTAAATGTGGCTCTCCAGAAACAATCTCCATCTGGTAACATTCACCGACATGTGTCTGCCCATGGGTCAGGGGTGAAGGGGAGGCGGTAGTTCAGTAAAAGTATTGTTTGCATTGGCCCATAATTAAAGACTCTATAAATTGCTCATTGATGGCCAGAGGGCTCTGTGAGCACTTCTAAATCTCTTCCTCAGACACAGAAGAGAGTGAGAGTGGGCTCCATGGTAGGTGGAAGCATTCCAGACGTGAATCCAAGCATTGTCTCTCGGGACTTTGCATGTGGGCTTCCCAAGGCAATGCTAAATTGCCGCCAAGGCAGAGAGCAAGCTCTAAGCTTGGGGGTGGATTTGGGTGATGAGATTGTTCAAGAAGACATTTAAATCCCAGGCAGTCTTGCCAACCTTTGTTCGAAGGAGCCCATCAACACAGCCTGCACAGTGGCCGTGACTCTGATATTTGCAGCAGAGGGCATGGGAGAAGGGCTATCGGCTGGCTGATGGGCCAATGTATAGCACTCTAGGGCTTTGCTACATTCTCTGCATGTTTTGCAGCTGCTGTGTCTGTTATCACTCATGGAGTAGAGCTTGGTCTGCAGAGAAAAATGAGTGCTCTGTAGTGTATGGTTTTAGAAGCACAGATCTAACCTGTTGTTCTCTTACAATTCTCTCCTGTGCAAACCTCTCATTATATCAGTCTGCTGTTTACAGACTGCACCACAAGTATCTGTAAATCTCATTTTGGTGTATTGGTAAGCCAGTCATTGTGTCCAGGTTGACCTAACAGAACTTTATGTTTAAAACCTTTCATGTTCCTCCATGTACAAGGCTTCTGATTCAAGTTCATGCTGAAATTCCATTTGCTTCCTGGAATCTTCTATGAAAATTATCCAAAACTATGTTAGGCAGTAATCCTGGATATCACTCAGATAATGACACCAATGGCTTCCCTAGGCTTTTTCTCACGGGGGTAAGTATCCCCAATTGATGCTATCTATTCTGTCTTTTAATAACCATCCCCTGGAAAATACCAACCAGGATCACACAGCTGCCATCCCTTCTCCTCTTCCAAAATGAGCTTCTAATTCTCCATTTCTCTCATGTGCTACCAACACTTACCAGTTCCTCCTTCTTCTATGTCACCCAATTCATCCAAAACTGCATCACAAACTTCAAAACTCAAGCCTAAGCCATTACAGAAACTAGTATTTCTGTAGGAACTTAGTAGCCAGACAAAAACATAATGACTTAGGGAATGTCAGCAACAGTGTTTCCCATCAGAAGCAAAGTCAGTGGGTCCCTGACAGTGGCAAAGGCAGAGCTGTTGGGAATGAGATAATCGAGTTATAAAGACCACTGAGATTTCATTGTGCATTTTAAAACAATTGTATGTGAACTATTCTATTAAATACTACGGTTAAACATAGATGTTGTGGTTACCATCTGAGTGTGCAGATAACAAAAATATGGCTGTGCCCTCTAGTCTCCAATACCTTGAAACTGAACTCCAGAGAAATATTTGAAAGTTTCTGCTCATTATTTCCAAAAGTCTACGTTATGTCACCAGATATTTGATTCACCAATTTAATGGCCAAACTCTGCAAAAGGCATACTTAATGGACTATAGCAAAACAACAGATGTTTACAGATGTCTTTGCATTGATGAGAGAGAGGAGTTCAGGTCAGGAGCCTATGAGAACTCCATTGAACACAGCTGCTCTTTGCTTGTTATAACCAAGTCCTTTCGTGTATCAAGTCTTGGAGGAAAAACAACAGCAGCAGCAGCAAAACTTTTCCATACACCTAGAGAAAGTGTTTTGATCTCTGTTACACATCCCTGTTTCAATCGGAAACAACCATACTGCCCTCTATCTGACCAGAAAAAGCAGGGACAAGCAGAAGGCCAGATGCCATGAGGTGACTTTCTTAGGTGACAGTCATCATGAGAAGACTCCTTTACACTGGATCTTCTTGACTGCTCACTTCTAAAAGCCAAGAGCATTTACGATCTAGAAGTCCCTAGTATCTAACAAAGGCCCAATAAAGGTTTACCAGATCAATGGATGTCTTATTCTAAAGTATTTCATGGCATGGAAATACATTCTTCTGGGTGGAATATTCCATAGCAGGCAAGCACTTTTAGAGCAATTGTTAAACTGGGGTCTTCAAAGGATCTCATAAGTCTATAAATTACATGCAAGACATGTATGTTGACAAGTGGGAATTTGAGAGAGGGTCCCCTGCTTTTGCTGGGTTCTTAAGAAGTTTCTTGAACCAAGTTATTAAATGGCTGTTTTGTGGTTTATAGAATATATTTTGTTGTTTTATTTGATCTAACAACACTATAAAAATATTATTCTCAACCTTAGTTTGCAGAAAATGAACAATGTGAGGAAGATGGTGTAACTAGTAAACAAAAACTGTTAGTGTTCTCATTCAGGGTTACGTGTCTTCCTTTCGTAGTATGTGAGGGTATGATGTGTATGAATTCATACATGTGCACATGTGCGAAAGGGTATTTGTTCTTGTATGTGACGGGGTGTCTGTCAATATATGTGGAAGGCTGTGTGTGCAGGGTATGTCTGCTCGTGTGTTTGAGAGGCTGTCTCCATGTAGAGAGGAGGAAAGAGAAAGAATGAAATACTAAGGTAGATTCTGCTTTGCTCATTCTGTTTTTCTTCTTTTCTACTTCAAGTTTCAAAGAGTGGGACCTAGTCTCCCGCCTCCCTCCTTAGCTTCAGTTTCTGTGAGCAGGCTCTGGTCTTCACTTCAAGACTGATGCTGTCTAATTCAGCAGAGTGATTTAGGAAGCAGGGAAGAGAACTTATTATCTCTGCTTTTTACGCCTTAATTTTATATCTAAGGATTGGAGCTCAAATAGCACGGACTGAATATCCAATTGGTTTTCCTCTTTAAGGGGGACTAACACAAAAGAGATTTCTGGATGTGTTTTTTTCTGCCTGACATCTGAGGTTCATTTTCTCAACTAAAAAAATAACTTTGTACATGGACATTAGCTATAAATCACTTCTTTCAATTGTGCTGTTCTGGAAGGAACCAGTGGTGTAGAGCAAAGGGAAAGTGCTCTACAAAAGCCATCTACTTTCCAGAGCCTTCTACGCTGTCTGGGTGTCTCCCTTACCCTCAAACATTGTGAATGCCAACCTCGATACTTTCTCCTACTTTCCAGGAAGTGCATTGATCAGGAGTAAGAAGCTTCAAAACATTGGTGCGATGGGATGAGCCAAAGGTTACAGGTGCTTAGTGTCTGCCGAGAAAAAGTTGAATCCCAACATTGCTTGGAAGCCAAGCTTCAGACTTTGATCCCTGTTGGCCCAAAGCAAAGAGAAGCTTCTCTGGTATGCTCTTCTGGGCCTCTGGAAAGGAGAGACATAGGGAGTGGTTTCAACTCTCAGCAGCTGAGATTGTGCAATTTCTTTTACAATGACATCACAGGGGGATTAGCATGTCCTCACTCAACAAGTGTAAATTAAGACTGGGAAGACAGTCTGAGTAATCCAAGGATGGAAGGTGAGGATCCAAGTCTGGGTAATGTACATGAACCTGCCTTGAGGTCAGAGCGCCTCTGTTGGACAACTGTGCCTTGATTGAAGGTGTCACTGGAGCCCGGTTTTAAGAGTGTCTAAAGGAAACTGATCCCTGGTTTTTTTATGGTGCTGTGGCCCTCCTCAACACACAATTTTAAACCTGGAAATGGAAACCTGAGCTTTAGGGGGTCCCTTGGATCCAGCTACTTTATAAGAACAGATAAAAATCTATTGTGCCACCAATTAGCTGTATGGGACAAAATTGTGATTTCGAAAGACATCTATTTTTGAGATAACCTGTCCCTAATTTATAATCATACACCTATTTGTAAATCATACATTAAGTCATGTTTTGCACAAGAGACAAAAATGCAAAATGGACTAGGCTGTTTTCTCCTGTACTCTGTCCCTGGAAAACTATTTCAGATAAGACTCCCAGATGTTTTAATTATTCTAGTCAGTTTTATCAAGTAGAGGGGTAGGGGTCAGTGGGTCTTTCCGTCACAGAATAAAAGCCGTTTCTGGGCTGCAGACAGAAGTCAAGGACTTCCCAAACATTGTTTCATTATATCCCCCCTGTAACCCTAGGAGGTAAGTTCTGTTATCTCCACTATACAAACAGAAAGCTGGATTTCAAAGACATTCCAAAACTTGCCCGGGGCCAGGCAACTTAAGAAGTGGCAGCATCAGGGTCAAGTTGAGGTGTGTTTCACTCCAGTGCTACATGTTGCCAGAACATCAGTCTGCTTCCTAATTAAAGGGCATTATATTCCGAAACAAATATCACCATAACTGTTTATTTAATCTTGCAGGGTTGTCATTAGGATACATCATAGATTGGTATCACAAAAACAACAGGAATTTTATTTCTCATAGGTCTGAGGCATGGATAGTTTGAAGTCAAAGCTCTGGCAAACTTGGGGACTGGTGAGGAGGGCGTTTCCCAAGTTATTGCAGACATTTATTCAGTTCGTATCTATGAGGGAGAAGGAGCAAATCAGCTGATACCTCAGTGTTGAGGGGGCTCAGATTTTGCCATGGGAGTCTGGGGAGATCAAACTCAGATCCTAGCATGACTCCTTTCCTTACAGTAATATAAAGATGAACAGTATAAAGCCTCAGACTTTGTGGAATACTAAAGTCATCATGTGCTGGCTGTGCAGTACTGGTATGTTAATGCAAGTTTAATTAATACATAATGCCTATTGCTGGTGTGTATCAGGGCCATACTGTGCTTGAACCACTGTGACAAAGTTTTCTAAACGTGATTCCACTTCATATTTATGATAACCTGGTGAGATCAGGAATATCACATTTCTGATTTTATAACAATGAATCTGCATGTCAAAAGCTAAATGACTGGCTTGAAAAATATTGTGATCTTAGGTATAAAGTTGGGATCTAAAGTCCAAATTAATAAGAGCAACAATAAATTGCAATGTATGTGGAGTCCACTCAAGGGGACTCCTCTGTACTGTTCAGACAGGACCAGTCTAAAAAGGAAGGGTGTTGGGAGTTAGTGAGTCTAACTTTTGAGGTCCTTGGTTCCCATTGCCCAATTGCAAGATATTCATTTCAGAAATGGTCGTAAAGCTAAAGGCAGCTATGGCTTTTTGCCTTTCCTTGGGCTACTGTGGGAGTGTTGGAGACCAAGTATCTCCCCTAGGCTGGGGCTGGAGATGAAGAGGAGGTTCTCAGAACTATGTCTCTAACGCCATGACTCTCCTCACTCTTGGCTTTTTTTGTTTGTTTGTTTTGATTTTTGGTTTTTGGTTTGTTTGTTTGTTTTTAGAAAAGCAAAACTAATTCTTTAGAATTAATTCTAAAGAATTAAAAAGACCTAGACAGGTTTGAATTCTGTAGTGCTTTTGAATCTGCTGAGAGCTCTGGGACATGAAGTCATATTTTAACCCAAACCAAAAAAGGAAAAAAGGAAAAAAAAAAAAAAAAAAAAAAAAAAAGGATTATTTGAGAGTCTGTGGGGACCAGAGCTGGGTATTGGGTATTGTGTTACAGAAATTTTCCATTTCAGACACAAACAGCACACAGCAGTATGTGGCCAAGAAGGGGGCTGAGAGAGACTCCAGGAGGGCCTGGAGAAATAATATCTCCTTCTATCCTCAGGCATGCGGCCAGGTTCTGGGGAGGCTTGTCTAGATCTGGTTCAGATCACACTTGGACACCAGGGATGAGAATGACAGCCACAGAGTCTCCACAGAGTGCATATTATTTTCAGAGAGCTCCCTAAGATCTCATTGGTTGAGACACTGAACTTCACAGTGCCTCAGTTTCCAAAATCTGAAAATAGTATAAAAACTTAGCATTTGCTGAGTTTTAAAAACATTATGTGTTGGCTAAACAATACCGTTAAGGTAACGTCAGTTTAATGCTGGCATTAGTACTTATTGCTGGCATGTGTTGAGGCCTTACTCTGCTTGAGCCATTGTGGGAAAGCTTGTAAACAATTCCGTTTGATATCTGTGACAACCTGATATACTCAGATGTATCTCATTTCCTGTTCCATATTGAGAAAGCAACTGGCTGGCTTGAAGAGTCATCTTAGACAGTAGACTGAGATTTTAAATTCAAACCCAATCTGGCGCTAGAACCTACATAATAGGCGGGTGTCTCCAGGACAGAATCTGATGGGTGAGGTGATGGAAGGGTCTTTTGTTGGCTAAAGTTTGTCCTTCTGACATCTTACTCCAACTGATAGCAGTGCCCATTTCAGTTTACCATGAAAGACCTTGTCTTAAAGAAGTGTTTTGTTGACTTCCTATGTAAATAAATTGGCCTTGGTTAATCGACAGTACTGTCTAAAGTCTGCTATCTATGAACAATGTCACTGGAGAACTTGAAAGAAAGATCCTCTAGTCCTACTCAGATCTACTGTCAGAAACTCTGGGCATGGGCTCAGTAGTAGTCAGTGTTTGAAAAAAATCCTTAAAAAATCCTGATGCAGCAAAAGCCATTGGCCTTGGAGGTAAATAAAGGAGAGTTAAATCCAAAATAGAGACTAACTGTGACTCATTCTCCCTTACACTACCCTTCCGAGTTCTGTTCTCTTTAGGATGAAGGATTTGGCCATGTCCTGTTTCATATGATCAACTTCATCAACAGTATCTGATCCTTTCTGAATGGAAGCTGTACTGAGAAGGTTGAGCCCTTCCTCCTACCTCGTGCATCCAGAGCCCATTCTGTTTGAAGATCCCTCCCTCAATGTGCAGTGTGACTGATTAGCTCCAAATTGTCCTTTATGATGGGGCAGAGGAGTGAGGAGTCAAGTAACTTAGCTCCCTGCCAAGGGAAACAACCAGGGAAGCAACCTCTGAGTGGAATTAGTATGCACATATGCTTAGTTTTAAAGGTCCCAGGTAGCATCCTGACTTATCCTCCAGTCTTCCTCAGAGGTCCTCCAAACTACTGAACCTGTGGTAGGCCAGGTCATTGCCACAGCTTTTTCATGGAGCTCTGAGTCAAACTTTGCTTTCCCCTTGGCCTCACCACATCTGCATGCTTGCAGGGAGGGAAACAAAACCTACACAGACATCTTGAGAGGCCAGTGTAAGAGGGAGGCCCTGCAGCCCTGCACAAATCTCCCTCTTAATAACCAAGTAAACCTTTCAATAAAATCCCTCCATTGCTGGTTGGTACCGTTCCTTGTTATTGGAGATGGTGTTTTTCCTTCGTTGAAAAACAGTGAGAAATTTTATTTGGCTTTGCTAGAAAAATAATAGAAATCGTGCTTATTAATGTGACCTGTTCTTAGCATCTTTGAAACAGGAGTCTATTTTTCTTTTATCTCAACAAAGATTTGTAAATATTAAGTTCTTATTTTAGAGGGAGGTAGCTCTGGATTCCATTTTATATCTCCAAATAAGGTAAAATAAAAAGACTCTAAATGCAAGTGGTTTCTGCGGAGAGAAATAGCTTTTGAATGGCCAAAGAGTTTTGCTCAGCATTTCCAGTTGCTATCTGGTCTTATTAATTTACTGCAGGCATACTACAAGGATTAAAG
This sequence comes from Uromys caudimaculatus, assembly GCA_028551405.1. Taxonomy (NCBI): domain Eukaryota; kingdom Metazoa; phylum Chordata; class Mammalia; order Rodentia; family Muridae; genus Uromys; species Uromys caudimaculatus. The sequence goes on from CM052713.1 coordinate 36,486,810, forward strand.
TCACAAGTCTGAGTTAGTGACTCTTAAATAGGGAAGGATTTGTATAGAATGAAGAGCACCCTGTTGTGTCCTTCCTGAGAGATATCTGCAGAAGGGCAAAGCATTAGTTCAACAGAGAACCCAAGACTAGGGACGATGTCCCAGCAGTTAAAAGTACTTCCTACTGTTTTAAAGGACTTGAGTTTAGCTCCTAGTACCCATGTGGGGTCTCCCAGCCACTTATAATTAGATATGACACCCTCTTCTGGCCTCCAAAGGTATAACACTCATGCCACACACAAAGAAAGACTTACAAAAACACACATTTTAAAAATAGAATCTTGAAAAAAAAATAGGAAGAACCCAAGACTGGATATAGGCAGAAAAAAAAAAAAGGATCTTTGTGCTCATTGGTTAACTGGTCTAGATGAATCTGTGAGTTCCAGGCTCAGTGAATGTTGAAAAACTGTAACATGAAGAGGGGTTGAGGCAGACACTGCTCATTGACTTTTGTCCTCCATGTTCACACACATCTGCATGCACATCTACACACACACAGACATACACAGAGAGAGAGAGAAAGAGAGAGAGAGAGAGAGAGAGAGAGAGAGAGAGAGAGAGAGAGAGAGATGCACATAGACTATAGACACACATTAAAATAAAATAAAATAAAATCACACAAGACTTCCTATTTGATCCCAATGTTAAGCTCTCTGTGCAGCAAATTGCATACTATTGCCATTATACATTATAACCAACAATAATCACAGAACTCTCTAGATAGACATTTGATTATAGCCTATTGATTAAGAATTAAAAATTCTGGACAGCAATAAACCCAAGCCCAAAGTTTCATTTTATCTGTTTCTAGGCACAGAAAGTTATTGAACTTCTTGGACAAGTGTTTCTTTACCTTTAAATCTGGGGTAAAAGTGCCTCACAAAGCTGCATGAAAACTGATGTAGACAAAGCCCAATGCTGGGTTTAGTAGATGACTTTTTTTTTCTATCTTAAACTACAATTGGTGAAGAAACAGTAAATAAACATGCTCAATAAATATTCCCTGATGTGCATTTATGTAAACCCACACACTATATAGAGATAGATCACACACACACACACACACACACACACACACACACACACACACACACACACACACACACGCACAATTACCATGCTGGATTTTTGCCCCTGAAATTCAGATGTTGAAACTGGATCCCCAGCATGAACGTGAGTGTGTGGAGCTTTGAGAGTTGGGCTGGTTGTGGGAAGTGGGGACCTCATGAATTAGTGCCTTTATAAAAGAGACTCCAAAGATTGAGTTAGCCTTTCTACTACATGAGACAATAACATGCCCAGATGCTGGAGATGTGCTGTCTCCACTGTCCAGCATGATAAGCAAGAAAGTTGTCTGTAAGCTATTAAATTCAGGACATGTCATTATTGCGTTTTTATTCTGATCAGTACTGAAAACAGTTCATTTTCTTTTATTTTTTAAGAACGTGCCAGAGGAGAGGGGACTGGCTCAGTTAAGAGGACTGACTACTCTTCTAGAGGATAGCACCCCCATGGCAGCTCACAACATGTAACTCCAATTCCAGAGAATCTAATGCATCTTTTGGGCATCCCTGGGCATCAGGCATGTAAGTGGTGTATACAGATAGACATGCAGGCAAAATACCCATACACATAAAGAATAAAATAAGAAATCATGATGATCATATAGATTTATCCCTGGGAACCTGATGCTTACATGCCAAGAATGGCCCAGGCCTCACATTGTTGAAATAGTGTTAGCAGGCAAAGCTTCCTGGCTACATATGCCATCTAGGAGATTATCAAAGCACTTCATGATTTATCTTTGTGGTTAACTCATTCTTCATATTGATTTTATCCTATGGAAAAGGTCAGACTATCGGCTCTTTAAGACAAACCAAGACCAAAACCGAGCAAACCAGTGAGGCACAAAGCATTTGGAATTTTTTGCTTGTTTGTTTTGTTTTGTTTTTTTCAAGACAGGGTTTTTCTGTGTAGCCCTGGCTGTCCTGGAACTCACTCACTCTGTAGACCAGGATGGCCTTGAACTCAGAGATCTAATTGCCTCTGTCTCCAGGGTGCTGGGACTAAAGGCATGTGCTACCACCGCCCACTGGAAATCATATTGGAAATAATTTAATGAAAACTTAAGTTTTAAATTTTATGGTAAATTCTGATGCTGGTATTTAAAATATATGCACTCTGTAACTCAAGAAAGAAACCATTAATGAAATACCTACTATTTCTATTTATGTTTTATAAATAGAATTTTATGATGTCAGTTATATATTCAATATATTATTTCTTTATTTATTGTGTGTGTGTGTTCATGTGCGTGTAGGTCAGAGGACAATATGGCTCTCTCTACCACATGGGTTCTGGAGTTCAAATTCAGGTTATTAGTCTTAGGAGTATGTGTCTTTGTCTTTAGCCCCAACATCTTAAAAGTACAGAATCTGTGATGGAAAAATATCAGAGTTTAAAACTATTAGAATATGACCACAGACACATGAGTTCTCTCTCTTTGGCTCTCTGTCTCTCTGTCTATGTCTGTCTCTGTCTCTGTCTCTCTCTCTCTCTGTCTCTCTCTCTCTCTGTCTCTCTGTCTCTCTCTGTCTCTGTCTCCCTCTCTCTGTCTCTCTCTGTCTCTCTCTGTCTCTCTCTCTCTCTCTCTCTCTCACACACACACACACACACACACACAGAGATACACACACAGAAGCAAAAATGACAGAAAGAAAGGAAGAAAGAAAGAGAGAGAGAGAGAGAGAGAGAGAGATGAAAGGGGGAAGGGGTGGGGATTGCCACAGTCTGGAAGAATGCACAGAGAGAGGTCTTAAGAGCCAGAGTTTTGGTGGTGGGGGATGGTCGACCACTCTGCCCTGCACAGTGAGATTATCCCCCATATGGTAATCTTTGTTTCTGTGGTTTGCTCAGGACTCAAGCAATTTTCAGTAATTTTCTTCAAGGTCTTCCAAGGCAGTTCACAATTCTTTTGTGAAGAATTCATTCTGTCACATGCTTTAGGGAGATCTACCACAATCTAATAAGCATCTGTGTGCGCTCTGAGGGGCTCTGAGTCTTTTCTTCAGTTGTGATTTTCCACCTCCTTGCAGTCGAATCTCTTCATCTCCTTGGTTTACATTTTTCCCAGGAACTGAATGTTTTGACTCAGTCTTGCTCACAACCCACAGGGGACTCCTTAAGATTCATGGTTCATGTCTCCAGCTAGAGGTTTTACAAAATGAATTGAACATAAGGTGCTAATCAGTAATATACAAGCCATGAAAGGTTTCAGAGTTACAGTTAGTTTGCTTTTGGCTTTAATACTTTTAATGTGGTCCATATAAGGTTATTTCTCTAAGATTTGTTGTGTAAGAAACATTGGGCCATAGTTCTTTAGTTCTGGCCCCTGCTTTATTTGTTCTGCCAATTACTGTTTTACACACACACACACACACACACACACACACACACCCTCAAATAAACACTCACACACATACATATACTCACACACATACATACACACTCACACATATACATACTTATTCTAAAGTACACTTCCAGACACACTTATACATACACAAACACACACACTAAAATACACATTCACATACACACTCACACACATTGGCATACTTGCTCACATACACATACCCTCCCCTATACACTTACACACACACACACACACACACACACACACACACACACATACTCTCTCTCTCTCTCTCTCTCTCTCTCTCTCTCTCTCTCTCTCTCTCTCTCTTGTTACTCTGCATATTTTTAAACACTGGTATTTAATATTTTATTTGCTGAGATCACTGCTTGACTTACAAGAGTACACATACATGCATTATTTTTTTGGTAGTGGGGGGGATAAAAAGATGAGAGAATTTTATTGTCTAGAAGACTCATCAATAAGTCTTTTCAGCAGGTAGCTATAAGAAACTTGAAGTTGAAGATGATCTCCTAGGTGACTTCAAACTTGTGGATACCCTTTGAAATGGCCTTTAAGGTCTTCATGGTTATTCATTCATTTATTTGTTTGAGAGAGGGAGGGAGGGAAGGAGGGAGGGAGGGAGGGAGGGAGGGAGGGAGGGAGGGAGGGAGGGAGGGAGATAGGGGGAAGGAGAGGAAAAAGGAAGGGACAGGGAGAGGGACAGGGAGATGGACAGAGAAAGGGAGAGGGAGAGGGAGAAAGTCCCTCTGCACAGAGAATCTCATTGTGTAGCCCTGGGTAGCCTGGAAGTTGCTCTGTAGACCAGGCTGAGTTGGAACTCACAGAGATCTGCCTGCCTCTGCCTCCCAAGTGCCTGCTAGGATTAAAGTCATGCACAGCTATGCCTAAGATGCACTGATGAGTTATTACTGCGTTACTTTCTTCTTTAATCTTTGGCCCTGGTATTTCTTGCTTTCAACTTCACAGCAGCCAACTGTTACTGAACAGTATCCGGAGAGTCAACATCCACTTGTGTTCTCTCTTCTTCCTTGTTTTCTTCTGTTCAACCTCCCTCCTGCCCACCCCCATCCCCACCCCAGTTCCCCTTTCTCTCTTTTCAGGGCTCACACATGCTAAGCAAGCTCTCTACCACCGGGCTACAAACCCATGGTATCTCTTCATTGCTTCAGCTTTTTACTTAAGTCTTCAATCTCCTTTAATGTTTTAGCCATGCCTCTGAAACTACAGTAGCCATCTTGAGAGAACAGGTAATATGTTATATTTATTTTCATTCTTCATTTGTAGACGTGCAGTGATTTGTACTCAGTTGAATAAGGTTTCATTTCTTATTTGACTTTCCCTTAAAATATCAGTATCTTGGTGTATAAGTATAAAATATATTATTTCCTTCCATATACCAAGACGCATTTGATCTGGGAACCCTTGCTTTTTCCTAGTCGTCACAGCTGTTAGGTACTCATATGACCCCCTAATCCTTTGTAGAAATTTAATTGGACAGCTGCCTTGATAATATGCAGTCTCAATGGCACCCTCTGTTGAGGAAAATAATATGCTATTGTAGTAAGTCTTACAGATTAATGATGCTTCTCTGCAAGAAAATGGCTTATGGACAAGAGTTCCCAGAGTGGGAATGCAGCTACATAGGGAAGGGAAAAATCACCTTTACTATCTACCATAGGATGGAACTGCATTCTTTGGATTTAGAACTGTTGGCATCTTTGTCCTATTAAGGGCTTAGTTAGGCAGTGTCTTTATAGCTGAGCAGTGTTTTAAAGTACTTTTAACAAGGGCACTATTGTTAAAAGAAAAACAGTCCTTTCATTGGCACCATTAAAATTACAAGGGAGAAAAATGGGGGAAAAATACTCCTGGCAGGCTTATTTTTTACTTCAGCTGTGACTTCTCTATCTGAATCACCAAAGCCCAGGCCAGAATCACTCCTGCTTATTCAGCAGAGTGATTCAGATTCTTGTAAAATTAAATGTAGGTTGACAAATTAAATTTAACACCACCACCCTCCAGGACATTATAGAAGTGAAGGAGATGAAAACAAACAGGGGAGAAGTTTTTGTAATAGGCTAATGTAAAGTCAGATTCAGTAAGGCACTGGAATTATGTTTCTAGATATAATCTAGTGCAAAGTATAATTTGACACAGTTGCCATTAACTTTTTATTACATGTGTATGAGTGTGTGTATGAATGTGTTAGTGTGTGTGTAAGTATGTTAGTGTGTGTGTGTGTGCACGTGAGTGTGAGTGTGTGTGTTCTGTGTGTGTGTAACAAGGCATGAGCATGCCACAGTACTATATGAAGGTTGTGGCAACCATGAGGTCATAGGGCAACTGGACAGAATCAGTTCCTTCTTTCCCTGGGTCCAGGGGATGGAACTTAAGTCATTCAGCTTGGCAACAAACATCTATATCCACTGAACCATCTTCCATGTCATGTGATTAATCATTTTTTAAAAATATGTACCTATATCCCCATTCATATATTAATAACATAAGTGTCTTTGTTTCTGCAGAAACAAAGGGGCCTAAGAATTTCCCAAAAATGTCTTTTTGGTCCTTTTGTTAAGAATGTCTCTGGGTGTTGGAACAGCCTGGGAGAGTAGCGTTCCAGTCTTCTGTGGCCGGGGACCCCAGTCTGTGCCACAGAGCTCCTTATAAATAGAGTAGGGAGGCTACGATCCAGAGTGTGTGGACAAGCCAGTGAGTAGAGGTAAGATGGGCGCAACTGCCCAGTGGGACCCACCCAGGAATCTGCAGGATACTGGGACAAAGGAACAGCCTGGGACAGGAGCCTTCTGGTTTACACCTGTGATCTGTGCCACAGGGCTCCATACCCAAATAGCTCAGGGAGGGAGCAACCCTCCCAGAAGTGTGGACAAGTGTGTGATCAGGGGGTAAGGCCAGTACTTCCGCTCAGAGGGATCTGCCTAGAACCTCCAGGACACAGGGACTGAGGATCAGCCTTCTGGTTTCCTTCTGGGGCCTGGGAGCCAATCCCTTGACACAGGGCTCCATATGCAGTGCAAAGAGAGAGCTGGTCTCCCAGGAGTGCCTACACACTTTTGAGCACAGGAAAACCACCACTTCTGTTCAAATTCCTCAATCAAGAGGAACTTCACAGAGTCATCAGGACACAGGAACCAAGGAACAGCTGGGGACAGGATCCTTCTGGTTTCTGTCTGCACCCCAGAGCTGACCTTGTACCACAGCTCTCCAAACTCAAATTCCTATCAGACAGAGCTGGTCTCCAAGGAGTACTGACGAAAAGGCTTGCAGGACAGACAAGCTACAGTCAGAGAGAGCAAGACCAGATAACACCAGAAATAACCAGATGTCGAAAGGCAAGGGCAAGAATATAAGGAACAGAAACCAAGGCAACATGGCATCATCAGAATCAAGTTGTCCCACCATAGCAAGCTCTGGATACCCCAACACACCAGAAAAGGAAGACTTAGATTTAAAATCACTTCTCATGATGATGATAGAAGACTTTAAGAAGGAAATAAATAACTCCCTTAAAGAAATACAAGTAAACACAGGTAAACAGCTAGAAGCCGTTTAGGAGGAAATACAGGAAAACACAACCAAACAGGCAAAGGAAATGAACAAAATCATCCAGGATCTAAAAATGGAAATAGAAACAATAAAGAAGTCATGAAGGGAGACAACCCTGGAGAAAGAAACCCTAGGAAAGATCAGGAGTCATAGATGCAAGCATCACCAACAGAATACAAAAGATAGAAGAGAGAATCTCAGATACAGAAGATAGCATAGAAAACATTGACACAACAGTCAAAAAAAAAAAAATACAAAATGTGAAAAGCTCCTAACCCAAAACATCCAGGAAATCCATGACACAATGAGAAGACCAAAACTAAGGATAATAGATATAGAAGAGAGTGAAGATTCCCAACTTAAAGGGCCAGTAAATATCTTCAACAAAATTATAGAAGAAAATTTCCCTAACCTAAAGAAAGAGATGAACATAAACATTCAAGAAGCCTACAGAGAGAGTAAAGGGCTGGAAAACAAGTTTCCAGGCAAATGGCCCAAAAAAACAGGCTGGAGTAGCCATTCTAATATCGGATAAAATTGACTTTCACCCAAAAGTCATTAAAAAAGATGAGGCAGGACACTTCATACTCATCAAAGGAAAAATCTACCAAGAAGAACTCTCAATTCTGAACATCTATGCTCCAAATACTAGAGCACCCACATTCATAGAAGAAACTTTACGAAAGCTCAAAGAACACATCGCACCTCACACAATAATAGTAGGAGATTTCAACACTCC
>CM052713.1:36495093-36513263 GCA_028551405.1 Uromys caudimaculatus
AATATCCAATATATACGAACAACTTAAGAAGTTAGACTCCAGAGAACCAAATAACCCTATCAAAAAATGGGGAACAGAGCTAAACAGAATTCTCAACTGAGGAAATTCGCAGGGCTGAGAAGCACCTAAAGAAATGTCTAACATCCTTAGTCATCAGGGAAATGCAAATCAAAACAACTCTGAGATTCCACCTCACAGCAGTCAGATTGGCTAAGATCAAAAACTCAGGTGACAGCAGATGCTGGCTAGGATGTGGAGAAAGAGGAACACTCCTCCATTGTTGGTGGGATTGCAAGCTGGTACAACCACTCTGGAAATGTTTGGCGAACCCTCAGAAAAATGGACATAATACTACCTGAGGACCCAGCTATACCACTCCTGGGCATATACTCAGAAGATGCTCTAACATGTAATAAAGACACATGCTTCACTATGTTCATAGCAGTCATGTTTATAATAGCCAGAAGCTGGAAACAACCCAGATGTCCTTCAGCAGAGGAATGGATACAGAAAATGTGGTACATTTACACAATGGAGCACTACTCAGGTATTAAAAAGAATGACTTCATGAAATTTGCAGGCAAATGGATGTAACTTGAAAATATCCTGAGTGAGGTAACTCAGTCACAAAAGAGCGAACATGGTATGTACTCACTGATAAGTGGATATTAGCCCAAAAGTTCAGAATACCCAAGTTTCACTTTACAGTAACTGCTGGACTGAAAGTGAGGTCTCTGACAGAGGAGTTGGAGAAGGGACCGAGCTGAGAGAGCGGCAGCCCCATGTAGGGAGCAACAGTGTCAACTGTCCTGTCCACCCTCCAGGTGCTCCTGGAGGCTGGACCACCAACCAAAGAATACACATCGAGGGACCCATGGCTCGGACCACATATGTGGCAGAGGAGGGCTTTGTTGGCCATCAGGGCGAGGAGAGGCCCTTAGGCCTGAGCGTGTTAGAGGCCCCAGTAAAGGGGAATGTCAAGGTGGGAATATGGGAGTGGGTGGGCGGGTGGGTGGGAGGTGGAATACCCTCATAGAGGTGGGGAAGGGGGAGAGGATGGTGGTTTCCAAAGAGGAGACCTGGAAAGCGGGAAACATTGGAAATATAAATAAAGTATCAAAAAATAAAAAAAATTTTAAAAAATACTTCCTACAGAGAATTCTAACTGAGCAGGATCATCATTGGTCATCACTGGTTTGCTGTTTTGGAGGGTGCATTTCTTATATTTTTGGTTGTGAGCCTTGCCTTAACGGATGAACCATCTCTCCAGCCCGGAGGGTGCATTTCTTAAGAAAAATCTGGGATAGTGCTTTTGGCTGGTGCTTCAGTGAGTTTCTGTGGAAAGAGAGCTTTCCTCCATGGGGCTACTTTGTGGTGATCTCATTTGATTTCTCAGTGTGAGCAGCTGAATGCTTGCAGTTAGGATGCAAGCATGTTTCAAAAGGAGAGGACATCCAGAGACCAAGCAGATGTGTTCACAGGGAAGGTATGGATGGTAGGCCTTTTCATAGCCTATGAAAGGCCCAGGATGATTCTGCCAACTCCAAGGCAAGGAAACCTCAACTTCAAACTCTGTATTCCACAAAATCTAACTTTGTCTTAACTAGTAATCATGAATATAAGCAGAACCAATTCCTGGCACCTGATTGGCCCCTATTGAAACTCATCTTGTCTGGCATCTATGTACAATGTGGGGGTCCTTCATTCTCGTAGATGTGTTATCATAGAATCTATTTGTATTGGTAATGTAAGCACATGCAGCAGCCCAAATCACCCTTCTCCCAACTCTACCATTGTCTTTCTGTCTAGGCTTGGGCAAAACTTCACTGGGTCTGGATTTCATTCACGTGTATCTTTACATGAATAATCCATAACATCTGTTGGTGGGTTTTCAGTTTGGCAACAGAAAGAAGTTTGATACTATTTTTATGGTTTTGCAGGTTGGGTATGGTGGTTCATGCCTTTAATCCTAGCACTTGGGAAGCAAAGGCAGGAGAATCTCTGCAGGTTGCAAGCCAGTCAAGGATACACAATGCAATCCTGTTTAAAAACAAATCAAAAACAAACACAAAATCAAGATTTGCTATCTATCACGTATAAAGGTTTAAACTTAGCAATGTGTGTGTGTGTGTGTGTGTGTGTGTGTGTGTGTGTGTGTGTGTGTGTGTGTTGTATAATTTCAATCATTAATACACCATTTTGAGTATTTTGGAATCTCAGCAAATACCTGTGAGTAGTATTAAGTAGCAAACAACAGTGACTCTAGAGAAAGTGATTTGTAAACAGACATTGGAGCCAGATGTGGTGGCGCATGCCCTTGATCCCAGCACTTTGGAAGCAGAGGCAGATGGGTCTCTTTAAATTTAAAGACAGCCTGGTCAACAAAGAGATCTTCATGTGAACCAGAGCTACACAGTGATATCCTGTCCAGAAGAAGAAGAGAAAGAGGAGGTTACAGGGCCTATGGGAATGTCAACATCAGAAGGCCAGTAAGATGGCTCATTGTTGTTTCACCTCCCTTTAAACATCTGGTCTTAAGACATTTCCCTCCAAAATAGAAGGCTTTAATCTTGGAGGAAACTGCTGCACAGTTCAGGTCACCATTGGTAAGGTACCATGTAAATCACTTCTCATCTAAGCTCATGCACAAAACCACTGAAAGAGGAAACAGTGTGAAGATAGAAGGGGTGCTACTTAGGAAGTAGAAAGATGAAAAAGGTCAGTCTGAGAGGAATAAGAGAGGATACTGGGCTGTGAAGACTCGATGCCCCAGAATAGGGGAATGCCAGGGCAGGAGGCGGGAGTGGGTGGGTGGGTGAGCACCCTCATAGAAGCAGGGAGAGGGGGATGAGATAGGGGGTTTCCCGGGGGAAAACTGGGAAAGGGAATAACATTTGAAATGTAAATAAAGAAAATATCCAATAAATAAAAAAAAAGAAAGGATACTGGGGTGAATATGACCAAATTACAGTATGTATGTGTATGAAAATGTCATGGCGAAAACCATTATACGTAACTAATAGATGCTAATATATAGTAATACAAACTTTAATAAAAGAAAATATGAAAATTCTTTTTCTATTTATATTTTATTTTAGAATCTAAAGCACTTATTGTAAGAATTCTCTTTCTTCACATTTACTTCGTAGTTAAGTGAGCATTTATCTATGGATCACAGCTAAGGGTCAAGAACTAAAACTATTAAGCAATCTAATTAATCTACCTATGCATCTTGTTATTGTTTATCATCTGATCATATATTATATCTCTCTCAATAGTATGATCAAAAGCAATCTTACATTTTCTTTAATTATTACATGAATGAACAGGGAGGCAAAAAAGCATGTATATAAGCAAAGTGAATAAACACTACTGTGTTACCTTTATGTAAAAAAAAAAAAAAAAAAAAAGACTTGGTTTGTTTGTTTCCTTTGAAGATTTATTTGTTTGTTTATTTATGTGAGTACACTGTAACTGTCTTGAGACACACCAGAAGAGGGCATCAGATCCCATTATAGATAGTTGTGAGCCACCATGTGGTTGCTGGGAATTGAACTAGGGACCTCTGGAAAAGCAGTTAGTGCTCTTAACCACTGAACCATCTCTCTAGCCCCTTTTTAAAAGATTATTTATTTTATGTATGTGAGTACACAGTCACTCTCTTCAGACACACCAGAAGAGGGCATCAGATCCCATTACAGATGGTTGGGAGTCACCATGTGGTGCTGGAAATTGAACTCAGGACCTCTAGAAGAGCAGTCAGTGTTCTTAACCACTGAGCCATTCTTCCAGTCCCTGTGTTACCTTTTATAACATATGAACTAGATAGTCAATCTCCTCTTATTTATATAACCATGGGTTTTATCCAAGGCCAGGACTATAGTTTATTATAAATTAAATTTGTTCCCTGACAATTTCAGACATCGGTATGATGCACTCTGACTACCCTCCCTCCCTCCCTCCTTCTCAGATCCCTCTCCCAACCCTACCAATGCCCCCTCCTCCTATGTTCACGTGTTTTTCTTGTTGTTTTTGTGAGTCACTGAGTTTAACCAGGGTTTTTCGTGTGGTCATGGATTTAGAATTATCCAATAATGGGCTTCCAGTGGATACACAATTATAATCAATGACTCACTACCTCAGAATCCATAAGGAGCCAAGAGTTCATCAGGGAGAGGTAGGCTCTGCTAAGTTTCTCCAAGATCCATGAGTGCCTGCTGACAAGCCCAGGCTTGTGCAGGCCCAGTGCAGACAACCGTTGCTGCTGTGAGTTTGTATTTGCAGTGACTGTGTCATGTCCAGGAGAAAGTGTGTTGCAGCTCTCCCTTCCACCTTCTGGCTTTCGCATTCTTTCTTCCCCCTCTTCAACAGTGTTCTCTGAGTTTGGAGGGAAAAGGAGAATCAATGTTCTGTTTAGGGTTGGGCACTCAATGGTCTAGTACTCTTAGCACTTTGATAGTGATGAGTCTCTCCATTCACTTACTGCATTTACTACAAAGAAGCTTCTCTGATTAAGGCCAAGGGTAGGATTCTTCTGTAGTTATAAATTAAGGTGACCAGAAAGTAATTTGTTACCATATCCATTTAGCTGAACAACTGTAGTAAAGTCCTTCCTTGGGACCTTTGTATCAGGCATGAATTCTGTTCTATGGAGAAGGCATCAAATCTAATCAGAGATTGTTGGTTTGCCCCCCAGCATAGGCTAATGTATATTAATAAAACCTTTACATAAAGAAAATATGGAGCGTTGGAAAGCTGGCTTAGATATTAAGGGAAATTGCTGTCTAGCAGAGGACTCATGGTGACTCACAGTTACCCATAAGGCTAGTTCCAGGTGATCCTATACCCTCTTCTGACCTCTGCAGGCTCTGCCCAAACAAGATACACATAACTTCATTCAAGCAAACACAAATATACGTAAATAAAGGAGAGAGAAACGGGGGGGGGGGGGAGACTTCTATGCCTTAGATTTGTAATTCTGAGTGTGTCATGAACTGGTAAGGCCGACATCACCCATCTTCAAAGAGAAGGAGCCCACTTAGCTGGGAGATTGCAGTGAACCACATTTGAGTTCACATTCAGCTACAATCTTGGCAGTGATGCTGAGCTTTGTCTTCTATGTGTCACTAATGAGCGCTTCAGAGAGCAGACAGTCATGACTATTATTTTCCATTAATTCATAAACAGCAGTTCTTACAGGTGACATGATTTGCCTGAGGTTAAAGAAATGTGGCGGTGAGTCAGATAGAACTTTGTGTGTTTTGGAGGAAGGAGTGGGTAACGTGAGAGAAAGAACGACGAGTATAGGACTGACCCTAGCATCCACTGAGAAACAGGACAATGGCCATGGGCTGAGGAAGTCTCTGCTCTGTATCCCAAGACCACCCTTGCCTACCTGCCCCTCCCTGAGCCAAGCCAGCTGCCTCACCCAGGGTTACTCAGCCCACTTATTGTTGACTTATGCCTGAGCTCCTGTTCCTTCTTGTAAGCTCCATGAAAGGCTATTTGTAATGAAATAAAGCACACCAAGGAAGTAAGAGTGCATCAAAGATCTTCCCCAGGGTCCAAGCGGAGAGAGCAGTTGGCTTTCGAGAGGCACTGATTTCTCTCTTATAATCTGCAGAAATGAAGGGCAAACTAACGATTGGCAGGATTGTGACATCCATTCCAAGCACTGCTTTTTTTGGTTTGTTTTGGGTTTTTTTGCCTTTGGGTTGTATCATCCTGTGCTCTCTTTCTCCACCTAAAAAGGAAAGATTAATGCTTACTCATTGTGACACTGTGAATTAGTTCCTTTTCCTGTTGCTGTGAAAAAAAAAAAAAATGCCATGACAGAATCAACTTAAATGGATCAAGGTTGCGCATGGAAGTTTTCAGTAGTCCGTTAGGTAGGAAAGCCAGGATGGCAGGAGTTGGAGGCTTATTCTGTTAAGTCGAGAATACTAATTACTAATCACTATTAACTATCACACATTGTATGGAAGAAAGCAGCCCAGGAAAGGCCTGTTCATTGCACTGTACACCAAGGCCTGCCTAGAAATCCCAATAAAGAAAATGTGGCATTAGTGTGGACCCATTTTAGTTTATATCATCCCAAAGGACTGAACAAGGAAGAGCGATATTATACATACATGTCCTTATGTCTCAGAAGGATTAGTCCATGACATTGCCTATTTTTGTCCCATCTGAAGAAGTGTCTTGAACATGATTACATAATACACATATATTATAATTTTCTGGGGGAGGAGTCAATTCTATGAATTCAAGGAGACGAACCTGATTCTCCAGGCAGGATCTTCAAGTGGTTTTCTATAGTAACAACAAAAGTAGTACTAAGTTTTCCTACATCTAAGCTTTCACTCTATTCCTAACATCTAATTGACTACTTGGGTAATTTATCACTAAAGGTATTGGGAACCCAATAAATAATATTTAGTTAATACTATCCATAGTCATATTAGATACAGTCATGTTTAAGAATTCATAAATTAAATAAGTGATCACCAAAAGCACCTTTAGTGGTCTCTGTTCATTGTCGACTTGGTAGAATTTATTGTCAATCATCTGGGATACAGACCTTTAAGCACATCTTCTGGGAATTATCTTAATAATATTAATGAAGAAGAAAGACTTACCCACTGTGAGCGGCATCTGTATAAGAAATCCTGGATAGTGAGTTCCAGGACCGCCAGAGCTGTGTAGTGAGATGTTGTCTCAAAACAACAATATGAATTCTATTTTCTTGCTCATTCATATAGCTTCCCATAACTTTCACTCAGCCACCGATAGCCAAGGAAGCAAGAGTCTGCCTGTCATCGGAGGACAAGTACCTGCTCAATGGTTAAGGCATGAACGGCTTATCCAGTAGAGATTTCTCAGAAGAAGCAGGACTCTCTTTATATTCTTATATTTTTACTGCTCACTGGACCAAAGGAGTCAGAGATAGCATCTTAACCAACATTTTCATACCGTACATTTTAAGTACTTGGGGACTCCAAGTGTCTTGCTATAGTTGAGGTGGAACTGAAATAATTTGGGAGGAGGGAGTTACATGCAAAGAATCCTAATATGGCAAAGAAAATAGATAATTTTACAATAAGAAAAATTTTACCAGGACTATTCCTGGATATGGGTTATATAAAACTCAAATCCTTTTTTAATTTCTGGAATTAATTAGTATCCACTTAGAAGACTGGCCTTGAAGACTTCTATTGATAGCATACTCCAGGCTTTAAAATTCCTTCAATCATTTTTAGAAAAGACACACTACAAGAACCTTTGGCAAACAAACAGTTCTTTAGTGATATCTAAATAAACCTCAGGGTTGGTTAACTATATGAACCGCAGATGTTTTCAGTTACTCCTGGCATGGTAAATTATATATCCCATCACCATCTATATGATTTTAGGTGATATCATCAACAAGATTAAGTAATGAAATTTGAGGACGTTTCTCCATGGATAAAGTGACCTTAACAACATTTGTTAGGTTATGTGCATAGCCTGCACATATTTTTAACTCTATTTCAAGGAAGATATATACTCTAACCATGTCTGGTTTTGCTTAATCTTTGGCTGTTTTCTCTGAAGAGATTAGCTGAGGTCCCCACACTTCCTCTTTCTACCCCATCTGAAGATCTCCAACTGTGGTTCCACTAATCCTCAGATGCATTTGTATCAAAACCTATCAACTCCTTCACTGTCCCCCGGGCCAAGGTCATAACAGCATGTTGGAATCAAGAGTTTTCCTTTGTTATAGCACAGATCTGATAAGAAGGCATCTGCAGAGTACATAATGCATGCTGGGTGCTGTGCTGAGCACTGTGGATCCAGGATGAGTATTCACATTGACAGCTGTTCTCAGAAAGTAGAGCAGCGTCTCATCAGACAGATGAGCCAAGGAAGCCATCATAAGAGCATCATGCAGAGCTGTAAAGACACCAGGGAATGACCTGTGGATAGATACTCAGGAAGACAGTTCAAAGAGCTGATGCATCAGCTCATATAAAATAAGATTAGGACTCACATTCTTCCATTTTAAGAATTCTTATTTGGAAGAAAATGCTGCTTCCTTTTGGGAATTGTCTAATTTTCCTAAAGGTACCAGAGTAGAGACTTATGATAGCCTTGAGTAAGGAGGCTTCTCTGCTCTCTAGAGAGGTAAGGAGAGAAGGAAATCCAAAAAGATGGTTTTAAATAAAAAGCCAGAGAAACAAAACAAAGAACTCTCCCTGAATCCAAGCGTGTGGCTGGCGCCCATCTCTGGAGTGGGAACATTAATTTAGAAACATTCTCTGCAACCCAAGCTTCTTAAATTTTCCGGCCTGAGGGACCTTCTCCTGGTACACAATCTTATTATAAGACCTCTACTCAGTTGGACTTGGATTTAATTTATTGTGGAGCAACTTTCAACAGAAGGTGAACAAACAGAACCAGAGAAACGATCATGAGGCCTCCTAATGTCAGCACCTGGTACACAGAAAACATGAGACCAGAGGCTAGCCCATCCAGAACAGAGCCCAGTGGTTCACATTAACTGGCGAGTTCAATTTTGACTTAAAACACATTTTAAACAGGGTGTCAGTCAGGAGGGTAAATTTCATAGCTTTGAACCTAGACTATACGAGACTCTTTCTAATAGTGACTTAGACAAATATTTAAGGTCTGATTGGAACATTTTATTCCCTTAAATGGTGTTGA
The DNA here is from genome assembly GCA_028551405.1 of Uromys caudimaculatus. NCBI lineage: Eukaryota > Metazoa > Chordata > Mammalia > Rodentia > Muridae > Uromys > Uromys caudimaculatus. The sequence goes on from CM052713.1 coordinate 36,503,794, forward strand.
TGCTTCCTAAAGTGGGACCAAAAGATTGTTGAATTGTCCCTCCATTTTAGAAACAGATCAGAAGTCAAACTTTTAATAGAGCAATTTGCATATGAGTTTTAGTCTTTCACCGAGTTTGAAACAAAGAATACATGCAAAAGTTAATTAGGCTATTCTTAGCTATATAAGTGTTTAAACAACTTTTACAAATACTATAAACACACATAAATATAGAAATGGTGAACTGGGAAAGAATATTTGCCACAAAAATAACAGCCAAAACTGACTGCTTCTAAGAAGTGGTAAGTAACCCATGCCACTAAAGTCAGCAGCCAGATGGAAAGTTGGGCCTTGAGTAAATTGGAAAGTCAGAAATGAAAAAGGACATGGCTTGGTTTTCATACAGGTGCCCAAACAACTGGAGCAAGGGCTGTCCTTGAATCTGTTGCCTGCCTTCAGATTCTGTTCCCTTAACTGGGATGCCTTGTCTGGCCTCAGTGGGAGAAAATTCTCCTTGTCCTGTCGTAACTTGATGTGCCAGGGTGGGTTGATACCAGAGGGGGACTCTCCCTTCTCAGAGGAGGAGGGAAGGGGGAGGGGACTCTGTGTAAGAGGAAGACTGGAAGGAGGGAGGACTGTGATTAGGAAGTAAAGTGAATGAATAAATAAATTAATGGGGAAAAAAGAGGTGCATGACCCATAATCATGGATACATAAATGCCCAGCCACATTAGTGATGAAATAACTTGAAGTAATACTGTAATAATCCCATTTATTAAGTTGGAGAAAATTGAGAACCTAGAGGTATTGATGATCATGTGACATTGCTGCTGAAGGAAGTGTCAGTTGCTGCAACTTAGTAATTAAGAACACTTTGGCTGGAGAGGTAGGGCATCAGGTGAAAGTACTTGCTGAGCAAGCTTGATGACCCAAGTCACACACAAAGTCACATCCTGTGGCAGGTGTGTATGATCCCAGCCTTCATACAACAAGACAGGAAGTAGTTAACAGGAGAATCACCCAGAAGCTCCTGGGTCAGGTTGCTCTGGAGTACACAACTCAGATGTAAACACAGTTATTCTCTGACCTCTACTCCAGTGGTAAGGCAAATGTGTACTTGCACTTGCACAAGTGCACACATACGAACACACACACACACACACACACACACACACACACACACACAGTAGATTAAAGTAAAATAATTAAATAACACACTTAAACCAATTTAGATGTCTTAATATTGGCAAGTTTTGATTTAGCAAAGGATAACACACCTCCAAGAATTACCCCCAGTAATCTACTTTCACCAACTAAGCTCCACTTCATAAAGTTTCCACAACTCTCAAGAAGAGTACTGTCAGCTGGGAACCAAGCATCCAAAACATGTGAAGACATTTCATATTCCATCCATAGTAACTTCAGTCTCTGAGGCAACAAGCTTCAGCCAAAGATTAAAGTAGAAGGTAGACATTTTGTTTCAGCAAAAGTCTCCCGAATTGCACTTTATGCACAATATTTTAAACCAAACTTTATCTAAGCCTTCTGTAGGGTAAATTGATAACATCCACGATTTTAATACTATGGATTTATGAATTAAAAATAATGTATTAGAGCTGGAGACATGACTCACTAGTTAAGAGCACATACTGCTCACAACTCCCCTGTAGCTCCAGCTCCAGGGTTTTCTGATGCCCTCTTCTGGCCTCCTTATGCAACTGCATGCACTTGGATGCATTTATACACAGAGACATATACACATAAGAATAGATCTGTTTTAAAGGATGTATTAAAGAAAGCTTCTTCATTTAGGCATTTTTAAAGAACAATTTTACTAAAGGTGCTGGATCCAAGAATGGGTAGGTGATAAACACACCAAAAATCATGAAACTAGTACACAAGGAAACCTCTCTTGTGAGAAAGAGACCATTGTGCAGGTCAGTCAAGCCGATTGATCTTCTTTCCTACAAACGCCACTTTTCCTTTGCATTTCACACCCTAACTCTTGCATCCATATTTTATTTTTCTTTCTAACTTTCATTTACCATTTCCTGTTTCATTTTGTTCATTTGTTTGTTTGTTTTTAAATTTTGCTGGGTATGTCTTTCTGGGTAAGCGATTTGAAATCTTGTTTGGATATTTGAAGCAAAGGAGTTTATTGTACTTTAAGGCTCAGTAGCTCCCCTGGTGAGATCACCTGTACGTATACAAGTACAGTGTAGTTTCTCTCCTAGTGTCTGATCCTGAGTTGCTGACACTGACCCCTGATGCTGTACATAGAATTCTTGGTTCCAGAAGCAGACAAAGTCTGGAGCTGCAAGGAGAACATGAAATTTATTGAAGAGAGACCTAATAGTTTGTTGGGGAGATTGAAGAATGAAAGATAGCTGTGTGTTGACCTGACTACTGGGAGCCTTCCTCAGGGATCTCTGACCAGCCAAATGAGGGTTCAGGCAAAGAGGAGAGCACAAGCGGGACGGGGTCTCCTCCACCTCCGTCTCCACAGTTGCCACCTTGGTTGCACCAAGACGCTGCACCCGCCACTGAAGCTTCTGGTGGCGTTCAGGAGAGTAGATCTCTTCCCGGGCAGCAGTGTTACAGCTCTTATGATAGAAGCTCTCAGATGACAGAGTAGTTCTCACACCTTTATTCCTTCTGGATGGGGATCTCTCCTATACAGGTTGGGATGGTCTAATATACTGTTTGGGAGGGGTCGGGGGTTTGACAACAGATACTTCCCATTGGCTTGGTCTGAAGGCTTAAGGGCACCTTATTTGCATGTGGGAAGGCTTGGCATTGCTCCTACGTGACAAATCTCACATGACAGGCCTCTCTGTAGGGATTGAGGAAGCTGTAGCTGTTTTTACAGGAGTCTTCTGGGAGCGTTGGCAAAAACATTTTCTGGTTCCCTTGTGGATTATTCCACTGGGTCTCCCAGAGTTTTCAGCCTGTGCTCAACTGAGTGCCAGATTGCCTGCTACAGACCATTGCCCCACAGTTGTAGGAGGGAACACAGGAAATAAAATGCAGACAACTGGATGCTACCTTTGATTGCTACCACAGATATGAGCAACAGTAGCACGGAAGACACCAGAGAAAACCTGAGGATATCCAAGGGCATTTATTTCCCCAAGAAGACTCAGTTTCTGCCCCTGATAATAGTCAAAATCAGACTTTTGTTTTGTTTTGTTTTTGACACAGGCTCTGTGTACCTCTGGCTGGTCTAGAACTCACTCTGTAGACCAGTTGGCCTTGAACTCAGATCTTCCTGCCTCTGTCTTCTAAGTGCTGGGATTAAAGAAGTCTGGCTTCAAAGACAAACAGGGAGCTAGAGAAAGAAAGAGGGAATTTAGGGGCCAGCAAGATGGCTCAGTAGGTAAAACACTTGCTACACAAATCCAAAAACCTGGATTTCATCCCCCAAACCTACACAAAGGTAGAAGGAAAGAATTGATGCCCATAACGTTCTCCTCTGACCTCCACAAATACATGTAAACACATACACACACACACACACACACACACACACACACACACACACACACATACATACTTTATAAATTAATTATGAATGTAAAATAGAAGAAAGAGGAATCTTGTAGGGAAACAAAACATGCAGAGATGAAAATGTCCAAGTCAAGTGGTGCTTCCAGGAAAAAGTCCTATCAAAGTAGCTGACTCATGTCTGTTTTTACTGGGTTTTGTAATGTTCAACAATTTGCAAATTAAGATATTTGTGTGAGATTGGTGACATTTATAAAATATTTCATACTACATGTTTCCTATTGCTTTCAAAATCAGACTTTGTTTTGTTTTTGACACGAGGCTCTGTGTATCTCTGGCTGTCCTGGAACTCACTCTGTACACCAGTTGGCCTTGAACTCAGATCTTCCTGCCTCTGTCTCCTAAGTGCTGGGATTAAAGAAGACTGGCTTCAAAGACAAACTTTAAACATGGGTTTCTAGCTAAAATTGTTAGTCTTTTTATTTGTACTTTTACAAAAGTATGGTTAAGGCGAAAAGGTCTTTTCTGTTAACTTCTATTGAGACATCCATTTCAAATTACCTATAAGCCTTTTTTCTGTAAAAAAATAAAATCACAAAAAATCCACTTTGAAGTTGATTTAAAGATGGACTATTTTAATCACCAGTGATGTAAGATAATTATTTCAAGGATTCTTAAAAGATTTCTTACATGTGATGATTCAGAGCCAGAGACATTCTTTTTTTTTTTTTTTTTAAGAGAAAATACCTTTATAGATTTTTATGCATAATTTTTAACTTTTTAAAGTGCACAGTTCAAAAAAACATTAATGTGATTAACACAGGAAAACAAAACAATCAGCAACATAAAGACAGCATTTAATCATCCAAAATATCCAGACTTAATGGTTTGCTTTGTTCTAAAGAAGCTATCCTCTCCAAAGCAGCTGTTTAGCTAAAAACCCACATGAGAAAGTGAGTAGAACAGGTCCTTACAGACCACCAGAGTATATCTGGATATATTGTACTTGTCAGATTTTCAATACCCTGAATCTTTTTTGTTTGTTTGTTTGTTTAAATACTTTACTTACATTTCAAATGTTTGCCCTCTTCCAGGTCTCCTCTTTGGAACCCCCCTATCCCATTCCCCCTCCCCCTGCCTCTATGAGGTTATTCCCCAACCCACCCACCCACTCCCGTCTTCCCTCCCTGGCATTCCCCTATACTGGGGCATCTAACACTCTCAGACCCAAGGGCCTCTCCTCCCACTGATGGTCAACAAGGCTATACTCTACCACATATGTGGCCAGCCCCATGGGTCCCTCCATATGCATTCTGGAGGTGGTGGTCCAGTCTCTGGGAGCACCAGGGGGCCTGACCAGTTGACACTGTTGTTCACTCCCCATGGGGCTGTAAATTCCCTCAGCACCTTCAGTCCCTTCTCCAACTCCTCCATCTGGGACCTCACTCTCAGTCCCATGGTTACTGTGAAGTGAAACTTGGGTGTTCAGAATGTTTGAGCTAATATCCATTTATCAGTGAGTACATATGGTGTTTGTTCTTTTGTGACTGACTTACCTCACTCAGAATGATATTTTCAAGTTCCATCTATTTCCATGCAAATTTCATGAAGTCATTGTTTTTAATAGCTGAGTAGTACTCCATTGTGTAAATGTACCACATTTTCTGTATCCATTCCTCTGTTGAGGGACATCTGGGTTGTTTCCAGCTTCTGGCTATTATAAACATGACTGCTATGAACATAGTGGAGCATGTGTCTTTATTACATGTTGGAGCATCTCCTGGGTATATGCCAAGGAGTGGTATAGCTGGGTCCTCAGGTAGTATTATGTCCATTTTTCTGAGGGTCCACCAAACTGCTTTCCAGAGTAGTTGTACCAATTTGCAATCCCGCCAGCAATGAAGGACTGTTCCTCTTTCTCCACATCCTCGCCAGCATCTGCTGTCACCTGAGTATTTGATCTTAGCCATTCTGACTGGTGTGAGGTGAAATCTCAGGGTTGTTTTGACTTGCATTTCGCTGATGACTAAGGATGTTGAACATTTCTTTAGGTGCGTCTCAGCTCTAAGAATTTCCTAGTTGAGAATTCTCTGTTTAGCTCGGTTCCCCATTTTTTGATAGGGTTATTTGGTTCTCTTGAGTCTAACTTCTTGAGTTCTTCATATATGTTGGATATTAGCCCTCTATCGGATGTAGGATTGGTTAAGATCTTTTCCCAATCTGTTGGTTGCAGTTTTGTCCTACTGACAATGTCCTTTACCTTACAGAAGCTTTGTAATTTCAAGAGGTCCCATTTGTCAATTCTTGATCTTAGAACATAAGCCATTGGTGTTCTGTTCAGGAACTTTCCCCCTGTGCCCAGGTGTTTGAGAATTTTCCCCACTTTGTCTTCTATTAGATTCGGTGTATCTGGTTTTATGTAGAGGTCCTTGATCCAGTTGGATTTGAGCTTTGTACAAGGAGATAGGAGTGGATCAATTTGCATTCTTCTACATGTTGACTGCCAGTTGAGCCAGCACCATTTGTTGAAAATGCTGTCTTTTTTCCACTGGATGGTTTTAGCTCATTTGTCAAAGATCAAGTGACTGTAGGTGTGTGGGTTCATTTCTGGGTCTTCATTTCTATTCCATTGATCTACCTGCCTGTCACTGTACCAATACCATACAGTTTTTATCACTACTGCTCTGTAGTACAGCTCGAGGTCAGGGATGCTGATTCCCCCAAAAGTTCTTTTATTGTTGAGAATAGTGCTTACTATCCTGGGTTTTGTTGTTCCAAATGAATTTGAGAACTGTTTTTTCTAAGTCTATGAAGAATTGAGTTGGAATTTTGATGGGGATTGCATTGAATCTGTAGATTGCTTTTGGCAGGATGGCCATTTTTACTATATTAATCCTGCCAATCCAGGAACATTGGAGAGCTTTCTGTCTTCTGAGGTCTTCTTCGATTTCTTTCTTCAGAGACTTGAAGTGCTTGTCATACAGATCTTTCACTTGTTTGGTTAGAGTCACACCAAGATACTTTATATTGTTTGTGAAAATTGTGAAGGGTGTCATTTCCCTAATTTCTTTCTCAGCCTGTTTATCCTTTGGTTTTAGGAAGGCTACTGATTTGTTTGAGTTAATTTTATATCAGGCCACTTTGCTGAAGTTGTTTATCAGTTGCAGGAGTTCTCTGGTGGAGGTTTCCAGGTCACTTAAGTATATGATCATATCATCTGCAAATAGTGATATTTTGATTTCTTCCTTTCCAATTTATATCCCTTTGATCTCCTTTTGTTGTCTAATTGCTCTAGCTAGAATTTCAAGAACTATAATAGGGAGAGAGAGGGCAGCCTTGTCTAGTACCTGATTTTAATGGGAATGCTTCAGGTTTCTCCCCATTTAGTTTAATGTTGGCTACTGGTTTGCTGTATATTGCTTTTAGTATGTTTAGGTATGGGCCTTGAATTCCTGATCTTTCCAAGACTTTTATCATGAAGGGATGTTCAATTTTGTCAAATGCTTTTTCAGCATCTAAGGAAATGACCATATGGTTTTTTTTCTTTGAGTTTGTTTATGTAGTGGACTACATTGATGGATTTCTGGGTATTAAACCATCCCTGCATCCCTGGGATGAAGCCTACTTATCATGATGAATGATCATTTTGATGTGTTCTTGGATTTGGTTTGCAAGAATTTTATTGAGTATTTTTGCATCAATATTTATAAGGGAAATTGGTCTGAAGTTTTCTTTCTTAGTTGGGTCTTTGTGAGATTTTGGTATCAGTGTAACTGTGGCCTCATAGAATGAATTAGGTAGTGTTCGTTCTGTTTCTATTTTGTGGAATAGTTTGAAGAGTATTGGTATTAAATCTTCTTTGAAGGTGCGATAGAATTCTGCACTAAACCCATCTGGTCCTGAGCTTTTTTTAGTCGGGAGACTTTTAATGACTGCTTCTATTTCTTTAGAGGTTATGGGACTGTTCAGATGGTTTATCTGATCCTCACTTAACTTTGGTATTTGGTGTCTATCTAGAAAATTGTCCATTTCATCCAGATTTTTGCAGTTTTGTTGAGTATAGGCTTTTGTAGTAGGATCTGATGATGTTTTGAATTTTCTGAGAATATGTTGTTATATCTCCCTTTTCATTTCTGATTTTGTTAATTTGGATCCTGTCTCTGTGCCCTCTGGTTAGTCTGGGTAAGGGCTTATCTATCTTGTTGATTTTCTCAAAGAACCATCTCCTGGTTTTGTTGATTCTTTGTATACTTCTTTTTGTTTCTACTTGGTTGATTTCAGCCCTGAGTTTGATTATTTCTTGCCTTCTACTCCTCTTGGGTGTATTAGCTTCTTTTTGTTCTAGGGCTTTCAGGTGTGCTGTTAAGCTGCTAGTGTATGCTCTCTCCAGTTTCTTTTTGGAGGCATTCAGAGCTATGAGTTTTCCTCTTAGCACTTCTTTCAATGTGTCCTATAAGTTTGGGTATGTTGTACTTCCATTTTCATTATATTCTAGGAAATCTTTAATTTCTTTCTTTATTTCTTCCTTGATCAAGTTATCATTGAGTAGAGCATTGTTCAGCTTCCATGTGTATGTGGGCTTTCTGTTGTTATTGTTGCCATTGAAGGCCAGTCTTAAACCATAGTGATCTGATTGGAGGCATGAGATTATTTCAATCTTCTTATATCTGTGGAGGTTTGTTTTGTGACCAATTATACGGTCAATTTTGGAGAAGGTACCATGAGGTGCTGAGAAGAAGGTATATTGTTTTGATTTAGGATCAAATGTTCTATAGATATCTGTTAAATCCATTTGGTCCATAACTTCTGTTAGTTTCACTGTGTCTCTGTTTAGTATGCGTTTCCAAGATCTGTCCATTGCTGAGAGTGGGGTGTTTAAGTCTCCCACTATTATTGTGTGAGGTGCAATGTGTGTTTTGAGATTTAGTAAAGTTTCTTTTATGAATGTGGGTGCCCTTGTATTTGGTGCATAGATGTTGAGAATTGGGAGTTCTTGGTAGATTTTTCCTTTGATGAGGATGAAGTGTCCTTCCTTATCCTTTTTGATGACTTTTGGTTGAAAGTTGATTTTATCCGATATTAGAATGGCTACTCCTGCTTGTTTCTTGGGACCATTTGCCTGGAGAATTATTTTCCAGCCCTTTACTCTGAGGCAGTGTTTGTCTTTATCACGGAGATGTGTTTCCTGAATGCAGCAAAATGCTGGGTCCTCTTTATGGATCCACTCTGTCAGTCTATGTCTTTTTATTGGGGAGTTGAGTCCATTGATGTTAAGAGATATTAAGGAATAGTGATTGTTGCTTCCTATTATTTTTGATGTTATTTTTATGTTTTTGTGGCTATCTTCTTTTGGGTTTGTTGAAAGATTACTTTCTTGCTTTTTCTAGGGTGTAGTTTCCCTTTTTGAGTTGATGTTTACCATCCATTATCCTTTGTAGGGCTGGGTTTGTGGAAACATATTGTGTAAATTTGGTTTTGTCATAGAATATTTTGGTTTCACCCTCTACGGTAATTGGCAGTTTTACTGGGTATAGCAGCCTGGGTTGGCATTTGTGTTCTCTTAGGGTCTGTATGAGATCTGTCCAAGATCTTCTAGCTTTCATAGTCTCTTGTAAGATGTCTGGTGTAATTCTGATAGATCTGCCTTTATATGTTACCTGACCTTTTTCCCTTACTGCTTTTAATATCCTTTCCTTGTTTTGTGCATTTGGCATTTTGACTATTTATGTGATGGGAGGAATTTCTTTTGTGCTCCAATCTTTTTGGAGCTCTGTAGGCTTCTTTTTTTTTTTTTTTTCCCTCCTTTTTTATTTTTGATACTTTATATACATTTCCAATGTTTCCCCTTTTCTGAGTCTCCTCTTTGTATACCCCCCATCCCCTCCCCAACCCGCCTCTAGGAGGGAATTCCACCTCCCACCCCCCACCCCCACCCCCATCCACCCATCCCCAATTTCCCGCCTTGATATTCCCCTTTACTGAGGCCT
>CM052713.1:36513763-36584005 GCA_028551405.1 Uromys caudimaculatus
AAAAAAAAAAAGAAAGAAAAAGAAAATGGTGGGACCTCCTACAGGAAGGAACTTGAGATGGAAGATTATTGTAATTTATTCAGTCAGAATCTTCTGTAATCGTAAGAGGTTGGTTAATTCATGTAATGTCAGAGACAGAGTCAAATATTAAAAATGCAATGTTACAGGGTTGGAGAGGTGGCTCAGTGGTTAAGAGCACTGACTGCTCTTCCAGAGGTCCTGAGTTCAATTCCCAGCAACCACATGGTGGCTCATGACCATCTGTAATGGGATCTGATGCCCTCTTCTGGTGTGTTTGAAGATAGGTATAGTGTACTCATATACATAAACTAAATAAATAATTCTTTTAAATAATGCAATGTTGCTTGTTGGAAGATGGACGAAGATCCTAAGTCAAGGAATTTAGACATCTTCTAGCTGCTGAAAAGAAGACCTGGGTTCTCCTTGGGGACCTTGAGAGGGAGAGCACGGTCTCAATGGCTCATTTTAAACCTTTGATTTGAGACCTGTAAGATAAAGAATTTGTGTTGTTTTGAGTTATCAAGTTAGGTGCAATTTGTTGTGGCAAGAGGCAGGTGATAATGCATGCCTTTCTTTATAATAGTAGGCTGTTTTTAAACCCTTCCACAAGGGAATGCTTTTATTCGTATAATCTAATTTTTTTAATACTTTTAAAAAATTTTTCTGATACTTTATTTACATTTCCAATGTTTCCCCCTTTCCAGGTCTCCTCTTTGGAAATCCCCTATCTCCTCCCCCCGTCTGTAAGGGTATTCCCCCTCCCACCCACCCGCCGACCTACTCCCGTCTTTCCCCCTTGACATTCCCCGTTACTAGGGCCTCTAACACCCTCAGGCCCAAGGACCTCTCATCGCCCTGATGGCCAACAAGGCCCTCCTCTGCCACATATGTGGTCTGAGCCATGGGTCTTTCGATGTCTATTCTTTAGTTGGTGGTCCAGCCTCCAGGAGCACCCGGGGCGTCAGGCCAGTTGACACTGTTGTTCCCTCCATGGGGCTGCAAGCTCCCTCAGTTCCTTCAGTCCCTTCTCCAACTCCTCCATCTGGGACCTCACTCTCAGACCAGCGGTTACTGTAAAGTGAAACTTGGGTATTCCAGACTTTTGGGCTAATAGCCACTTATCAGTCTATTTTTTTTTTTTTTTTTTTGAAATGGTAACCCCTGTCCCTGGTTACTCCCTACACCCATGACGCCAGGAGAGGCAGGTGGAAATGGTAGGAAACAGTGCCAGGAAGAGACGCAGAGCCTGGACTTTGTTCTTTCACCCTTTTTACATCTACCATCTTAGAACTCTGAAAATTTGAAACTTAAATCTGGAAAGATGTCTCAGCAGTTAAGAGAATGGGACTGCCCCTTTCAGAGGACTTAGGTTCGATTCCCAGCACACGCATGGCCACTGACAACCATCTATAACTAACATTCCAGGGGATTCACTTCCCTCTGCTGGCACTATGCATGCAAAACACCCATACACATAAAATAATAATTTTAAAAGCTCTTAAATCTAAGTCATGTGACAACTTGGGAACCTTAAAGCTATCTACACTGTTTCCATTCTATAGCTCCTCTCCATACATCTCATGTTACATGCCTTCTAGTTATCCTTCATGTGGGGAGCTCTGATTTACCTGCTTCCCTCTGAGAAGTGGTGTCCAGACCTGTGCAAGGCAACCAAGCCTCACTGTATCTACCGGTGAGCCTGCTACCCCATCTCTATAGTCCATCTAACTATTCCATAAGATTCTTCAGACTTAACTTGGTCTTTTTATCTGATTTTTTTCTCAATTTACCTCCCAAAAAAGAGTACCTATACTGAACAAATTGACATGAATCTCAATTCCTTTTAATAGGGAGGACCAACCTTTTCTAGTGGTAGTCTAAATTAGTCATATTTGTTTGCTTAAATTTAAGTGATAATTCACTTCATACCTACTGAAATACGATGGTTATACTTTTTAGAGTCATAGATCCTTTCTTCATTTATTTCATTGTTTAAATGGTGTGCATATGTGCGTGCCTGTGTGTGGGTATATGCCTATGAGTGTTATCGCCCATGGAAGCCAGAAGTCAAGTTCCCAGGAGATGGAGTTACAGGTGCCTGGGAGTCACCCAACATGGATGCCAGGAAGCAAATTTGGATCCTCTGGAAGAGCAGTTATAGGCCCTTAACCACTGAGTCATCTCTCTAGCTTCAGGAATATAGTTTGTCTTTTGAGAGTCTAATGAAAGCCACAGACTCTCTACCAGAAAGAAGTACACATTTAGCTAAGATTGGGGCATTATGTTATCATTTTGTAGCATTTCAGCTCTCTGGAACTAATCTCTGATGTGTGGTAAGTTCACAAGGCTGGTGACTTTAGGATCAAGGAAGAAAGTCTTCAGATCCCACAGCAGTTGAGTTCTCAGATTAAACAAAGAACAGCTTTCAGTGGTCTCCTTATGCAGTAAGAACGTACTGTTCAGGACCTTTCTACAAGATAAATCCTACTCTTTAGATGCCTGGTCCCTTAGATTAAAGCTACCCAACCACTGAAGCTGTCTCTGTCACATGATGCTTATGAATAGAAGCCAATACTTCTATCCTCCTCCAAACTGGATGCTACCCTCGAACATCGGGCAGCTGTGAAAACATCTTGATCTGAAATTTGTCCAGGCTATTGTGGGTGAGGTTTGAGACTCACAGCCACTGACCCTAGCTTGCAACATCTCACTCTCTGTGAGATTGAAAGGTTTCAATTCTTCAAAACAATAATATACCTTCGGTCACAAGGAACAGATTTGTAGGGGGAGAAAAAAAAACATGTGGTTAGTTAGAAAAATTCCTTTTAGAAAAAAAAATGTCACGCACACAAAACCAAAACATCCAGGACTTTCAGGGACCTTCGCCTCAGGGATTCACCTCAGGGAATCATTGTCAAAGGTGAAGAAGTGGAATGCCTTCAAAAGGTGGAAGATGGATGCCTACAAAAAAATCTGAAGTTCTGAAACAAAGCTGTGTTTCCTATCTCACATAGTAGCTCCCAAATGTACTTAGTGAGCAAAGAGCATGTAAGAAAGAGTGCAGCGGAACTCTGTTCTGGGGTAAAGTGTGTGGGTGGCGGTGTCAGCTGTGTCCCTCCCAAGGAAGTCTAGAAAGGGCCAGAAATGTAGGTTCTTCCTGTAACTTCTTCACAACACACTCTTTCAAAAGCTGAAAACAATCTGGAAAGGGAAATTTATATCACTATTGAAATACCCCTTGCTACAAAAAGAGGGCAACCACAAAATTCCCACCGTGGCATCGTTCTTAAATCACAGGTAGCTTTAAGAGACACCTTTTCATTCCTAATGATTTCTCAAAGGTGTGGCTTCATGAGATGCATTGTTACTCAAAATTAATTTAATCTCTGCTAAATTGATTTTTATAACAACTCCTTATTTTTGAAATGTATAAGACAAAAAAAGCGGGGAGTACATCTGAGGAAATAAAATAGACCTAGATATCACATTAAAAATAATTACGAGAAGACAGGACTGTAATCTCCACTGCGGCAGAAAGGTCAGGTTAGTCTTATTTATTCATTGCTTGCATGGCTAGGTCACCTCTGAGTATTTTTGCATCCAGCAATTGTTCAAATTAGGATGAGGTGGAGTTGGTGATCAAGTGGGACTATGGTGTCACTAAGGTCTGGGCTAACTTTTGCAGGAAGCTTGAGGTGCTAAGGGTGGAGCTTGGAGAAGCACGGAAGATGTGACAGTGTCCACATTCCACACACTGACCCTCCCAGGGATTGCAGAGAGGCTTAGATGAGTCTTCTTGATACCAAATCTTCCACTCTTTAAAACAAAGTTAGACGTAGGTCAGTAAGCATGTTCATTCAAACCAAGGAAACATGGCTATTAAAGATTCACGTTTATTACTAGGTTTAAACCTTGTTTACTGGCTCAAATCAAATACAAGGCAACACATCATATGGTCAGACCTATTAACACTTTATTTTCACAGTTAAAATGAGGTACTGTGGCTCCACAATAGTTTAGGATGAATCAAATGATTTAATCCAGGTTTCAAGAAAGAGGAGATACAATTCAACGATTACTTTCTAGAGGAAAAGAAGGCAGGTGAAGTATGTATGACATTGACAATCAGGCCACAAGATACATCTCAGAGTGTCAAGTAGCATATATGCACAATTTTATCCCTAACCTTAAAATTGGTAAAATTGGTTATTATTTCTTAAGTTCAACAAACCACATGCATTGCAGTGTAAATCAATGAATAGAAGACAAAATATAATCTCCATTACAGCATTTATCAGATACACAAATTTTCAGAACTGATCAAAGACTTGTTTTTACTATGACAATTTCTGTAATTTTAAATTACTGATCAGGGAGGTTAAGTATTACAGTTGGTATATATATAATACAAATAATGCATACACAACCTGCATTTAACACTTATTCATACTGGGGAAATAATTAATAGCAGCAAGGTATTATTATTTCTAGAACATGATTTAAGAGTTATCATCTTGATACTATAGATCTATAATTGACATATTATTAGTGCTATAAATTGATAACAGGCATGACATCGCAACTATACAGAGCTGCCAAAGACCTATATGACTGTTCAAAGTGCTATGCTTCTTAGTGGGCTTAACACTGTGAGCAAGCCTGTTCTATATGAATTAAACATTGGTCCCAATTTCAGGGCTCTAACTAAGCATAGTTCTAATGACTGGGTGGGAGCAGGAGGCAGAATAATGCATTTTCGTAGGCTAAAGAACAACCGCCATCATGGTCAGAGCATGTTCTCTGTCAGCATCTTGTGACGCAGTCACTGGCGGATGATGGAGTCGCGAGGCGACAAGAAGGGAAAGTAGCCTTCTATGAAGGGAATGGGAAAGGATGACAGAAAAATGCCTCGAGATTGTTGATGCAGTTGCCTCAACAGATGTGCTTCTGCATTCCCCCGAGAGAGAAGAGGGAGCTGTCTTACTCAAACCATTTTGTTTTAAAATGGGTTTGATGAATTTGAAGGACAAATTTGCTGGATTTGATGTTAAAACACAGTACCTAAAGCAGGAGATCCTTATCTTAGAATATTTTTACACTGTCTAAAACATCACTTTTTTTAAAAAAAATAAATAAAAAAAAAGAATCAATAGCATCATTGTAGGGTTGCTTCAGAGTTAGGCTAGCTCAGACATATGGCCATTAGTGTCAGTGTGTGTAGCAGGAAGCTGGGGAATCCAAAGGCGGAGGACATAGGAGGTCTCTTGGGGCAGTAACAAGCTGATTAGAACCATCTGGAACTGAGGGGAAGTTTATATTGACACCACTTATTAGTCAATCAGTCACTCTCCCTCTGTCCTAAGGTGACACTACTGAGTAGTGAAACTGTGGTATCACCTCTAAGGAAGCAGTTGGGGAAAAGGGTTAAGATGTGCTAGACAGTTAATGAAATTGAGAGAGACACCCATGCTCTTCTATGCTGCACCAAATGAGCTTCCTGCCAGCATGGATGTTTGATACTCTCAGTGTCTACTGTCTCCTCTAGAGAAAGTCTACCTCTCAGGGGCCCACAGACATTTTGGCAGATTTCATCGAGCCCCACACATTACAATGGACTCCAGAAGGTACAACACATAGTGAAACTCTATCAGCCTGCACTACATTCTTACATGACTCTAACCATATTCTCTACATGTGTGCACAGAAGGAAGACTCTTGCTAAGGGTACATCCCCAGAGTACAAGGCATTTAGGTTGAGCCCTAGGACCTCATGTATTTTATGAACCAGCCACCTGAGATTTGTGTCATTATTAAAGATGAAAAAAAAAAAAAAACACAAAAAACAAACCAATGACAGGTTAGCCCTCTGTAATGATGTCAGCTTGTAGTCCTTTTGCTTCTCAGAGAAAATAGCAGTTTCCTTTCAGCCTGAATTTATTCTGGGTCTCCACCTTTCACTTTGTGCTTATGGGTGAGCTGTATCATATCTCTTTGGAAATGCTTACTACTGGTGAGACCTAACCCTAACCCCTGACCCCTGACCCCTGACCCTAACCACTGCAAAAAAAATTGCAAATATCCAGACACATTAGAAAGCTTCATTTAATCTCAGAATTCTTCATTTCATTGCCTTCATGGATAGAAGCATAAATTTTCAGATGTGAACATGAAGCTATGAAAACTCTGGAATTCTTAAGGTCTGTCAGTATCTCTGCTCAGATTTTGTGCTTTTCTTTGCATGTATATAAAAATGGTTGGATTTGAACACTAAACTCTAAATTAACAGTTTTAAAAAATTCAGGGTCTGAACCCAGCACTAAAAAAACAGCGACTATCAAATCTTACACAGCAAATATAAGCATTTTTTTTTTGCATGACCTCTAAGATCTCAGATCAAATCCTCAAACTCTCACCAATCTCTTCTACCACATCCATCCTGACCTCTCCGTTCAACCCTAAGAAAATTGTCTCCATCCATAACATACTTGGAATTTTGGATAAACTCAATGATCAAGCCCTGAGACACTGTTCTAACCCACAGAGACCTAGGACATCTAGGTCTGGGCCATCAAGGAAATATGGCTGTGTTGGAATGGTGCAGAGAGCTCATGAAGAAACAGAAATGGCCCCAACTAACTTAATCAAGCAGCATTTTAGGTGCTCTTGAAGTTGATTCTGAACAACTATGAAAGCCTTTTTTGTTTCTTAAATATGAATGACTCCTCGGATTTTAGAGAACATGTGATATATTTGGGTTAGAACTCTTACTTGTAACTATGGCAGAATGAGCCCTGGGGCCCATGTTCTATTTTGTCTCTGTCCAACTCACTTGAGTTTCTGCCTGGTCTTCAAGGAACAGAATACACACAGCTTTTACAACATCAGAAGCCTTTTCTTGGGGCAGAGATTCCTGGGAGGAATTGTGAATAATCTTCTCCCTACCTCTCAGACTTTCAGAATATCAGCAAGGCTGGGGCCCTAATGCAGCATGGACGAGCCGGTGCACGTGTACACTCATGCACTCCCTGTGGGAGAAGGGGCCCATACACGTGGGCTTGGAAGTGTTCTGTGCTTCTGTGTTATGCTTGATGGTACAGCATGCAAACATTGAGGTGCACTTAAATGTCAGAAGTGAAATACAACTGTGTATTTAAGAAGAACGGGAGGAAACGAAGTAAACAGTTCACTGAACAGTCTGCAGCCTTAGAGTGAAACTGGTATCCATCTGGTGCGGATAGCTGCTGACACACCAGGCTCCATAGCACCAAGCACCTGGACAAAGCTGAGGCGCAAATAAAACAGAGCAGAATGACTCTCCTCTTGCCTCCTTATCTCTTTGTCAAGTAACAAAGGGTTAACAGATCGGGAGTGATCTAGTTCCTTGTAACTAACTGATAATTAAAGCCAAAACGAAAAATAATGCAAAAATAAAAACTGAGAGTAGGCTAAGGTTTTGCGAGCTTCTCTGTAAAGCTCAATATCACAATTGAAGGGACATTAAGATGATGAGGGTATGCACTTCTACACAATGAGGAAGCCCTGTGCAGAGAAGGCTCTGCCAAGTTTGACAAGATCATTCCAGAAGCCATCTCTGGGCAGGATTCAAACTCAAGAACAGGAGAAGTTAAATCAGGTTTTCTCAGAGGCAATTGTGCTGTGGCCTCCATGAACAACAGAAGTGAAAAGTCAAGGCCTAAATTACTTTGGGGAAAGAAAGGTCAGATGATCAGCCATTAGGGGCATGCATGTTTTCAATAGCCCAGCCAAGATATCCCCACGGCAGTCAGTGTGCACAACTGACTAGGCAGTCAAAGGGAGAGATGTGAGAGGTACTACATGAAGGCCCAGCAATCTCTGTAAATGCACACCCCACCCAGGACTGCCTGTTTATATTCCTTCTCAGGAATACGGAATCTGACACCTCCTTAGAGATTCTCAAGAGGGCTGAAGGTTAGCAAAGCCCATGTGCTTGGCCATTCTTCCTAGTTCTCCTCTTCCCAATGCTTTAGCAGAAGTGCCTATGCAGTTTTTCATGACCCTTTCACTTCTGTCCCTGTGCATGCCTTTGGCAGTAGCTTTTTAGATCTGGATCACATCCACACCTATACATTGTCCTCAGAAGGACTGGGGTGGGTAGGGCATCTACAGCAAAGTCACGAGGTCACTCACAGCCCCTGAGATGCACCGTGCAGTGCATGGGTGGATGACCACAGTAGCATCGTGGGTAGGAAAAATCCAGTAAACATCTGTGAGTGTTCTTCAGGCAAGGAACACTGCCGATCCGTACTCTATGAATAAATAAATCAATAAATACACAGACAAAGCAAATGAAACAAAAGAGGGCTTTTGTCAATAAAAAGCACCTCTTATCAATTGAAAAAAAAATTCCCCGTGTCTCTAAGCCCTCATGCAAAGGCAGTTGGCTGAACATCCCACAGAAAGTAGACCAAATGGGGAAATAAGCGGAAACGTCCAGCCTTGCTTTTTTTCCTCACTTGACGACATACGAGTCATGCTAAATGTCCCCGAGGTAGTCTTGTTTGCGAGGAGTTAGAGACTGGCTCCAAACTCACTTGGAACGTCGTCCTTTAATTCCATTGCACGTTCCCACACGTCCTGTGTCAGCCTCCACGGTGTCATAGACAAGCATTGTATTATGCAGCAGACCAGGTCCCAGACAGACAACCATAAAATAGGATTCTGCTATCTGGCTTGAAGACCTTGCTCCAAAGAGGACTTTGCCAAAATGATCCAGGTACTTGCCTGATAGTCATTTGGGAAGAAAGCTACAGAACTAAATCGAAGAACTCTGGCATGCAACAAACATGCATGCTTAGTGTGTATTGGGCCCTCACATAAAAGACTTTCCACTACTGTCCCTTTCATTTTAAAGATAGGGCCCAAAATGCATAAAAATAAGGAAATGCGTTTTCTGATGCCAAGGGTAGTGTGCACTGTTTATATGAAGAATAAAGGTGCTCACTTTCCAGCCCAAGATATGCAGAGCTAGCCTGGGGCTGAGCACTGTGATAATAGATATATCTTGCTCTCGTAGAAAAGTGGTGATTCTGTACAGTTCATGAAAGACCTGGTTCTTGGCTTCCTAGGAGCCCCTTAGAGCTCTAGACTGATGGCAGAGACCTCTCAGCATGATCCATGCTTGCAATGTGCCATTCTTCTGACCAGGAATGTTTTTCTGATTTAGTCTTCACACAGGCTCAAATGACCCAGAAGACAACCGGCAGCTGGACCAACTAAGATGGTGCATAGCCCACGGAACCTGAAAAGGATGCTTCCATCTTCCATTTGCCACCACAAGCCACTGGGGAGATCCTGATATTAACCATAGGAAATATGCATTCTTCTCTCACACGTAAGTTTGTAAAAATCTCATTTGGGGAAAATGCAATGAAAACCCTTGGATTTTTTTTTTTTATCCAACTGTCTATGTGAGGAAAGGGAGAGGGCTTTCTTTCTCTTCCTCACTTCCCCATGACTGCCTAGGAGTAAGCCATCTTTACTCAAACCCTCTAGATTCCTACCTTGGATCAACAACCTCAACATCAAATTAAACAGAGCAAGAATTCAACACTTAGTCAGAGCTCGATCCTCTAGAAGGTCGTTCAACTCAATCACAGTTGTGGCAAAGTCTATCAGGTCCACGAAGTCAGATGTGATGATGTTGACACCCATGGCTCCAGGCTTTTGAGTCTTCACCCAGTCAAGGATGGCGGGGAGATTCCTACAAGGAGAAAGCATTGGGTGAAAAGAGAACAAACAGATAGATAGTCAGGGTTAGAGTGACAACTCCAGAATGGAAATAAGCCATTTCTGTTACTACAAAATGTGTATCAAAAACACATAAGCCCGCGGGCCTACTCATAAGTCTTATATCCCCACGGATACGGATCAGCCTCCCACCAGAACTAACCTTTCCAAGGTCTCTGTTATGCAAATGACTATTTCTTTCTAGCATCAAACGGACAGCCACATTAGCAGGACCTTGGAACACCAAGTCCAACAGTCCTCTTGTTGTTAGGTTCTCAGGGTTCCTCGTAAAAATTTCAAACATGTGGGCAAATTGTAAGAAGTTGTACAGTAAGTGGATCAGTCCCTATCTCTTGCCACTGGTATTTTACTGTTTTGCTTGCCATGTATCTATCAATGCATCACTGTCTTTCTGTTTGAATACAACATAGCCTGTCCATTTTCCTATTGATAGATACATGGACTGTTTTTAATTTGCAGTCATTATGAATAAAGTATTATGGGCATTATTTTATGAGTCTTCCTATGGGCATCATCTTTTATTTTACTTGGATAAAAGTCAAGGAACAAAATCTGTCTATGATAGGGTTTATTTGTGTTTAGTTTTATAAGAAACTGCCAGAGCTTTCCTCAAGGGGCCACTCTACTTTTCCAGTCCCACCAACAGAACAGGAAAGCTCTGACAGTTACATTCTCCCTAAAAATTGGTCTCACTGGTGTTTTGAAGTCTAGTTATTCTAAACCAAGTGTGGTGACTGATGCTTGTGATCTTAGCCCATGGAAGGTTGAAGCAGGAGGATTGCTGGGAATGCAGACTGGACTTGTGGACCTTTTTCTTGAAAGTATCTATATATTCATTGCTTTAACACTTTTTCCCACTTAGTTTTTAATCATTATTTTTCTTTTGCATATTTGTATTTGTTCTCTGAGAGTTTCACACAATATGGCTTGATATTATTCCCTCTTTCTTCTTTTAAATGCTAAATTTTAGAAATCATTTTTACATCCGGGATACTAGCCTTTTGTCAGATATATTTGGCAAACACATTTCTTCTATCCTGTAGCTTGCCTTTATTTTCTCAACAAAATATTTTGGTGAGCCTGGATTCTTTAATTTTGATGGAGTGCAATTTGTTATCTTTTTTTTTCTTTAAAAAGATTTAGTTATGTGTATGTGTCCTTATGAGGGTGTGAACATGTGTGTGCAGAGGTATTCACAGAATCTAGAAGAGGGAGTTGGATTCTCTGATGCTGAAGTTACAGGCTGAGACCTGAATTTGTGTCTTCAGCTTAGCCACCTCTCCAGTGAGTTCTCTTAACTCCTGGCCATCTCTCCAATCCCTCATCAATTTTTTTTTAATTTCTGTGATTTGCTTAAGAAACAGGTTCACTTCCAATTCACAAAGATTTCCTTTCACATTTCCTTCTGAAAGCTTCAGGGGATTCACCTTTATTTTACTTTTTAAAAACTACCAACAGTTAATTCTTTTAATTTTTACAAAAGACCAAGGTTCACTTTCCACAGAGATAGTTATCCTAGTACTGTTCATGGCTCCTTAATAGATTAATATTTAATCAGCTGTCTCTTGAATACAGTTGCCGGGGTTATTTTATAAACAGAAGACTTCCGGTGTGATAGAGGTTCAGAGCTCATGCTGTAAATAACACTTTCAATCTAATGTGACATAAGTCTGAGGAACCACAGAGGAAGAGAAGAGCAATCAGGGCTACTGTAGGCTGTCTTGCCTCATGGTAAACACAGCTCACTAAATACTCCGCAAAGGAAGGCAGAAACTGGCTTATAGCTGACTGCACGTCTAGGAATCCTTTGGGTGGAATTTGCTCTAGCTAACACCCATGGCCCGTGTCTTCTGTTACTCATGCTCTCTCGGGCTGTCGCTGCCCTCATTTCTATCCTCCTTTGAGGCTGCCCTTGCTCTACCATGATGCACCCTTATTTCTTGGTTTTTTAGAAAGAGTGATGTTAAGAACCCAGCTCCCACCTCCTCTTTCTTTTTATCTACATTCTCTCAGTTAGCAGAGACTACACTGCCATGGACTGAAATAGTCTTATTCGTCAATTCACTTTTTTTTTTATTGTGTTAGCTAGTTGTGACTGATAAAAGTCCTTCCATTTTTAGCTGGGACTCTTGAAGATCTTTTTTTTTTTTTTTTTTTTTTTTTGGTTTTTTTCGAGACAGGGTTTCTGAAGATCTTAATTTACTAAACTTCCTTGTCCCTCAGCTACTCTTCCCTGTGAAACAGGATGAACCAGGAAGACAGTACACGGAAAGTGTTCAGAGCAATGGCTGCTTAGAACATGTCATGTATTTGGCCAAGGAAAGGGACTATAAACCAAAGAGTAAAAAGGGAGAGAGAGAAACACTCGGGGGAGTAGGGATAGGAAATTCGTTATATATCCACACAAAAACGTGTTGAGAAGAGGGGCTAAAGAACACAGAACTCTCAGAGACAAAGACCAAAATTTCACATGAAGGACGCAGTAGTAGTGAGCCTGTTACATTTAGGGATTCAAAGCATCCCTGGTCAGAGCCTATGTTTGGAGATCCTGCGCCATCTGCTGATCATTCTGGCGAAATGATACTTGACACCTAGAGGCAACCCCGGCCCTTTGCAGACTATAAATCCATGCTTTCCAGTTTAAGTGGCGAAGAAAAACTCATCTCAGAGACCTCAAGAACTTGTGCAGGGACACCCCATTGTCCAGGGTACTGTGTTAGCTTGCTTACACTGTCATAACAACACGTACACTGGTGACTTGAAAAAACGGGAGTTATTTCCCCCTGTTCTAGAGACTACAAACTCAAGGTTAAGATGCTGCTGGCCGAAGTTTCCCTGAAGCCCTTCTTCTTGGCTTGCAGGTGATTTTCCCCTCCCCACACTCCTCCCCCCAGCACCCCATGTGTCATTTTCTCTGTGTGCACACACATATTCCTGTAGTCCCTTGCTTTTTGTTTGTTTTTGGAGATCATATTACATATTCAAAGACGACCTTGAATGTCCCCTCGCCTGCATGCATGAGTGCTGCCATGCTTAGCTTCTATTGTCTCTGGGTTTCAATTTCCTTTGGACTTCAGTGTGAGTGGATTAGAACCCACTGTAATGGTCTTTCAACTTAATTCTCTCTTTAAAATGCAATTTCTCCAAATTTACTCACCTTCGGATTAAGGTTTTATTCTATTTGAAGGAGGGGCTCAGTACATAGTCTTAGTGGGCTTGAACTGACAAAGATCTGTCTCTCTCTGCCTCCGGAGTGCTAGGTCTACAGGTATGCACCACCATACCTGGTTGGATTAATTTTCTAATACAAGCATTTGAAGAGGGAACATAATTCAGTGACATTAATAGGGACCCTACTGGCTTCAACTCCGGGTCTCCTGACTGCATCCTGACTCACTGTGAGTGCTATGGATCAGGTGTCTCCCAGTCTGAGGGAAACTACAGCAGAAATTCAGTCTGAATTGGCCGTTTCTGTTTGTGGTTTCCTTCCAGGATGATGAACCCAAGTGAGCAACAGATTTTCATGTTCAATGTTCTTCTGAAAGTTGAGGATTAGCTTCCCACCAAGAAAACGTCCTGCTCAGCAGCAGGAGGGCACACTGCATCTTCCATGGCTTTGAGCTGATGATCGGTGCCTGGAATCAGCCACACAGCACCCCTGTGTGGTTAGCGAGTTCAGACAGCCTTCAGGGTGCTGCTGGTGCCCAGGGGGAGAGCCCACGATTACTCAGTGGTGAAATGACAGTCCTGTGATTGGCTGGCACTTGGGAACAGACTCCTAACCAGAGCCACGTTCTTCCTCCACTGATGTGAAGGCTAAGAATGCAGGATCACACCCCTCATACTCCCGTGACCAGAAAGGGTTAGGATGCCAAGAGAGCTACTCATTTAAGGGACACATTCGCACTACCAGCTGGGAGGACTTGCCTATGAGCTCATGCTATCTTCATTACAAACAGAGAGGCTGGGATTCCTCAGCAGCAAGACTGAGGAAGCACGGCAGGAGAATAGCGATATTGTGGGCTACCAGCTGTAACCAGTGTGAACTGACCAGATCCAGGCACCACTAACTCAACCACAGATCTGAGAACACTAAGACACTACGCTTAGACATCCGCTATGCTCACAGCAGTGCCCACTACTACACAGACAGAAGCACAGCAGTACTGGCAGGCTTTTGGCTCTCACAGGGGCTGTCATTTTAGCAGAAATCTGTGGTGCTGGATTACCTTGCCTAAGTACTGTCTTACATGAGGACCCACAAGGGCCTTAGATGGTATGCCCCTTCTCCACTTCAAAACATTGGCCTGGATTTAAGAATCAAATAAAAGCATTTGCAAAAGGTCACCGTTTATTCAGAATAAAGGACCTATCCTTCATGTGAAATAGCCTCTCTTAGCCGCCCACACAGATTTGCAGTAGGATGGTCTTCACTCCGGTCTGTAGAAATGTTCATGTTATATTTTGCTGAAAGATGGTGTTTATGGGGCAAAGGCTACAGGACCACTGTGTCTGCCTCTCTACCTGCCTCTTCCCAGGTACTCTTTCTGTTTTTCTTGACATATGGAAAACTTGACTTTATTGAATGGGTAAATAATGTTAAGCTACAAATTTACCAAAAGAATGGGGAAAATGGAATAGGAACTTGAACATATATAAAAAAAGAAAATATATAATTTTAGGTCCTTTGAAGAGATAGCACACTGGATGAAGGTTGTTTGGTTGTTTGTTTTGATTTGATTTCATTTGGTTTGATTGTTGCCAGACATGGTAGCTCACACTTATAATCCCAACCCTCTTGGAGACTGAATCAGAAGGATTGCAATTAGTCAGTTTGAGGCCAGCCTGGGCTACAGACAGGGTTTCACTCTGCCATACCGTTGTCCCCAGAGTGTTACCATCTAGCCTAGTCATAGCTTCTCCTGGCTTTGAACTCACAATTCCAATGCCTCCATCTTCTAAATTCTGGGAATTGCAGGTGTGCAGCAACCATGGGTTTCTTTGTTTCCAGCTGAATATGGTTAATTCCACTGAGACTTAGAAGGGCTACATAGAAAGGAGCCTGGGGTTCTTCTCTCCATGGTTGACATTATCAGGAATTCTCAGCACGGAGGAAGAGTACAGTGTTGCTTGCCTTTTAAACTCCTGACTAGGCACATGGCTATTATCTGAAACCATGCTCTCAAACCCAGAACCAAATGAGTGGGACTGGGCATGTGACTGGACATGTGACTGGGCATGTGACTGATTGGGCATGTGACTGACTGGGCATGTGAGTGACTGGGCATGTGAGTGACTGGGCATGTGACGTGACTGAACACAGCTTTCACTATCCAAATTCCAGTTACCACCCAGAACTCAAGAACTAAACAGATTCTTGTAAATAACATTTTTTAGAAAACCTAAATACATTAGTTTCTTCAACTAATTATATTATAAATTATATAAATATTATATATATATATATACTTTTTATATTATAAATATGATTCTCAGTAGGCTATCCTTTATAATACATGGTCACCAAAGAAGAAAGAACAAAGTCCTGGAGGACTGTCTCTCAGTCCCTAGCATGGACCAGCCTATATTTAATGCTTCTTACACAGTATCCCAGCCAGCTGTGTGGGCAGTAAGAGGATCACCATGGGTGTGTATCATTTAAAAATAAAGCCACTCAGTGGCATTGGCTCAGAGTGCTTGTCATAGTATCAAAATATAGTGCATATTTATGGAATAATGCAAACGTTTTAGCAAAGTGTCGAAGGATTCTTAGAGCACTATTCATATATTACCCCTAGAATCCACAGCTTTGCAAAATAGTGTGTTTTACGGTTTTTTGTAATTATCCAAGTTTTCCTGTTGTTTATCCAGAATAATATCACTATAAATGTTGTGTGTGTGATGTGTGTGCAGATATAGTTTTGGGTAGGTACATGCGTATATGCGTGTGCGGGAGGCCAGAAGACACCATGGCTTTCATTCCTCAGATGTAATCCATTTGGTTTTAGAGAGTCTCTTACTGGCCTGGAACTTGCCAATTAAGTTAGGTTTGCTAGACAGTTAGCCTCAGGCACCCAGCTGTTTCTGCTTCCAGTGTTGGCTTCTGGGATCACATGTGCTCACTATGCTGAGGATGGTTTGTGCAGGGGTTCTGGAAATCAGATCTTCATGCTTGCAAGACCAGAACTTTATTAACTAAGCCATCTCCACAGCCTAAGGTGTGTGTGTGTGTGTGTGTGTGTGTGTGTGTGTGTGTGTGAGAGAGAGAGAGAGAGAGAGAGAGAGAGAGAGAGAGAGAGAGAGAGAGAGAGAGAGACTTTGTGTGTGTGTGTGTTCAAACTTCTGGGGGATGGGGCTAATTATGTAAACCTGTATTTCCAGTATCAGGGAAACAAAGACAGGAAGAGTGTGAGATCAAGGCTAGCCTGAACTTTCTCAAGATATCAACTAATCAACCAATCAACCCAACCACCCAACCCATTAACCAAATCAAACCAAACCAAACAATCAACCAGCTACCATCACCAATTAAACAATAACATAAACATTAACTGTGGGGTAGGAGCCCCCTCTTACCTGTGAACTAGTGTGTTCTTGAGGCCCCCCACCAGGCCTCGGGCAATAGTCTTCACCCGTGGGGTGAGGATGGCCTGGGAGACATGGAAGGCCCCACGTGGGGCTCGCTCACTCAGGGTGGTCTCCAAGAAGACGATCAATTTCTGTACGCTCGTGGTGTTTGCCCAGGGTGCCGGAATCTTCTTCCCTGGCCACAGGAATGGGTATTGCTTGTAGAAGGGACAGTGGTAGAAAATGAGAACCTGAAATGTTCAGAGCAGAAAAAGGATAGAAACAGTTAAAAGCTGAGTAGTCGAATGGTTGGAGAGAAGTGGACAAACGTGCTCAGAAATAGCAGAACTGTTCACGTAAACTGGGGGGAAAAGACACATCTCTGAGTAAGGTATTACCAGGCTAAACGACAGATTAGAACTTCATGACTGTGCAATGTAAGAATGTGGGACTCTACAGTCAAGTTCTCTTGGGCTAGCCTTGCCTTCTCAGTAGTCATTCCTTGTTCACGCCTGTGCCTGACCTAACATCCTTTTGACATCAGGTTAAAACCTTTGGCATGTATTCATGTCAGATCACCAGCTTCCAAGAACAAAAATATACACAGGCTGAATCCTAAACCTGTAGTGACTTCTCTTGCTACCCCTGCCGACTTGTGGTCCCTACCAATGGTGATAAAAGCCTTGCCTTATGGCTTCCTTTAGTTCCTTGGCTAAACGAATCTCATGTGACCATTTCCACAAGGGATATGTTGTTCCAGGCAACCTGAGTCTGTGCTCCAAGTCCTTTCCTATTTGGCTCAATAACAAATTATTTCTTATGCTCTTTGAGGTGAAAGCTGTGTTTTGCATAGGTAATATTCTTATTACTTGTATTTATGGCAGAGAGATTCTGTGGTACCTGAATTGTTGAAAGACATGTATAGTAGTCAGAACACAGCTTTTGGATGTTAGTTCTCACATTCAAGCCATCAGTCTTGGTGGGATGCCTTACCCACTGAGCCACCTCATTGGCCCTCTATATTACTTTTAAAAAGTACAGAAACAAAGCGTTACTGAGAACTTGCTGTCTAACTCAAAGATGGTTACCTTTATGGTCATGCACAGGTAAGCCCACAGACAGACCACCTTCTCACAGACGTGATTTTAATAAATGCACAAAATGGACAAGATTATAAAGGAAAATGATAAGAAGTAAAGGACTTATACCTATTCATATAACAAATATATTTGTCAGAAATTAATGTAGAAGCCTTATGATAAGTGCATAGAATTATTTTGATAGGGTCTAATAAGCTCCATTAACTGTGAGGAGCATGCAGAGTATTTTAAGGCTGTCTGCAGAGAACGTGACAAGGCTACCTCCCTGAGGAAAACTGGCAGGCAGGGCCAACCCTGCAGAAACAGGATTCTACTGCCAGGGCATATGACTGGTGGTTATTCAAGGTGAGTCAAAGTGAAGATGTAGTTTTTTGTTATGATTATTTCTTTAACCAACCAGACACAGCCTCATTACATTCCATCCACACACAGTCCTGGGAAGTCTCTGCACATCAGCCTGAAACCAGTTTAGTCCAGAACTCATGTTTCCAGTGCTCATGGCATTGGCACTTGGAGCAGGCATAGCTCTTGGAGTTTAGATAAACAGCGAGAACTCAATTGTGAGTGAATAGATTTTCAATTGTATGTACTGGCTCCGATGAAATTACCCATCCCAAGAGAGGAAAGCAATGTGCCATTAGTATCAGGGAAGACCTTGTAGAGACCATGGTCCTCCAGTGGGGCCACTGGAGATAACAGTAATTTTGAAAATAATTAGCAAGCTATATCCACAGCATTAATTAGTTTCTGGGAGGCAGCCAGGGGACAGTGGGTTACTATTCTGATTGCCCCAATTCTGAGCTCTGCTGTGTGGTTTTCTAGAAGAGCTGTATTTTTCCCCTTAGGGGCATGGGTGAGCTTTTCCCAGAGGAATGCCTAACTCGTGTTTACCCTGTGGACAGTGATCTTCTGAGTAATCTTTCAGGCAGTCGGGGGAGGGGGGAGGATTCTATATGTTCATCTTATTTCCAGTGTGTTGAGGTGGTGATGAAGGCGCCAGACCTTTTGAATGCCCAGAGGCAGGGGGCTGCCAATGGGGTAATGTCTACCCTCCTGGTTCTTAATAGTTCTGAGTAATGCTGAGCACTGATGGGGACTGTAGTAAACACATGTGTTAATGAGGTTAATCACAGGCTCAACTGTAAGCAGATTGCTGGAGAGACCCAAAGATTTCCTCCTGGCACAGAAACTGGTTAGGCTGGGAAGGGTGAAAGCTGCCCTGGGCTGCAGGGTTGGGGGCCAGGGGTGGGGGAGTGGGGCAGGCAGCCCTGCAACCCTGTGGCAGGCCTAGCAGGTGGTACCCAAGACACCTGCCCCCATGCTGTGCATTCAAACACTAAAGGACAGTATTCAACTTTACTCTGCCTCAGAAACTGTGTAATTAGTACAAATTGCACAAGAGGTGCTTTCTGTCCTTCCCCCTTGGTCTTCTTGGATAGTCTGATCTGAGGGTTACTGGAGATCTCTGCTTATAAAACACAGGTGTAGAGACTCTCATGGAGCCTGTTCAGAGAATCTCCCTCCCCATCTCCTTGGGCCATTTTTCTCTGAAATATCTCCTGTCCAGCTCAGCAGCTCATGTTCAGCTTTTCTCTTGACACTAAGATGGAAAATCTCATTTCTTTAAAGAACAGTCCTTCCGGTGATCTCTTTTACTGTGATGGCTCCTTTACTGGGTCCTGTGGGGTGCCGGCTCATGGTGTGTGCTTCTCAATGGATTATGAAACCCCTTTCTTCATACTATGTGGGATACCAGGCTTGGGCTTATCTTACAATTGCAAGCTATCTTAGGTTGATTGATTATTTTTAGTAATTATTTTTCTTCTTGTCTTCAGGAGTATGCACACCATGGCATACATGTGGACATAAGAATATAATGTTCAGGAGTTGGTTCTCTCCTACTATGGGTTTGAAGGGTTGAACCGAAATGACCTCACATTCAGAGATTCACCTGCTTCTTCCTCCTGAGTCCTGTGACTAAAGATGTGTACTTGGGGATACTGTCCTTCTAACTGGGCTCTCTTGGCTGGCCTCAGTGGGAGAGAATGGACCTAGTCCTGTAGTGACTTGAGATGTCAGGTTGGTTTGGGACCCAAAGGGGACCTCACCCTTCTCAGAAATGAAGGGGAGTGAGGGATGGGGGAGGGGCCGTGTGAGGGAGGGACTGGGAGGTGAGGGGGGCTGTGATAGGGATGCAAAGGGAATAAATAAATGGGGGGAGGTGTGTACCACCATGTCCTGGTGGGTTATAGATTTCCCACTTTCTCATTTAGATCTCAAATACTTCCAAACTGTAGGCTAAATCCTCCAATTTACTGTACCCTTAAAACCTTATCTACTCGGGTATGCATCTATAATCTGTGAGCTGTGATATAATTACATGAAGGTGACTGGTGGTAGAATACTTCCTGATGTTAAATTCCAGTAATAAAACACTGCGGGGGGGTGGGGGGAGGTTGGGCAGGCTTGTTACATAATGAATATTTAAAGCCTGGTCACGAGTGTGACACTTCCCCAGCACGGGACCAATGACTGGTGCTCTCCTTGAATGCTCCTGTTCAGCTGTTAAAGAGACATTAAGGTGGAGATACTTTTCCTTTTTCTAATATATCATTCCAGTTTCTTTCTTCCATAACTATAATCTGTAGTGGATAATGTTGCTAAATCAGCCTGTGCGTGTGAATGTGTGCGCATGTGCGTGTTTGTGCGGGTGTGTATATGAGTGTGTGTGTCGTGTATGGTATGTGTACTTGGTAGTGTAGGTGTGTTCACATGTGCACATGCATGCCTGTGCACACGTATGGAGGCTAGCTAGAGGTTGATGTTGCGTATCTTCCCGATAGCTTCCCTCCTCTTTTTAAGCAGAGGTCAGAGGACAACATCTGGGTTCAGTTCTGTTTCCACCCTGTGGATCCTGAGGCTCGAATTCATGTTGTCAGGATTGGCAGCAAGTTCCCTTACCTGCTGAACCCTCTTCTGTTCTCTGAACCATTATTTTTTGGAACAGAGTCTCTTGGTGAATCTAAAGTTCTATTTAGCCAGACTGGCTGGCCAATGCCCTCCAGGGACCGGCCTGGCTTTTGTGCAATCTGCCAACCATTGAGAATATCATCTGTGTACCAAATTACAAAATGTTATTGACATCATATTTAACCTTACCTTATCCCCTCATACAAATGCCATCCCCCTTTCTCAACGGGAACAATCGGAGGCCATTTGAGAATAAATGAAACGAAACTGTTTTTATTTCACAACACAGGAAAGCAGTTGTGAAAGTCATCAAGGCCTATGAGGATACTAGAGAGAAACCAGCCAGTGAGGGAACCTTGACCCATACTCTCATTCACAGTGATTCCTTGGCAAGTTGCTGCAGTATCTCCATTCCTCAATTTTCCCATCTGTAAAATAGGGGTAATATCAAATGCCTATCTCCTAATGCTGTTGAGAAGATCAAAACAGTTCATCTGATTCTGTTGGCTTAGTAAAACAGTTGGCATTTCAAGAGTTCCAGGCAAGCCTGGGCTACAACACAGCATGACCCCACAACAAATAAATAAGTAGATTAAATTAAATTAGATCTATGAGTCTGAGCAATATTAAACTTAGATGTGGGAGAAGAGATGTGATACATACTTGAAAAAAGATATCACCTATACTTGGTGCTCCAAAAATATTTTTAAACAGATAGTTGAGCTCCTTTTCAACATGAAGTTCCTTCTTGAGTTAAATGTTTGTTTTTAAATTTTTTTTTTATTTATTTAAGTGTGTGTGTGTGTATGTGTGTGTGTGTGTGCGTGTGTGTGTGTGCATGCATACCTGTGAGTGTAAGTACATGTGAGCCTTGAATGCACACTGAGGCCAGATGAGAACACCAGCGTCCACTATTGCTCTTCACCTATTCCTTTGAGGCAGTCTCTTCCTGAAACGAGGCTCCCATTTTCTTGGCTAAGATGAAAGCGCCCAGTGATCCACCTGTCTACACCCCTCATGGAGCTGGAGTATAGCCACTTGTAGAAGACATTTGGCTTGTTTTGTTGGTGCTGAAGCCAGAACATCTGTCCTTATGATTGTAAAGGAAGTGCTTTTAATTGCTGAGACAGTTTGATAAGTTTTTCTTAGGACCAGGGATGTGGAACAGTGGTAGAGCGGTTTGCCTAGCATGTATAAGGACCTGAAATCTTTATTCAATACTTTTTTAAAAGTCATTTTTCTTAATGTACTGAATTGGATGGGAAGGGCTCTGAATGAATGTATCCATTTTGCTTTTCTTGGATAAAGTTTAAGTCAGAGGCTGTCCTTTCCCAAAGCTGTGGTTTGCTGCTACCACACCTTGGCATCAGAATACAATGCATCTGAGGCCTATCTTTTTACTGAACACCGTTCCTCAGTAGTGTAAGTTTGGAGGCTCCTCTTTCTTGGAGGAGGAGCATAGATAGAAGGTATTAAGCAGATCTTAGATAAGACAGAATAGTGTTCTACTGATCAATTGGCTTATGTCACAACTTTGCCTTGGACAGATACTGGCCAAGCCATTAAAAGTCAAATAGGCTGCAGACAAACTTTAAATATTTGGCAGTGTGGCAGTCTGAATAAGAATGTTCCTTATAGCTCATATATTTGAATATTTGCCCCCCCCCCCAGTTGGTAGAAATGTTTGGAAAGGATTAGGAAGTGTGGCCTTGTTGGAGAAGGTATGTCACTGAGGGTGGGATTTAAGGTTTCAAAAGCATGTGTAATTCCCATTGTTTTTTCTCTCTCTGTCTCACTGTTGTGGATCAAGCTGTGAGCCCTCTGCTAATTCTTGCCACTATGGCTTTGTTCCACCATCATGGAAACTATATCTCTGAAACTATAAGCCAAATCAAACACTTGCTTTTATAAGTTGCCTTGGTCATGGTCTTTTATGACAGCAATAGAAATATAACAAAGACTGAAGTTGGCACCAGAGGTGAGGTATTGCTGTGGCAGGCCTGACTGTGCAGGTTTTTGGAGGAATGAGGAAGAATTTGGGATTTCAGATGAGGAAAAATGTAGAACACTATAAACAGGGCTTAATGGGCAATCCTAGTAGATGCTGAAATCAATGGAGACTATAGAGGCCCAGCTCATGAGGTTTCAGAGGGAATAATATTAACAATGGTGCTAGAGACCATATTTTGGCAAGGAATGTGGCTGCTTTTTATCCTTGTTCTATGATTTTTCCTAAGGCTAAATTCCAGAGTTTTGAACTAATTTCTTTGACAGAGGAGATTTCAAGACAGCTTAATATTGACTTCTGTCCTGTGGTAATCACATAGCTCTACACAGATTGAAATGAGCAAGAGGGGCAAAAAGAAATACAAAATGTACATTTTAAAGAGGAAAAAGGACACCAAACTTAATGTTGGTGCCAAGACTTTGTTCTGAAAGACATGGGAAGATTAAAGAGAAGCCTGATCTTCAGTAGAATAAAGGGAGGTGTGCCCTCAGGGCAGGACCTCACCCAGATAAGCTTTCAACTTCTAAAAAGAAATTTTCTGCTTGAAAAAAGCAACGACAAATCAAAGCTTCTACAAATATGATTTCAGGGTGCCAAGTTGGTAGTCAAACTTGGAAGTGTCATTCATGTTGTTTGGACTTTAAGAGTCATGAAGGATATGGGAATAAGGGGGTTATAGAATCTTCCTCCATAGTGAAGGGGAGCCGCTGAAGCCAGGCATGAGGCAGGGGAGTCCCTGCATGAAGGCCCCAAGAGACCATTGCATGAAGCTGTGAAAGTAAACCCTAGATTGTATTGGAGAAGTTAGAGGTGCCAGCTACATATAAGAAGTGGAACCAGCTGAAGAAAGAGACGTATGTTGCAAACAGCAAAGTTGTAAGACAAAAACATGTAAGTCCTTTGACACTGGATGTGAAGGTACAGGATTTGGAGTTTGCTCTGCTAGGTTTTAGTCTTGCTTTGGTCTAGTATTTCTTCACCATGTCCTCTTTCTTCTCTTTGAAAATGGTAACGTATATTCTGTGCCATTTCATGTTGAAGGTATGTCATTTGCTTTTTGCTTTTCCTTTTGTAGGGGTTACAGCTTAGGGACTGCCTTGAGTCTCAGATGAGACTTCAGACTTTTAAACAGGTTTGAGACTGTGAAAGACTGTATGAACTTTTGAATTTGAATCAAATGTATTTTGCATTATGATATGTCTACAAGTGTATGAAGTCCAGGGAATTGAATGTGGCCCATGGAGGCTTATATATTTGAATTCTAGGTCCAAGATGGTGGAAATGTTTGATGGATTAAGGTTTCAAAAACTTGTAACATTCTCAGTGCTCCCCTCCTCTCTGATGAATGTGCACCAAGATGAGAGCCCTTAGCTATTCCTTTACTCTGCTATCATTGACTGTAACTCTTTGAAATCATGAGCCAAATTCAATGCTTTCTTTCATCAGTTGCCTTGGTCATGATGTTTTAGCACAGCAATAGAAAAATAACTAAGACATCAAGCATTAATCCCATTTCTACCAGGCATATTAAATCTCAGAATCCAGGTACTCTTCTGCACATGCTTAGTACTTCAAGCAATCTACTTGTCCAACTCCTATGCCTTGGGTTGTTGTTTCACAGTGGTCAACCTAGGGAAGCAGAGAGTTGAGTTCTTGCTCTTGGAAGCTCAGCACACCTTCCTCTTACCTGATACTTCTTCTCCCACAGGCTGTGCAGTGTCATGCTTTCCACACTGCAGGCTGGGCACAGCTTGTTCCCAAAGGCCTCCTGGATTCGCTGAACCAGGCATTTGTGGTAAGCCTCATCCATGGCGTAGAAGTGGTTGAAATCCAAGAAGATGATCTCTTGAGGGTGCTGAGTGAGGAATGCATCAATCTCCATCAACCCATCCCGAACCTTGATGCCAAAGAGCCCGTGGATGAAGTAGATCTCCTGGTCAGTGTCTCCGGGCTTGGAAGACACACGTAGGTCAAAGTAGCGAATCCCAGCCTCCAGCTGCTCCCGGAAGGTCAGGTTCTGAGTTACAGACCATTTCTTCATTAACTTTTTCACCAAGGATATCCGGGCAAGGCGTTTGACAGCTTGTGTTTGGTCAGGCCCCACTGGGGACTTTTCATCTACCCAGTAGCTGAATGAATCATGGGAGCCTGGATAAGGCAATAAAGGAAGAGGACCAGAGATGAGACAGTCTAACTGATATGGCAACAACAATGAGAAGCAAGAGCTCAAATACATTCTATGCAAGTACTTGCAAAAACTTTCTAGCCTTCTGGGAATGAAATAAACACAAATAAAAGTAATGTAGTCTTATTAGCAGCTCTTTAAGCCTAGGGTAATACTATAATTCTCACATATTGCTAGTGTGAGGTAAATTACTAACTTTCTGGAAATCTATTTAGAAATATGCTTAGAAATCAGAGCTTTAAAATATTCATAGCACTTTGATCTAGTAATTTCATTTCAGGGAAGCTATTCTGCAGGAAATAAACTCAAACCTTGGGAAAAAACAAAGATGGCTGCCAGAGGCTATCACAACAGATGCAAACAGGAGGAGGCTTAAGCCCCTCTCACAGGATGTTTATTTGTGTTACTTGGTCCATTAAAATGTGAAGTGGTATAAGGACACCTGTGCTGAACTCAGAAGTGCTGGGGCAGGCATATCAGTAAAGAATAAAAGGACATAACTGATTCCTTCATAAGAAATGCCTGGACGACTAGGACTAGAAGGAACCCAGTAAAAACTGCAGAAAGCGACCTGCAGTCACCATTATGTCAAATGGGGAACCATTCTTATCCGATGGAGTGCCTTTAGTCTTATCTGGGACACTATAACCAGCAAGAAAATGAAAGGGAATAGCTAAGACAACCTTGTCTGCAGATGATGCAATCTTGTTCATAAGATACCCTGAAGGTTCCATAAAAATTCTTTAACGATAGTGTTTTAGTTAGGGTTTCTATTGCGATGATGAAACACCATGGCCAAAAGGCAAGTTGGGAAGGAAAGGGTTTATTCATCTTACACTTTCACATTGTTCATCACCAAAGGAAGTCAGGATTGGAACCCAAAGAGGGCAGGAACCTAGAGGCAGGAGCTGATGCAGAGGCTATGGAGGCATGCTGCTTACCGACTTGCTTCCCTTGGCTTGCTCAGCCTGCTTTCTTGTAGAACTCAGGACCACCACACTATCCTATCAATCAATTAGTATGAAAATGCCTTACAGCCAGATCTTACGGAGATGCTTTCTCAATTAGGGTTTCTTCCTTTCAGATAACTCTAGTTTATGTGTCAAGTTGGCATAAGATTAGCTAGCACAGATAGTGATTTTTTTCCAGCAGAGTAACAGGATACAATATTAACAGGCAATATTAATACTAATAACAAACACTCTGGGAAAGAAATAGGGAGACAATACTATTTACTGAGCCTCCAAGCAAGCAAACAAAGACTCTTGAAATAAACCTGAAAAAGGAAGTAAAGGATCTGAGAGTGAAAAATTTCAAACACTGAGAAACTGAGGAAAATACTGGAAAACAGAATGACCTTTATGCTCACAGATTGTCAGAATAATGAAAGGATGGACAGTTCTCAAAAGGTGAATAAAAATGGCGGATAAACATAAAATATGTATAAGCCCGCTAGCCATCAGAGACATGCAAATTAAAAATACATCGCAATTCCTTCTCATTCTAGTCTGAATGACAGCCTTTAAGAAAACAGTAACAAATGCTGGTAAGTATGTAGACATAATGAAACCTTTATGAACCAATGACAGGAGTGTATGGTACAGACACTATGGAAATCAGCAAGAGGTTTCTAAAAGAAATGCAAAGCCCATATGACCCAACTACATCACTTCTGGGTATTTACTGAAAGTCCCTAAGTCAACACATCACAGGCACATTTGCCCAGTGTCCATTACAGCACTAAATAAAACAACTGTCATGGAGCCTGTCTAGGTACCCAACAGCGGAGGGATGGTTAAAGAACATGTGGTGTATATACACAGTGCAACTCTTTCAGCCATAAGAAGAATGAATTTATGTCAGCTGCAGGAAAACAAATCCCACTAGAGAAAGTCACATTAAGGGAATTAAGCCAGCCTCTAAAATACAAACACCATAGTCTCCCTCATTTGTGGTTCCTAGATGCTAATTCAACACATAAAATCATATATGCTCATATGACAATGAAACAGAAGCAAAACTGAATTAGGGGACAGAGAAGACTAATGTGGGGGAAGGGTGAGAGAGGGGGATAAGGAGGCCCAGAGTGTGCTCAACGTACAATACATGCTTGTATGAAAATGGCCCAATGTCACACAGTACCATGTGCAATTAATACATAATGGAATTTAACAAAACAGAAATTCCTTGTACCCTTCTTAAATATACAGTGCATTATCATTTCCTATATTATCTCTAATATTTTGGTGGAACTAGTAAAATAGGCTTTTCTTTCCTATTTGTTCAAAATAGGAAGTAAATAAAATGTAAAGGAATATGTCTATAACTAATATATGTATATCTTTGACTATACAATGATATATAAAAGGAAGGTGTATTGAATCTCATGCTAACTTGTGTGCAACTGGAACCATAATTTTGATCTTCTATAATCTGATTTTGCTTAAACATTTAGTTTATCTTAATTTTTCTTAGTTTCAAAATAAAATAGCCTGTAACAATTGTACTCACTAGCCTAGCCCTGTGTCTAACCAGAAGGCACCACCAGGACTAGGCACTGAAACAGAACAAAACAGCCACAATGACACAGCAGTCTCACGTCTCCATTTTATGCTTTCCATAAAAAATACCAACACAAACAAAGAAGTAAATGTATATACTACTTTACGCTTATACAAATCTGAGACAGGGAGAATGACTTCTTGATAGATTTGATAGATCAAATAAACACTTCAGTGGGCTTGAACTACATTATTCATGACATCCTTTGTGAACTCAAGTCTCCATGTGCTGGAGCTGTCATTCCAACCCTGTGCTTTATAGCAGAAAGGGCTTCCTAGACACTGAGATAATTGGTGGTGGTGGTGGTGGTGGTGGTGGTGGTGGTGGTGGTGGTGGTGGTGGTGGTGGTGTGTGACATATCTATTTGTGCAGAGGCTAGAACCTTGATATAGACTCTCACTGAACCCAGAGCCTAGGCTGGTGACTAGCAAGGCCAGAAATCCTCTTGCCTCTGGCCCCAGGCCCTTGTTTTGACCCTGATAGCCACATTATACATATACATAAACATATACATATATACATATATATATAATATACACATACATATACATACAAAATATATATAACAAAGTTATATGAAATAGTTTGTCATATTATTTCATTCTTCTCAGAATAAGTCATCCTATATTGACTTTGCTATCCCTGCATCTCAGAAAAGCAAACAAAAGACTGGTAACAAAAGATGCTTTATTTTTATGTAGCTTCCAGAGCTTGGAAGCGATTCAGTTAAATATTAAGAAACAGTATATTTATTAATCTGTAGGTGAACTGAATTTCACAAGTGAGAAAATTACCAGCATATTTCAGGCAAAAGAAAAGCTATTACTGATAGAAATGTGGGGCGAGTCCCCCTGGACTTTCTGCATTGAATCCTGTCACTAATGAGGCTCAGTGGCTTCTGCTTAATGTTCTGCTTCTTTGCTGCCCAGAAACAGGGAATGTTTATACCTCCTTATTGAGAGATTTATTACAAATACCTTACATATAATGGTGAACAGCCAGTTCTCTCTTCCTTCTAAATTGCTTTAATGAGCCAGCTGTTGGGGACACAGCATGTAACAGAGTACAAGGCATACACTCAACTTAATTCTTGCCTGGGCACCAGGGAATAGCTGTTAGCCAAGCATGGTAGAGAGGCAAATCTCTGGAGTGTGCTTGCTGGTATCGAGCCCAGTTTCAGATCCACTGGGAAATGTGTTAACAACCTCCAATGCTTTGCTCAGTCTGAGAATTGTGCAGAAATGTGACAGCCATGGGACCCCAGGGGCTATTTCTGATTGCATAGGACACACACCATTCTTAGCCCACTCTACCGAAGAAAGGGGAGCCCACCCCACAGAAGTGAGAGTGCACTGAGTTCCTGAGAAGGACCAGTCTCACCTTGAGTCTTCCCTTCCTTGAGTCTCAGTCCACCTCATCCTTTCTAAAACCCATTGTTGCCTGCAGGATGGGATGCTGCTGAATGCATCATAGGGCTGTCTTAACTAGGTCCACAGAAC
This sequence comes from Uromys caudimaculatus, assembly GCA_028551405.1. NCBI lineage: Eukaryota > Metazoa > Chordata > Mammalia > Rodentia > Muridae > Uromys > Uromys caudimaculatus. The sequence goes on from CM052713.1 coordinate 36,542,465, forward strand.
TCAAAAATAACCATCCCGCAGTCATGGGGTTTCTCAATACTTTGCCCTTTCTGCTTATTTCCTCTCCCTAGAAAAGGTTTGTTAACATAGAATCAATAAAATAGCAGTCAAGTCAATTTAAAGTTTTGGTAGCTGGTTGCATAAAGGAAACTGGATGGTTGAGAGAAAAGACTTTAAATCCAGTCTCTTTCAAGTCCCTGTGATTGGATTAATTGTTAAAAACTTCAAGGCTTCTTTGTAATAAATACTTGCTGTGATGACATCAACAGTAGGCTTGGAAATAAGCAATTCACTGTGTGTTCAGACCATTAGGTAGAGTCTTCCCCAGGAAGCTGGAAATGTAGGACTCTGCCTATGATCCCAGTAAGAGGCAGAGGCAGAGGCAGAGGCAGAGGCAGAGGCAGAGGCAGAGGCAGAGGCAGAGGCAGAGGCAGAGGCAGAGGCAGAGGCAGAGGCAGAGGCAGAGGCAGAGGCAGAGGCAGAGGCAGAGGCAGAGGCAGAGGCAGAGGCAGAGGCAGAGGCAGGAGGGTTGCCATGAGTTTCAGGCTACCTGGACTACATAATGAATAGCAAGAAATTTGAACATTTGAGTCCCTCCTTCATGGTCTATTACTCCCAGGACTAATTTTAGTTCTTAGAATGTAGGGCTGGAGAGATGACTCAGACATAAAAACTTTTTCTGATCTTGCAGACAATCAGAGTTTAGTTCATAGCACCCATATGGTGGCTCAAAACCACCTGTAACTTCAGTTCCAACAACTTCTCCTGACCTGTGTGTTCCTGTACACACACAGTGCATATACTCATGCAAGCTCACTGACATATACCAAAATAACATTAAATAGGACATTTTTAAAAGGTAAAGATTTTTTTTTCTCCAAGTACTAGAAACTTAGTTGTTGGCAATCTACTTTCATAGTTATTGTTATATTTGTTTCTTCCTGTTTTTCATACCATCAACATCCACTTACTTTTCTTTCCCTCTTTATGTATACAAAACCCTGGAACAATGTATGCAACCATACTTTATAATGGAAAGGAGTGATTCTCAGCTTGGACACACATCAGAATCTCAGGGGTAGGGTGGAATCTTTAAAGGACACCAATGCCAAGATCCTACCTCAGACACACCGAGACAGGATCTCTTTGATGTGAGGGTTGAAATACTGTCCCCCCCCCCAAAAAAAAAAGTGATTCTGCTGAAATTTCAGATTTGGTACCCACTGTCACAAATGTAAGCTTAACCTTGCCTCATATCTTCAGCTGGTAGGCATGGCCTCTTCAGCTTGCTCCAAGAATGCTTTCAATATTTGAAGTACTACTATGGTGGCTAGCCTTTCAAGTATCTAGGGACCCACAAAGCCCCCTTTGACCAGCTGAATAGGTACAGTTTGTTAGTGGAGATGATTTCAGGAGGCCTTGCGTTCCCTAGTGTGCCTTCTAGGGGTGGCTGGATAGATTGCCTCAGATTAATTAGGGCCTTTTGGATGTACACTCAGTTATGTTAGAGTTTGGAACAAAGACATCAGGGCAGTTGAGTCACAGGGGAAGAGAGACTGGAATGGGGGAAGGTTAGTAGTATCTTGGTTCAGAGTTATGGCTACTCCCTCTTGGACAGCTTTGCTGGACAGGGTCATGTAAGAGGTCAGGAATAAAAGAAAACAAGATGGCCTTCTGTGTTCCAGGAACAACCATTTTGTTCTTTTTCTGGAATACAAATTGCCCAACATGGGTGCATCTTCTGATCATTTCTTGGGGATTTGAGAGCTCAAGTGAGCAACCAGCAGGTCTTAGTTATTACCCAATTTTTAGTTTTTACTACACTGTCATTACCTAGATCTCACAAATTGGAGTAGTAGCCATTTTCTGAGCTCAATTAAGAAGAATTAAAAGCAAATTCCCCCAGGAACCTGGCTTCTAAGTAACACAAGCAGAATTCAGACAACATAGTCTGCCATAGTACATAACATTATATTACAGTGACATTTCAGAATAAAGTGACATTCCTCGTAACCACAGAAGCAGCAATGGAGGAAGAGGAAACTGAAAACTACGAGGATGGTGAACTTCATCACACCTGGGTCAGAACCAGGGAGCTAGGGATGGTGACCCCAATCAAGGAGCTCCTGACTCACATATTTAGGAAACATTCTGCCTTTGGGAGCCCCTTAACTCTGAAGCTCAACAGCCTCTCCAGGTGGCTCACTGTTCCTGGTGGCTTCCTTGGCCTGATTTCTTCATTGTTCTTGGGGATGGTCCCTAGGGGCAACCATAAAATTGGTTTTTAGAGGGGGTAGGAACCTCCACAAAAACCTCCTACTCTGTGTCTAAATACAGCTATATTCATGGCACACAGATGTACAGTGATTTTTTTTTTAATTTCAAAAAAAGATTTCCCTTTTATTTATTTGTGTTTGTGTGAATTTGTGCCATGTGCAGTCAGTGTTCAGGGAGACCAGAACACCAGGGAATCATTGGATTTCCTGGAGCTGGAGTTACAGGAGGTTGTGAGCTGCCCAATATGGGTGCTAGGAATTGAACTCTGGTCCTCTGCAAGAGCAGTATAAGCCCTTAACCATTGAGCCATCTTGCCAGATCTTTACTACTGAAATGTATTTGTTTAGAGCAGTGCAGACATGTTTAAAAAGATTCACTGTGGGAAGGTTATTATGGGCAACATGCTGAGAGATGCTATTCATGACTGAGTCCCTGGCTTGTCTAGATGGCACTGTGACAGCCACACTCTTCATGAGCGTGTCCCTTACCCCCTTTCATCAGTCAGATGACCCTACAGGGAAAAAGTTGTTCTCATCCCCTGCCCCAGAACAATACTAGAGGACTATTTAATTCTGTCATCTCCAGTTTTCTTTCAAGAATTCCCAAGTATATTTCATAGGAATGTCACTCATTTCTATGTCTATTCAACCCCAAAGGACCCAATCTAGCAATTTTCAAAGATGTCAACTTAGGACATTTTACAAGTGATGAATGATAGGACTGATTTGGAAAATAGCCATAGTGCTGAGTGAAATGATGAGTTCCCACATGGCTAAGAGTAAAGGTATGGTACCGTGCTGCCTGAGTTCATAATCCTAGATCTATTGCTTACTTGCCACGTGATAGAAATACTGGGCCTTAATTTCCTCATCTGTGAAGTGGGAATGGTATTAGTAACACATCTGTGAGTACTTGGAGGGGTCCCTGGCAACGAAACAAGCTCAGACTCATTATTATGCATTATTTATTGCTTTCCATCTGCCAACTATATCCAAAAACCAAAGAATTGAAATCTCAGCAAATATTTATAGTTGGGGAACTACCAAGCTTCTAAATCGTTCTAAATCTAAGCTGGGAGGGAGGAAGTCAAGTTCAAGTGAATTTTTTTTATTACATATAACATTCAGCATCAAATATAATCACTTTGGATGAGAGCCAACTTTCTCCTCGAGACAGTGGTACATAAAATGACACTGAATGTCAAGGGTTTCTTTTTTCTAAATTGATGTAGAATATACAAATTAAACATCCTGAGAAAATTAATAAGATTTGAGCCACAGGGAACGTATCCTGTCCCAAACCAACACAATTAATAAAATATTAAAAATGCCCAAACCCTTGCTCATACTTTCTCTTAGTTGAGCTGTGTTAGCCACATGACTTGATGGCCAGTGGCTTCTGGGTAGCAATAAAGGACAAACTGGGCTTGACGCTCTGTGGAAACAACAGGGGGCAAGGCAGTGCTTACTGTGCAGAGACAAGCAAATAGGGTCTAAGCCAAAGAATGACTAGCGCTTCGCTGCCATTTCTGAAAGAAGAGATAGAAGATAGACCCTAAAGAGAACTGGGATCAGAAATGAAAGGCTCAGACAGATGTTCTAACACAAAGTTTCAGGGTTGGTGGCCTGGTTGCTTGGAGGTCATGCTTGATTTAAACAGAGATTGAAAGAGAGTGTCCATATGGAATTAAAGAGATCTTAGAAGAAGGAGTGGTGGAACATGCCTGTGACTGAAGCATCCAGGAGGCTGGGCAAGAAGGGTTTCAGAGTCTGAGGCTAGTCCCGGCTATCAATAAGAACCACTTTCTAAAATCTACGTGTGGCTTAGTGGAAAAGCACTTACTAAGGTGCACAAGTTTGTGAGCCTGAGCCCCAGAACTGCAAGAAGTAAGATGGGATTCAGGTCCTCAAATACATTATCTCACTCAAAGTACTTAATGGCCTATGGTTCTTAGGAAATGTCTCCAAAATTCAAATGTATGACAATTGAAGTGTTAAAAATATGTTCCCTCCTGCTCAGGGTTGGGGATGTAGCTAGTCAGTACATCTCAGAGATTCAGTCCAGTGCCACTCCTCCATTTCTAACAAAATGAAGAATGTTCTGGAAGTGACAATGTGAATGGGTGGCTGATCTTTAACTTGTCTGAAAGCACACATGGGTCTTAGTCTGACTCTGTTTGGAGGTCCCTGCCTATCAAAAGCTCTGCTTGTGGGACTGTACCTCTAGGCTGTTTGTATTTGAACTGGAGTCCTCAGGCAGCTGAAGATCTATCTTAGGTAGAATGTGGTGACATAGGAAGGGGAGACATGGGTGGCTAAGTGCAAGAAGAAAGATCTGTGATGAAGATGGTCTCGTTGAAGGCTCATAAACAAAGTTTTCCTTTTGGTATGCCAGAATTAAAACCTTACTTATATAACGGCTTGCAGTATAAAACATCATAATCAGTTTATATAGATTGGGGAGACATTCTAAGAACAAAAGTAATACACACCATAAAGTTCCAAAGACAAAATGGGGAGTTACAGAGAACTGTGAGATGCAGAATTTGACCAATATTATAGAAATGAACACAACATCACCAAAATGTGTTGCTCGGTTAACTTGCCCAAGCATGTGGCAGGGGATATCATTATAGCCATGGAGAACAGATTTCAGAGAAGATCCATCTGAAGCTTCTCACTGCCCTGAAGAATACTGAGGTAGTGCAGATACATTAGGCTTTTGTGGTCTAGGACCAGAGGTTCCACAACCACAGACATAGCTGATGAGGAACTCCCTATAAAAAATAACTGCCTCAGCCTCATTCATAGGCTGCCTTTGCTATACTGAAAGGTAGCACATTACCAGAAATGGTGGACAAGCCACTGGGGTGAGGAGCGAAGTTTGCCAACTCTGAGAAGCTTTCTACTTGCTCTCATCGAACAAATCTCTAAACATACCTCCCTGTGACAATGCTACCCAGAGTAAGAATTTAGAACATGGAAGCCAGGCCATGGAGGTGCTACTGATGTGTTCCTTTAAAGCCCCTCCCCAATTTATATACCACTGGACTACCTCCCTCAACTCTCTGAGAGGCAGGAAGAAGGTACAGAGAGATCGGCAGACCCTGCACTTGAGTTGACATTTAAAGGTCACGTCTCCTTGTATCATAAATAATAATATTTCCCATCCACAAATATGAAAAGAAGAGCTGGGAGGCTTACTGGTGAAGGAGGGAATCTTGGAAAGTTTATTGGGAAAAAAGCCTTCATTTACTGCAATTCTGCTGAACGCCGTAGCTGAGAAAGCTTATGTCACACACTGAAGAGATCCACCCAACTATTCTTTCCCCCCGATTTTATTGATTTTAATTCGTTTAGCCTCTTAATCAATAGTTATTTCTCAAAGAACTTTAAGAACTGATCAATGACAGAAATTGCATTGAGTTTTGACATATCTTATTTTCTTTTTCTTCCTGAGGTGATATAAGACTCAGGGTCTTGGAATATGAGGCAAGCTCTACCCCTGAGATACACAGCCATCCCTTCAGAGTCTTTCTGATTGTCTTAGTGCCAGAGATTAGGTAGATACAAGCCCTGGAAGCCGCTACTTATGGGAAGGGCACATGGCCAACCTCACTTACACCTCCCTATTCGAAAGAGTAATTTACCTCTTAAAAAAATCACATATCTTTTAAGAGCATCTCTTGCTCTTACCCACAGTTCTTGTTGAAGACTTTTATTCAGGAATAGAAAGGCTTTAGCTCCCCAGTGCTTGAACCTCAGGCTTTGTCACTAACCTGTCATTGGTCCCTGGCACAGGTTCTGGTCTGAAGAAAACTGCTTCAGTTTCTAGAGTTCTTCCTACCAATGACAGGCTTTGGCATTTTGCTCCTATCATTTGACCTTTGCCACAGTCCTGAAGGCAGCAGTTACGTGTGCTTGTTATAGATGAAGAAGCTGAGGGTCAGACTGGCTTTGCCATGGCTTCAGAGCAGCAATGTTTGCAAATGGCTACCGAGAACAGAAATTCAGGTCTTGGGAAGGGGAGCTATACGCTGCTTACTTACTTCTGATAACATCCCTTGGTTCGCCTCTATTGCTAAATGTCTGTTCCAAACCCCAACTCAGGAAGATCAATGAAGAGATGAAAGCTTTTAAAAATCTTGTAGAGATGAAAAACAAAGCTTCTGTGTAGGAACACATGAGGGCGCTCTAACCTTCTCTCAGTTAAGGAAACATTTCTTTGAATTCCACAGCTCATAGCTTTGACACAACAGCTTTCCTGGAGCTCAGCTTCCCGGGTTCCTAATCTCTGGAAGGTTAAGGAATGATCTTTAGCCACTCTTCTCCCTTAGGAGTTGGATACTTTCACTTTCTAGCTGCTCATTAAAGGAATTACTGGCTCTTTTCAGTTACAAAGACATGTTTTTGAGGCTGGAGAGGTGGCTCTGTGGCTACACATTCTTACTGCTCTTGAAGAAGAGCTGGGTTCTGCTTCCAGCACCTGCATCCAGCAGCCCACAAACCCTGGTAACTCCAGTTCCAAGAGATCTGATGCTCTCCTCTGGTTTCTATAGGCCCCTGCACACGTGTGGTTTGCATACACATAAATAAGTATTTTAAGATATATAACATCTTTCTAGCTACACTTACACAGAAAACATGCTTACAGATCTAACTGACCATATTTGCAAAACAACAAAGCATACCCCAAACTGAGGTTGTGTTTATTTATTTTTGGTTCATTTGAGAATCTGTCACTTTGCTGGAGAAATCTGTTTCCCTCCTGCAGATCAACAATGAGCATTCTCATGTTAGTTGACAATGGCTGGACAGCACATTGATTCCATTGGGGTCTGTTCCTTTGTAAACATTTGTGGAGAGCTTCCCTTCATTCCAAGGGCTATCATTTCACAGTTTTGTGGGGGGCATTAATAATCTGGGGTAGGGGGGATCCAAACACCCAAACTACCTTCCTAGTCATCTAGTTGGCTGACTTTTTCCCAGGGTAGGCAGGGTAAGATTCATTTGATGGGGCGGGAGAGCTGGTTCCATGACTTAGAGCATGCATGCATTTCTCTCGCTCTGGGGACCTAAGTTTGGTTCCTCACCTGCACTGGATATCTCACATCCACCTACCACTCCAGCTCTAGAGGATCCATAACCTCTAATAGAGTCTGGGGGCACCTATATTCATACACACACATACCTTCTTCCCCATATTAAAATTGAAATAATATCTTTTTTAAACTTCATGTGACAAATTGAAGGGTAGCCAATTGAGAGAAGTGTCTTAGATCTCTTCCAAGACAAGCTAGGGTCTTCTTTCTATTCTGTGAATGAAAGAGTAAGCCATGTGCTCTGACAGATGAGAGAAGGAGGGAAAGGCCAATAAGTAGCATCTAAATTACACAAAATGATGGGATTAAAGAGAGCCTGTATGCCCGCCTCAGCAGGGAAAGCTAGAGTAAACACACCTCACCCTTGCAGAGCAGCTTTCTGGAGAGCCTGCTAATGCTTCTTGATGCTCTTTCTGTGTAGTGCAGAAGGAGTTTCCTCGGCAGAAGCCTTGCAGTCTGGTTACTATACAGACCACTTAAACCACTGGGCTGCTTTGTTCTGAGCCAATAAAAAGCCTCTTGAATGTCTGGTCTTGAATTAAAAAAATGCAACTTGTTCAGGGGAACAGTCAGTGGGTGGTCCTTCATACATAAACATCCTCACAGAGCCGTGCGCTAGAGCCCTGGCATGGAATCAGACAGTCTCGGATGAAAAGAAAATTAGCTTTATTGCAACCAACAAAAAGAACTGAGGTTTTGGTGCAACACTGGCTTAGACACCAGCTCCCTAAGTGCCTTTGATTTAGATGTGATAAAGTGAATTCAACAAGAGCTGGTTTTCACAGTTCTAGCACTGATACCAAGATCCTTGTTTTTGGCAATCTGTTTAGTTTGTTGGGGCCTCAATTTCTCAATCTGAAAATTGGGGAGTAGTGTACCTGTATCTCTGGGATCTGGTAAGGATTTAACTAGGGTTATGTAAGACAAAGAAACCAATACAGGCAGGCTAGTTTATCTTATCTTAGTATTACTAAGTAGGCTATCCTGCTTCTGTTGGTATTTCCACATTCCTCATATGAAGTCCATGGGCATCTTAAGACTTGGCAATGCAGTTACAAGCACTTGTCTTATCTTGGGCACGAATACTTGCTTTCTGCATGTCCTACTTTCTCCTTACAACAACTAGAAAGACCCATTCTTCAGGCCTAAATTTTCTGTCAGTATTTCAAAATCTCATGTCTCTCTCCTCCTCTGTCCCTCCCTGCCACTTTTCCTACTAACTCCTATGTTGAACCAGACACCAAGCGCATACTGAGATGATGATACATGGTTGTGTATGGTAGAGAAACAGGAAACAGGCCCAGCGTGTACATATGTAAAGATATATGAAGAAGTTACTCCTGAACTGCTTCCTGCAGGATGAATTGTAACTGGCCAACTGAAGCAGGGTGTCAGCAGGTGGTTAGGGCAGAGAAACGAGCAATTCACAGACTGGGGCCATAAAATGACATATCTACTTCAGGGGGTTCTTTAGGCTCTTCCTATATTGTCTCAGACTCCATATAGGATACAAAACAAAGCACAATGCTAGACACTTCTTTAGTTGGGCTGGACTCTATTTTTACCAGATCCCCCACCCCCACCCCGCATGCATTTCCTTAACCTGTCACTTCTGCAGTTCCCATGGCAGCCCTTCTTGGTTCCCTGTGTCCCCATTTCTAACTATTCTCATTTACTTCCTTCTGCGCCTTTTCTGGTGTGCCCTTCCCCCACTCTTTCAAATGCTGCTCTCAGGGGTCATCTTCCTCAAAGCTACTCTTTAGCCAATTCCACCAGGAAGCAACCTAGCTGGCTGTTGATGTGGGAGGCACTGGCCAGGTTCTGACTTTGTTGGCTCCATTCCAACTGCAGGATATTGCTTACAAGGAATATGAACTGTAGCTCACTCAAAATCTGCTCCAGTATCTACAATGCTATTAGGTATAAAATTAGGTAATCAGAAAGGATTGTTACTAATTGATATATAAAATATTAGATTTGTTTCTTACTAGATAACATTCTAATTAACTGTATGTAATTTTTATTTTTTCTTTTTTGTTTGTTTGTTTGTTTGTTTTGAAGCATGCTCCAGCTATATAGCCCTAACTGGCCTGCTGCTCACTCTGTATAGCTCAAGACAGCCTCAGATTTATGGTTCCAGTTCTGCCTCAGCCTCTTGAATGTTGAGATTATAGACATGCACCATGATGTTCTATTTATCCATTTAGTTCTTAAGTTCTTTCAACTTAAAGAGTTTGTCCATTAACATAAAAAAGGTTTAATCATATCCAACTAGAAATGGTGTTACCTATTCTCTTAGGACTTGGGAGGTAGACGTGGGGATGGGTGCGGGGTGTCAGGAGCCAATCGGAATGCCCATCTCAAACAAACACACAGGCCAAAAAAATTACCAGGTTTAGTGATGCACAACTAATGCCAACATTGAGGAGGTAGAGGCAGGAGGATTATTGTTGCAAGTTTGAGGCAGCATGATGTATATAAAAGTTTCAGATCAGACAAGGCTATAGAATAAGACCCCATCTCCCTCACCCCCCAGCCAACAAACACAAGAATGTGACTTTACTAGAGGCCTAGTCTTCACTCTTGCTTTCTAGAGGCTCTGTGGACTCCTGGGAAAGTCTAAGAGTATGACTTAAGATAGGATCTTGGAAAGGATTATATATTGAGGTCAGTTACATGTGGACACTGGAGGCCAGGTGCCCAGCAATGCTTTGTAAATTGTCACATATCAATCCCAGAGAAGTAGTGCTCTCCACAACCCCACGCGAGTCAACAACTAGAAACTACATATTTGTAATTCCTATAAACCCTTCCTCTGAGTTGACTATAATGTATAGCCATGCATGGAAATAAACAATCCCTGAGCACACAGCTGTCAGTGAGGTCTATGAGGTCTATGTAACACAGGGGATCTTGTGTTATCAGAGTTGGGTAAGCTTCTAGATTGTGCTTCCTCAACTTGGCACTTGTGGTGTAAATACTATAATTAGCTCCATTTTACAGACAGGGAAACTAAGGGCCAAAAGGTGAAGTTTTTTACTTGAGGTCAAGTAACTGCTAAGTTAACCCTACAGGCACTAGGAGCAGGAGTGAATGATGGATGCCTCTGTACTTCTTTCCAAGTAAATAAAAATGAAAAACAGGCCACTGATTCGCCTTGGGTAAAGGGGCTTGTTAAGCAAGTAAGCAACCTATAACTGATCTGTAAAGGTGGAAGGGGAGAACAACTCCACACAGTAGTCCTCTGACCTCTCCAAGCCGATGGAGGCATGTATCGTCCCAGACACAAATCATACACATATAGACACACAAAGACACAAACACACAAGCACACAAAAAGAATAATATTGAAATAAAAAACTTCAAATCCCTGAAGATGGACACAATGTGTATATATACAACATCACTGTGTGCCTAATAAATGTGTATAATTGTTTTATATCAATTAAAATAATGAGAAAATATAATAAGACACAAAAATAGAACAGGTGCAAAAATGACCATGTATTCTTAAATGGAGGTCTTTAGGGTAAGGTGTTTCTGATGGGAAACAGATCAAGATGAGGTGTTATGGCATAGCTCAGACTCAACTCAAACTTGGGAACCTCTTGCCTTTACTTTGCAATTCTGGGATTAGAATATACTAGAGCAGTTTTGTTTGTTCTGTGTTTGGATTCTTTGGAACAGAGTCTTACTCTATAGGCTGGCCAGGCCTGGGATTTGTTATATAGACCAGAATGACCTAAACCCCTGTCAATCCTAGATGGCTCTGCTGGTTTATCAGCTTAAGCCTGGCAAGGACAGTGAGTATAGAAAAGTATTTTGTCTCACAACCCAAGGCATTTAATCTCTACAACTTTGATATGAATAAAACATAATTCGCATGTTAAACTATTTCAGTGACCTGAGCTGAAAATACAGTAATTTACAGAATTATAAGTGAGAAATGAACCTTATGGTTGGTGAATACAGCAAAAGATTCACTTTGAAAATTCCTTATCATTCTTGAGCGTAATTTTATTGGACTTGCTCTTTCCGTCTTAATTACTTCTGTGTTATCCAGTTGAAAAACCATTAGCCAGAGTCATCTGACTCCAGTCTGCCCTGTTAAGTGCCCTCTCTTCCCTCAATGCTCTGTCAGTACTTAGTACATCCTTGATGAACTAAGGTCACTGTGTGGGAAGAAGCTCCATATCTGTCTCCATCACTATGAGGCAGTCGGGACAGGGTCATAAGTAATGCATGCCCATCTCTCCATATTCTCTACAGTACTGAGTACATGTATACAGAGGACCACAAGCACAGCTACCTGAAAGAACGGATGCTTAAAGAGTTGTTAAATGCCAGCAAGCTTGGGGCCCTTGATCTGTCTGCACACATCTTAGGCCCATCCATCTTCTTACGGGTAGAGCTCTTTCTAGCTACCTTTTTACCCTGCACGTCTGTTTATCCCCAGCTCAATTTATTGTAATTGGTCCTTCTGGGTTGAGTTATCTAGGGCAATGAAGAGGAATGTGCCAGAAGACATACAGGACAAAAATAAACCAGTTAGGATGACTAAAACAGCAACCATAATAAAAAATATGCACTGAACGATTCAAAAAGAAAAGTTCTAGAGACTAGATTTCCCGAGTTATTTTCTAATAACATCTCCTAGGGCCTCCCACGTCTTACACCTGGTAGGTCCTTGGAGAACGGGACTTCCTATTAACAAGTACATGAAGGCTTAAAAAATCTTTAGGATGGTCAGAGCTAGCCAAAAGAGCCAAGATTCAGGATCAGGGGAACCACTAAGTAGTCTCCCAAACCAAAGGACATCTTAATACCTTATTGCTAATCCAAAGGGATAAACTTCAACTCTCAGGCCTGATTATTTTTCATGAGTCTTGTGGGAGAGTGTTAATACTAACCATCAAAATGCCAGCAGAATCCAAGAGAGCCATGTGGCCAATTTAATTTTTAATCAGTTGCCTATTGAATTCATAATTATTCACAATACACCAAAGCAATCTGTAAAGCCAAAACCTGGAAGCAGAGGGCCTTAATCAACACATTCCTTTTATGTATAGAGAAGCCAAGAGGCCTCACATTGTCTGAGGAGAGAGACAAGACCAGGGTCCTAGTCTACCAATGTCTGGCTGGAAGGAAGTTCCGAGGAGTGGTTTCCAGGATGCTTTCCAGATCTAAGCGATTGTCAAATGAAATATTTATGTGAAACACACATGAGAAGAGCTTCTGTGGCTACAAGCACTTCTCCACAGGTCACAGTCCTTCCCTGAGCTGTCCTAAGAAACAGAAAGATTGAATGAACTGAACCCTTCCTTCCCCATGCCTCTGCAGGGCACATGAGCAAGCCTTTATCACCCGCAGTCTCCGAGCCAGCCCTTATATCCTATAAGTAAAATGTAACTGGTTTCAGTGGCGTGCCTGAGAGGCATTGTAAAGCGCTCTCTGTATTCATGGGTACCTACAGTCTTTCAGAAGGGTTTCCTGGTCTTTGAATGTCCAGAACTTAAAAGAAATTCCTCCTCTGTTCTGATCACTTATACCTCACTCTGTCTTCAAACAGAGGATACCACCTTTTGGGGAGTCACCCCTCATAGAAGTGTTTGTTCTTCCTCTGGGTAGCCTTCTCAACTCTGAGGTAATCCTGTTTTCATCAGCATTTTAACATGAAAGAAAAAAGTAATAGTGTGGAAAACCAGGCAAATGTTCGGGTAGGAGCAAAGTTATGTCACGTTAAATATTCTGCGACAAAATTCCCCCATTTTCATGGAACCCTGGTGCAAGCCCAGATGTCAATGTGTGGGGAAAAGTGGTATTTGATGATTGTGGTAAATCAGATGATTGTGGTAAATCAAGTCCAGTTTCTACTTCACAGGAGGCTTGGTGATATACCCACACCCCCAGTGCTGCAAAAACAAACAAACAAACAAACAAACCAAAGCAAAGAAAGACAACCAAACAACAACAATAGCAACAACAAACCAGGGCTGGGGAAACAGTTCAGCAGGAAATGACAGGACTCAAGAAAAACAGGTAGAAGACTCGATCGGTACACACAAAAGGACCGGCTCTGTGAAAAGTCTTAGTTGAAATCTATTCAAAGTTATATACGTTAAAGGACCCCTTTAAAGTGCACTGAGAGTGTGGCTCAGAAATGACATTTGCAAAATATTCCTGGAGTTCTGGGTTTGCTCCCTAGCACTTCATAAACCAAGCTTGATGACACAGGCCACTCAAGAGCTGGAGCCAGGGATCATTCCTGGCTACATAGGCAGTTCAAGGCCAGCCTGGGATGCACAGGAATCTGTTTAAAAAAATATATACAACAACTGGAGTGCCAACTTAAAACTTGAATCATGTGATATTGGTTATAATAGCATCATTGGGTATAGGGGGATGGGCCAACAGTGAATTAAGATTTAGCTCTGATGTCATCTCCACTGTGCTATCTCCCAATTCTGAGATGTTCCCCAGGTACCTGAAGCCAGACAGGCCCAGACTAAGTAGAACTGCTCACACCATCTGGTTCACCAGTACAGGTATTCTGGGAATGTCTCTGCCTCCTCACTACCCAAGTCACTTTCCCACCTCTTTCCCCTGGTTAATCACTAAGTCCAGTTGACACTTCTCCTCAGTGCCTCCAGCATCTGCCCCCTGTCTGTGGTCCACACTGTTCCTTACTGCTTCTGGGTCAGATTGTTTCCTACTGGGATGACCTCCATGACTCATGCCTTGGTTACAGCTCTTACTTGTCCCCATACACTTTGTACTGCAGACGGAGTGATCTTTTCAAATCACAAGACTGACATTTTCACTTACCTGCTTAAAACCCTTTACACTCATCACTCCACTAGGTTGCTTGTTTGTTTTGAGACAGAGTCTCACTATGGAGACTAGGATGACCTTTCCCCAAGTGCTGGGATTACAGCTTTGTACCACGGTGCCCTATTTTACAGTGATGCTAGAATGCTGTGTGTGCTTACCCAGAGATCTCACAACTAAGCTCCATCCCCCTCACACTCTTTGTATTCTTGCTAAGGAGAAGCTAAGCCAAACACAGATTATTGGACCTCTAAGTACTTCATGACCTTGCCTCCTATTCTTTGCCTTTTGTCAAATGTGACACATCGATAATGAATTACTTCAACATGTGAATGGGCCTCTCTATACCCCCAGACCTTGTTAGGACGCCCCTGCCATATGCTCTTCCAGACCCAGCCTGAGCCTCCCTTATTATCTTACATGCATATTTTGTTGTAACAGGTTGATTAAATGTGCATTTCTCCAACTAGCTCTTGAAGGCAGGGATCACGTCCTTATTGACAGTCTGTGAATGACTAGTGCCTGGGAGACAGCCTGCTGTACAGAAGGTAATGAGCACATGGGTTGAGCCTAGTAAAAGAAACAATGCCAAAGCTGCCCCTCCCCAGGCTAACTCTAACAGCTGATGGGCCATCTTAATTTATATTGCTCTAAGGCAGATAGCAGCCCTTCACCTACTGCTGAACAAAGCTTTCAGTGGCTGACTTTGGCGCAGCATTCAATTTTGGCATGACATATGAAGTTCTTTGGGTTCCTGCTCCCGCCTGCTCTTCCAGCCTCATCCCCATTCCTTTATTCAAATGAACTCTATTCTGATCACACCAGATTGTCTGGGTTTCTTCAAGGTCGCCATGATCCTCTATAACTCGGTTCCTCTTACACAGGACTCTGCTCCCCTCCCTAACATCTTCTAGTTTGTTATGATACCAATCAAAGGTCACCTTAAAGTAGAGTAAAAGGAAAAAATAAGACTGGGGGAGGGCACAGGAAGAGAAAGGAGCCTCCCAACCCTGGAGGCTGCCTGAAGTTTCCTAGTAGCTGAGAGTTAAGAGTTTCAGCATAATTAATATTTGCTGTAAAAGTTCCCTATACCACGTTTCTTTCATACAAAGATGGTTACAAATGGGAATGGTAAAATGGCCCTGAAAGATACTTAAGGCCAAGCATGTATGACTTTCACATGTGGCCTTTCTCCTTTCCTAGATGTAAACAGGTAATTTTCAATCTTTTTCATCAACAAGATGTATAAACAAAACTTTCTAACAATAACACATCTTAATGACCCATGAAACCCTTTGGGCCTACGGTTTGACCTTGTCAGTTGTAAGCCAGTTCACCACAGGAACTGAGCTATGATTTTGTTTAACTTCCTCAGCAACCTTTTGAGCAGTACCTTCAGGGGCCTCCAAAGCATGTGGCTGCCTCTAGTGAAGAAGTGCTCCTCTTTCTTGAGATGCCCGCAATCAAGAACATAGTCACTCCTTTCCTATGGATTTCTCTTTCTATTAATCTACGTTTAAAAATCTATAACCTCCAGCTGGGCGTGCTGCCACAGTCCCGGCTCATTGTTTTAATGACAGCACTTGGAATATAAAAGCAGGAAAACCAGGAGTTCAAGAGTACCTTCAGCTATATATCTATTTCATAGGCTTTCTCAATGACCACCCCAAAAAAGAAAGTAAAAACAAACAAACCACAACTCTGTTCCATACTGACTGGTCCTGACCTTCTGCAGCAAAGCCAAGAATCCTGGCTTTATGTGAGCAGTTTCCTCGAAGTAACTCTCAGCAGTGTGTAATGGTTTCTGACCCCTGCTCCACTGCCACGGACAATTTCTTGTCTTGCTTTTCCTTCTAAATAAGAACCCGGAGCAGGTTTGCTGGGTATCACAGATACTGTGTAGTCTTCTCCATAGTTTTTGAATTTTAGGTTTTTTTTTTTTTTTATATAAGATAACCATTTCATGAAGAGTAGGGGGAAGAATGGTTTGTCTGATCTGATACAGTACGTGGCACAAAAATAGGCATCTTTTGAATTCCAGACCTTCCTTTACACCGGCTTATTTTTTTCTACATAGGCAATGAACACCAGAAGAGGCAAAAGGAGTAAAACACCAACAACTAAAGCCAAATTAACAAGCACGCTCACTAATTCCCAGGAGGCTCTACTCCTTGCTCTTGATCTGAACTCAACATTGATTGAAACATTGTTTCCACTCTCACCTGTTTCTGTTGGACATTCGCCCCCCCCCCCATTTGTTTTCAGCAGCTCTTTAAAAATATTGCTTTTAGAACACAAGACTTCAAATAATACATGTTCATGAAATATTCATCTTGGTCTGACAGAGTCTTGAATATTTGAGTTCATCCATTACTGTAGAGTATAGCTGTACTCCGAAACACTTATGAGGTACAAATGGCTTCTTCTCTCTGTTTCTTTCATCCTTGCTGCCTTGGAACTCACTGTGTAGCCCAGGCTGTCTAACAGTCTGCAGCAATCCACCTGCCTTAGATTTCCAAGTGGTGTGGACCACACTTGACTCTAATTTTTTTAAAGTTAATATTGTTGGATCTGTTCAGAAAAAAATACTGATAGAATATAGAGTGTACACACAGAGAGACACACAGACACACACAGACACACACACACAGACACACACACACACAGACACACACACACACACACACACACACACACACACACACACACACACACACACACAGAGGACAACCCTAAAGCAAGCAGAAATTGCAAACAGTTATTCTTGTAGAAAATTTTCAGTTCCTGGCAGACAATGTATACACATAAGAGGGACTTAGGTGTCAGGTTTAGAGTGTACTGGTAGCCTCTTTAACCCAAGACCTTTCCTCTTAGAGTCACCTGGAGAGCTGCAAATGGACCCCTCCCACACTAGTTGTTCCTCAGAGTTGTTCAGCAATAATCTAAAACCTTGCAACTGTAAACGTCACAAGTGGGACATGGAGGGCCTCCTCCTCAGCCATATGCATAAGCACACAGATCTAGTGACGGCTTCCCACCTCCTAACTTTGTTCCCTGATGCATGTTCAAATTCTTTTCACACTAACACACCCACTTATTATAATGTCTATAAATAATCTCTGCTCTGGAGGCCTGGTTTGAAACTGTTATTGGAGCTAGTCAGCATCTGTAGAGTGGTTGAGATCTTTCCTAAAGGCAGAGTTACTGGAAGCTTCACCCACACTATCTTCAGTGTGCCTGTGCTCAGAAGCTCCTAGGACAGTGGTTCTCAACCTTCCTAACCCTGCCACCCTTAATACAGTTCCTCGTGTTGTGGTGACCCCCAACCACAAAATTATGTCGGTGCTACTTCATGACCGTAATTTTGCTACTGTTAAGTATCATAATGTAAATATCTGATATAGAACCCCAAGGAGTCACGACCCTCAGAGAATCACTGTCCAGGGGCTAGAGAGACATGTGGAGGTAGCTGATCTGTCACAGCTGCCAGAGATCAGGTTAGACCATGTGTTAGAAACCAAATCTCTGGCTTCAGAAGGATGTCTGGCAGAGGAGCGTGCAGGAAAGAACCTCAAGCGGTCAGTGGCAAAGGTGGCAGGATGTTTAGGAAGGGTGAGCATTAAGAGACATTAGAATCTGGACCCTCTTAGGGGGAGGCCAAGATCATAGCAATTGCGTAGCAAGTATGAGGGAGTACATATGTGTTGGTGTGTGTAGTCTGAAGCATCTGTTTGCAAATGTGGTGTTGATATATGTGTGTGTGTGTGTGTGTGTGTGTGTGTGTGTGTGGTGAGGGTGATTGCTAGGGAAATGAGAACAGAAGCACCACTAACAGCATGGCCTGTCATGTTGCAGAGAGCTGAGTCTTTCCCAGAGGTTTTGGAAGTCTGCAGTTGGCAAGGTCTGGCAGCTGAATTTGGGGTAGGTGGACAAGACACAGTCAATAACTAAAGAAGATTTTTTTCCAGCTCACTTGATCAGCTGCCTATATTGCATTGTAGACTTCCTTGGTGCTCACAGCTAGGCAGCCATAGGCTCCTATTCAGTCCCTAACTCTAACCCTCCTAGGGATGTGCCCGGTCAAGTTCTGGTAATCTGATCAGAGGGACTCTCAGGGCTTAATTGGATAGTGGGCTCCTTAACTAGACTGTAAATTACCTGAGGGTATAGATTGCATCTCCGGCCTCTTGCTCCAGCTAGGCTCATGCTTTGGATTGTGTGATTGGTTTTCAAAAGACACATAATAATAATTGTGTAGAGCTTATTTTATACTGGAAAGCAGACTGTGTGAATTAGTTCTCACATGAAGACCAGGGTTTCAACACTTGGAAGAAGAAAATCCATGCAGTGTTGCAGAGTGGACTCTTAACTAATTCACAATCCTGCCTTTATTTATTTATTTATTTATTTGGGAATGGAGCCCAAAGCCTTGTGCATGGTAGGCAAGTACCCGACCAGAGTTATGTCTTTTCAGCTTTCGGTGCTTTGAGTCAGTGTCTTGCTACATACCCCAGGCTGGCCTTGAACTTGAGATCTTTTTGTCTCAGCCACACTAACATTGAGGTTATAGGCCTTCACCCCTGAAGCTAGTGCATGATCCCACTTCTAACAGAAACAGATGATTCCTGAATTCTTGCTCTTTTTGTGTGATGGTAAGGGAGGTGTACAGGAAGTAAGGAGAGAAAAGTGTCCCTGGGAATGCCAATGTTGTGGCTTCTCTTTTCTTCACCATGACTATCCAGAGTGAAACACAGCAGGGCTGGTGGCACAGATTCCTTCACTAGCTACTCAAGAAGCCGAGCAATCAGAGAGCAAGTCTAAAGTGTGCCTAGGCAATCTAACAAGATCCATTCTCAAAATAAAACGAGAAAAAAAGGTCTAGGAATATAGGTTAAAGTGTTTATTTAGCATGGGTGAGGCCCTGGGTTCATTCTCCAGTACTGAAGAAACAAAACAAAACAACACAACAACAACAACAACAACAACAACCACTCAAAGCATTCCGGCTTGAGGGATCACTTGGTATCTTGTGGTAAGTTTTAATTATTATGGAGCTAGGACTGTTTGGTTTGCTTTGCTCTTGCTTTTCCACAGCCTCAAGTCCACCAGAAGAGTGGCTTGGTTCTGGGTCCAACTCAGAGCTATGATCCAACCCAACACTGCTCTACAGTCTACTATGTCCACCTTTGAAATGACCCCTGAATCTCTTTTAGATGCAGCACACTTGGTCTGCCTTTCCAATCTGAGCAATGGCTTCTTTATCTTGGTCCCTCTCACCCCCAGTGATTTTGTCTCCATATCACCCAGGTGAGGAGAAAGTGTATATCCACAGGGGAGGGAGTTATAGAAATCACCACGTGGTCATGAGTTCAACTTCATAGAAAAGGACAGGATGCCAGAAGGGTAGGGAGGAGGAGAAAAGAGTAAATGCCCACAACCTGAGAAGACAGAGTCACCTGGGAACTGGAGAAGTGACCGTCATCCAAGACTGGATGGCCCTGAAGAAAGTGGTAAGATGGGGGCAGGCTAGGTCAGTGGGAGAAAGGTGAAACCAGGGCAGGGAGAGACAGCGGCAGGGAAGATGAGATGCTCCAAGCAGCTAGGGAAGAAAGAGGGCAGGAAGCATGCTGGACCACAAGCCTGTTCCTAACTCTCCCATGCATCTCTTTGGCCTAGACTTCTCATTTCCTAAGGTGCCTGTGATGAGTCTTGTCTAGTACTTCAGTAGTACAGTGTATAGCAACAAGGAATGGGTTGGAAAGTTATCACATGGTCTCCTGAGGCTTTTTACCTAAGGGGAACCTAAGCAGTCTATTCAGTTTAGCTCTGACCACACTGGAGAATGACCTGGGCTCCGGAGACTGAGGCAGGAGTATAACTTCAAATGGAAGCTAGATGTGGCTATTTAGGGACTTCAAGGCCAGCATGGGCTACAATGTGAGTCCTTGTGTCAGAACACTAAAAGTAAAAACAAACAATGTAATAACAGAAAATGATGAGTATTGGACATGGACATTCTTATTCTGCTGCTTTCTGTGTTATTCAGGTAACAGTGGCCAGTGTCTGAGCTGCTACCACCTACTCAGTAGGATCTGGGTCAGAAGAGTTATAGAGATACTTTCAGCAACTAAGTGACTAAAAGCAATATGTTGAGAAATGCCACAATGAAAGGACTGAGGAGGGTCATGACAGGGTAGTAAAAAAGGGTCAGTCATCCACATCCCTCATCATTTACCTCAACTGAACTATATTTTTGGAATGGCCCCCTCCAAACCCTAATCTTCAGGTAGTATCTCTTGTAGCTCTGATCCCCCCTCCCCCCTCTCTCTCTCTCCCTCCCTCCTTCCCATGCTTCCCCTCCCTCCCCCCTCCTCTTCCTTCCTTCCTCCCTCCTCTCCCTCCCTTGTAGGGTCTCATGCAGCCCAGACTTACTTGGAATTCACTCCATAGCCCAGATTTGCCTCACACTCACACTCTTGGCACCTCAGCCTCTCAAGCGCTGGAATTGGAGGCTGGAGATACCCCACCTCCGCTCTAAACTAGGTCAAGTGCCATTTTCTCAACGAAGTTGAGAATAAAAAGCCGGAATCACTCTTCCTATTCTGTGCACCCCTATGACACATTATCTATATATGTTTTGACATTTGTCACAGATTGCTCTGAACTATATATGGTGGGGAGGTCTGCAGAGGTAGCCCCACATTGACGGGTTATAAGCTTCTTTAACAGTGGGGATTGATTTCCTATAGAGTCGAGCATGGGTTTTCTTAAAATACACTCAGGAGACGGTGAGGTGAAAATTAGGAGGCAGAAGAGGATCTTGCTTCATTTTACAGAACTGTGTCCTTGTTGGAACCAAAATTTATCTCTTGTTTTAAAGGAACATAAAAAAACGAAACAAACAAAATAACTCATGTCCTTTAGACCTAAAAGGATTCAGCAATCATTCCCAATAGTTGTGTATTTTAACAAAGAACAGGTTTTTTTAAAACTCTAAATTAACCAAATGATTTTTTAATCTGAAAAAGATTATGGATTTCTTTGAACTCAGAATATTTTTAGTCTGTTTACTTTTTGAGATGGGTCCTATTCTGTAGCCTAGGCTGGCCTCAAACTTACTTATGTAGCCCAGAGACACTTAGAACTCACAGCAATCCTCCTCTTTCAATGTCCCAAGTGCTAGGATTATAAACATAACACACCATGCCCAGCTCTTACCCAGTACCTTAATCACAAGTAGAAATACTGCAACTTCTACACTACATAGGCAGAGACAATAGCATGATCTAAGATCCTTAAACTCAAGAAGACTCTTCCATATAAACCAAATATCTTACCTTTAATAAAGGAGAAAAAACATTGTTAAAAAACAAACAAACAAAAAACAAAAAAGAAGGGAAGAAAATGGCAGAGCCGTAACATATACATAGAAAAACAATTCACTCAAAAGCAGTATTATACAGTCAAATAACATGGTTTACACTGTAGTCTCTATATTCTCAGCTAGCTACCTGGGTGGCAGAGTATGAAAAATTTTGGTAAATTCTGGGCCAGCCTGGGCTACAGAGTATATATATATACATACACACATACACACAGACACACACACACACACACACACACACACACACACACATATATATAGTATATGTATGTACACACACACAAACACACACAGAAAAACTTTTCCTCTCAGAAAATATGAATACTTTAACTTTAAAAAGTGGCACCCATGAGGTCAAGATCTTTTACCTTTTAGAGATCAAATGCCTAGACACAGTTGGGAATGAGAACAGCTTTGAGATTCTCCTCCAAGATATTTCAATGTGTTTTGAGTGATGGTGGAGCTGAACAGGTGGTGGTAACAGTTCCGGAAGTAAAGTAATCCACTAGGGCCCCGTGGAGAGCACACATCCACATGTGTTGTCTCCCATCAACGCCTAGGCACACACAGCAGGTGCACCCACATCTGACATAATTAACTTCATCCACATCTCCATGATTGCCAGATTCCCCCCTCACCCTTTCCCTGACCTTTCCCTTGTCACTGCTGCCATAGCCCCCTCTTGATGGATCTGGCTCAGCACACAAACACATGGTGTCAAAGCACTAACGCTGAATTTCAGTCTTACTGGGCTCCAATTCATAACAACTCTATCTCTACTTCTCTGTCTGTCTGTCTGTCTGTCTATCTGTCTATCTATCTATCTACCATCTATTTATCTATCATATAGTATCTATGTACCTATTTTAATTCACATGTATAATATGTATACATCTATCTAGACAGCATTCCCTCTGTATCTATCAAATGTCCACACTGGTAAATAATTTCTCATATGAAACCACCAAGTTCAGGCTAGGTGTGCTGGAACTGGCTTGCAATCCTGAGCACTTGAGTGGTAGATGCAAAAGAATCAGGATTCCCAGGCCGGCCCAGGCTATATGAGACCATGTCACAAACAAACAAAAGAACAGCAACAACAAAAGAACCACCCAGTTTTTACAACATCTTTCACTTGCTGCAGAGTATGGTCTCTGTAGCCTGCTTTTCATCCAGGAACCTTCTCTGCTCCTCTGCACTGCCCAAGGCCCCTCAAGGGCACTGAGGCAGTAAGTGAGTGTTTTCCTTATGTAAGGGTGGAAGCACTAGCTCAGCCACTCAGCATATATGTAATCTTGAGAAAACAATGTAACTTTTCTGGATGACAATTTCCTTATTTCTTTTTGGGGGATCAAGCTCACGATGCAGCAGAGGGTGACCTTGAACTCCCAATCTTCTTCCTTTTATGCCTCATTTATGTGCTTCGGGAGATCAGAGTGGGGACCACATCCAAGTACTAGCCAAGTACTCCACCAAGAGAGCTAACTCCCAAACACCTAATTTCCATGTCAAAATTGAGGGTATTAATATCTATTGATTTCGTGGGAAGGATAAGTCCCCGAGGTAACGTGCGGCAGCGGTCACGTTAGGGGGAGGTAGTAATGAGTATTTACTGCTAGGCATGGTAGCCCCTGGCTACAATTCGGAAGGATGAGCAGGAGGTTCTCAAGGTTGAAGTCATAGTTCATGATAGTAAATGCAGCATGTATTGGGGAGACGGGGCCATCATTTTCTCTTTCTGCTTATCAGGAAAATTTTGCTTCACAAAGCAGGGTTAACAAACCTGAGTGCCTCATAGAGCTAATACTGAGTTCCCAGTATGGCAATGGGTCTCCAGAATTTTGCTTCCTCTGGCACTCCTAGTACCTGAAATATACTGTAGGTCAAAAACAAACACCTGGATCCTTTGTAGAGTCCAAGTCAGAGTTCACAGTCCAGTGGAGCTACAGTTTGAACTGTCCAAAGTACCAGGAAGGAGGAAGCTCCGCCTACCCGGACATGCCGAGAATGACAGGGTCATTTAGGATCTGCCTAAGATGCCATTCTGTTTGCAAACATGAACTACCTGTCATGTCACTCAGCAAAATAATTCCATCGAAGAGCCCGAAGGCAAATGACTCATGTTAGAAGTGTCCCATGCATCGCTTGGCAATGACTCCATAGGCATCAATTAAACATGGAAAAGACATGTTCTACAGCATGGCCATCTGGCATTTCCCAAGGAACTGGAGTTAGGAGCCAGTAAAACAGAAGGGAGTTGTAGCTATAACAAAATTTGCAACCTTTCCCTTGTTCAACAGCAGTTAGGGCCCATGAGGACAGTGAACCTGGACTAGCTCCAAAAGAGGTGAGCAAGGGGAAAAAAACAATCAATCAAACAAACAAATCTCTCTTCCCCCTGCATAGAAAGCAGATGGAGGTGACACGAGGTCATCTTTTAAGGTAGGAAAAAAAAAAGCAGGTAGGTCCAGGGAATGCTCGTGAGTTTGTCTAATAGCCTAAACTCTAATTGCTACAGCCCCAAGCAAGAGAAAGAACTGGTCCACTCCTTGCTCCCTGAGTGCTTCTAAGTACCAGCATGGTAGGATTTCACCCACCTCATCAAGCTGAACTCAGGGTGGTCTAAATATCCTTCCCAAGCTAACTATGTTTTAGCAACCCTTTCAGCCGAAAGATTAACTAATTGCCTGAGAGCACTGTCAACCTTTGAAGCCTCTGGCATCGGAATGCAGCAGGAGCAGAGGTGCTTCGAGGCTACAGTTCTGGATCAGTCAGGCAGACACCTGTGTATATATAGACAAAGCTTCAAACACCGTCACTTCATCACACCTAATGACTGCCTGTGAGGACAGAGTGCATCCTCTATTTCTGGCGTTTCCAACAACAAAACTACGTGTCTTTATACCCAGCTCAGAATCTAAACCTATTTTCTAACACTTATCTGATTTTTGTTTCCAAACAAGGTCAGATAAATGAGAAAAGAAATTTTCTTTCAGTTTTAATTTTGATCGAGAGCTAAGATTGTTAACGACTTTCTACCCATTATCTTTGCTCTCTCCCCCTTTCCCTTAAATGATTCAAGTCAGCGAGCCCTTCACATACCCAGGCCTCAGTATCAAGATGGTTAACATTCTTAGATTGAGGTTGTATTGTGTAAACAAAATAGAGACAACAAAACAACAGTGCAGTGATTCTATTCTTCCGACTGTCCCTTTTGCCAGTGATGCAGTCCGCTTGGCTCTATTTAAAGCAGCTGCCTTCCTGTTAAGTTTTATTTTATTTGGAAATAAAAGAGATTACTGACAATTTTTTTTTCAACACAACAGAAAACAACCCAACCCATTAGCAAACACTAAAATGGCAGAATTAAACACAGTGTGAACAAGTAGTTATAGACGAATACCTGGGATTGCCAGATTGGAAAGGGGAACCTTGTGGAGGTGAGGGGGGAGCGCGGCCATCCAGTCAGCATTGCAGACCTCCGAGGCTGTCTTTGTCCCGCTGGGATTGGGAGAGCAGATGGTGCCCATCCTGAGTTTCCTCCTGGCCTTTCTAAATGCAAGCATCCCTGTTGTCCACGAATTAGACAGGCTCAGCTTAGTGCCACTCACTCTGTGGTCATCACCGCTCCGGGCTCTCTAAACATTTCAGAGCACATGGGTCACGCCAGTCTTTTCAAGATTCTTTTCTAGCTGGGAGATGGGTCAAATAGGTGCTTCTCTGCTCGCTGCGCCCACAGTCCCCACCCTCTCTGTCTTGCCTCTGAGATCCACTCCTTTAATCTCCTCAGTCCCTGCTCAGTTAAACTTCTTAGTTCCACTCTGGAGACGGGGGAGGCAGGCCCGAAGATACAAACCTTACTGAAACCTACAGCATCCAGGAACAGCCACACCCGGAGCTACTCACACGACAGGTGCCCACAGGGCATAGAGACGTGCCAGCGGGATGCACACACGTGCGCGCCCGGGTTGAACCATCTCTTGTTCATAGGTGCTTCCGTGAGTGTCCCACAGGCTGGGCCTGCCTGCACCCCTGCCCCCTGGCTTCTCTGCCCACTGCCCTGTGCTTTTCTGAAGGGCTCTCAGAAGAGTAACCGGCGGCCCCGGGACTCTGGCGGCCCCGCCCCGCACTGCCGGGCAGATTTGCCAGACTAGGCGAGCTGTAATTGGTCGCTGGTGGAGATCTCTCTGATTGGATGACGCTCTGGGGCCACGCCCCTACATCTCGCTCCCACGCCTCCCCTGCCTCTTAGCTCCTCCTCCCTCCACTCCAGCCTAGTAGCGTGTGGACCGGTCGTGCTGCGGCCTGCAGCTCCGGAAGGGGAAAAGTGCACCGTGGCCGGCTGTCTTCAGATTGATCTTTTCACCTAGATCTTTGAGGCGATCACAAATGTTTCTCCTCTATCCCTCCGCCTTACACTCACTGCGGTGAAAATTACCCAGAAAGCGCTACATTTTCTGCAAACCACGGAAGCGGCAAAAACAGAGGCTAGAGAAAGGTGCTGCGGTTCATATTTGGCTGGCAGCCTCAAAGCTGGTTTGTGTTTGAAACATTGCAAACTGAGTTCTCTTGCACAGCCCGCTGAAGCTGGTCAGTGCCATTATTCCCATATCACAGAGGAGGAGATGATAGTGTTTTACATTCCTGTGGCAGTTGTTTGAAATCTTTTGAATTACTTGTCTCATCTTCTCTTCATACGATTGCCACAAGGCAAAGAGGGTTGCTGATACATTTCCTCTTAATGGATGAAACAAGCCTGAGGCAGGTCACGTGGCAGCAACCTTTACCAACTTCATTTTGAAATGAGGTTCCCTAGCTTGATCTGTAGAACACCACTTCTCTGCTTTCTGAACTGTTCCCACTTCAAATAGCATTCAAAGATAGCATAGAGTTTTATAATCCGATAAATTAGTTAAAATTTTTTTATTAGATTTATATATTTCTTGTATGAGTTCATCTGTGAGAACAGGCATGTGTGGAGTTCAGAGGACAGATTGCTCTGGTTCTTTCCTTCCATGAGGCTGATCCCAGGGCTCAGGTAGTCAAGTTTGGCAGCAAGCACCTTTGCCCACGGAGCCACCTCCAAGATCTGACATGAGTACTTACTTTACTATTTTGGCAAACAGGCAATTTTATTTAAGACATTTTAAATTAAGGTAGCCTTTTATGGCAAGAAGGACCCTAGAGACTCAGGAGGGCCTTAGGGGAAAAGAAAATAGTGGCCAGAACTCAGACAAGTAGAACACCTGAGGCTCTTGTTCAGAGGCCTAGGCCAGCTGTTATTTAATCACCAGATGATCTCCATTTTATCCCTGTATCCCAGGCTACGATTCTTAGGGTTTCTATTGATGTAAAAAGACACCAAGACCAAGACAACTCTCAGAAAAGACAATGCTTAATTGAGGCTGGCTTACTGATTCTGAGATTCAGTCCATTATCCTCATAGCAGGAAGCATGGCAGTGTCTAGACAGGCATGGTCCTGGAGGAGCTGAGAGTTCTGCATATTGTTCCAAAGGCAAATAGGTGAAGACTGGCAAAACCCACCCCCATAGTGACATACTTCCTCTAACAAGGTCACACCTACTCCAACAAGGCCAAACCTCCTAGTAGTGTCACTCTCTGGGCCAAGCATATTCAAGTCACCACATTCCACTTCCTGGCCCCCATAGGCTTATTCAAACACATGAGTCAATGGGGGCCACTGCTGGTCATAGTATAATGAAAAATACATTTAGTTCAACTTCAAAAGTCCCCATAATCTATAGTAGTCTCAATAATGTTAAAAGTCTCTTCTGAGATTCATCCAATCACTTTACTGTAATCTATAAAATCAAAGTAAAAAAGCAGATCACATGCTTTCAACATCACAGGATATACATTACCATTCCAAAACATTATAATGAGCAAATACTGGACCAAAGCAAGACCAAAAGCCAGCTCCAAATTCAGCATCTCCATGTCTGATGTTAAAGTTTTCTCCAGATCTTCAACTCCTTTGTCTTTGTTGACTGCAACACAATTCTTTCTTTTGGGCCACGTCTCTTCCCTTTTAGCAGCTTTTCTCAGCATGCATTGACAGGTATCCTACAGCTCTGGGACCTTTAATATCCTGAGGTCTTTTGATATTCATCCAGTCACTTAACTGTAATCCCCAAAGCAAGACAGGAAACCAGCTGGGCAAACTCCAAACTCTGCATGTCCATGTCTAATGTCAAAGCGGTCTTCAGATCTCCAACTCCTTTTTCATCTTTGTTGACTGCAACAAACTTTTTTTGTTGGTTTTTTTTCGAGACAGGGTGTCTCTGTGTAGTCCTTGCAACAAACTTCTTTCTCCTGGGCTGGTTCTACTCCCTGTTAGCAGCTTTCCTCAGCAGATAGCCCAAGACTCTGGCATCTCAAACATCTTAGGGCCTCCAAGGCAACTTCAATGTTATGGTTTCTTGTTTCAATGTCTGGGATCCACAAATCATCTTCTGGGCTCTTCCAAAGCACTGGTACCACTTCTCCAGCTCTGCCCTCTGTAGCACTCTAAGTTCAGGTTGATCCACTCCCCTGTCTCTGTTATTCTAGGTGATCATCCCATGGTACTGGTATCTCCAACACACTGGGATCTTCTGCTGCAACTAGGCTTCACCAATAGGCTCTCTTCATGGTGCCAAGCCTCAACTCCTTTGCATAACCCCTTCAGTCCTGGGCTATCAACTGCAACTGAGTCTGCACCTTCACCAATTGCCTTCCCTGGACTCTCACAGCGCCAAGCCTCAGCTACTCTCCCATGACCCTTTCATGCCTTTAAAACCAGTACCATCTGGGTAACTCTTACATATTACCAAGTCCAGCTGTACCACGAGGTACAATTCTTGGCAATTTCTGAAACACAGCTTCTTTGTGTTCTCAGAAAATACTTCGCAGAAGATTTCACTTCAGTGATGCTGGTCTTTTATTAATCATTGCTAATTTCCTACTTCCAGCTAACCAGCATCAATTGTCCTAGTAGTCCCTTCTATTCTTGACTCTAAAATCAGAGCCACACAGACACAGCTTCTGATTTCTGTTGCTTCCAGGAACATGGCCCCCTTGTTCTATCACATTATCACCAGCTTTCTGTTTTCCAACTCCTACACTGCCTAAACTTGGCTGTCCTGGAACTTGCTCTGTAGATTGACGTTGAACTAAGAGATCTGCGTGCTTCTATCTCCCGAATGCTGGGATTAAAAACATGTACCACCATCCCTAGACATAAGCTTTACCTGGAACTTGCTCTGTACCAGGCTGATCCTGAGCTCAGAGATCTTCTTGCCTCTGCCTCCTGATATTAAAGGTGTATACCAGCATGCCTGGGCCTGTGCTTTTCACAGCCACTATGCCTCAAGTTCTGGGTCAAAAGCCTTTGTTTTCCCTTTCTAGTCTATAGTTCATTCCAGATTATAAGTACAAAAAAAAAAATTGCCAAGTAATAATGAAGCCTAACATGATATAACTATTCCTCACTCAACACTAAATGGATAAACAGTAAGCTTAGCTGGATGGGGTCTTGCCCCATAGTCACCACTCCCTTAATCTGTTTATCTCCCTGAACACAGGACTCAGCTCCGTTCTACTTCCTGGTGCCCCTTTAATGCTTGAACCATGCATTTTGTAATTTTCCTTTCTCATCTTGCTCTTTTTCATCAAAATGTTCCTCATAACAGTGAACTTTAATAACCACACAACAGAATTTATACCAGGCTGTTTTGAGATTTCTTTAGTTAATGTAATTAATTTAAATCTCTTCACTTTAGCCTTATGCAGACTCTTCTGACAAGAACAAAAAGCACCCAGATTCTTCACCAAAATATCACAAAAATATTCTCTAGGCCACATACTAACATTCTTTTCCGTTGAACTTTTTTGAGTCAGTCTGCCACAGTTCAAATCTCCCTGAGCAACAATGTCTTCTATATTCCTACAAGGATGGCCCATTAGGTCCCACCTAAAGCATTCTACTGCTTTTCAAAACCCAAAATCCACATTCCTCCAAACAAAACCATGATCAGGCCTATCACAGCAACACCCCAGTCTCTGGAACCAAGTTCTCCCTCAGTTAGGGTTTTCAATGCTGTAAAGAGACACCAAGACCAAGGCAACTCTTATAAAGGACATTTAATTGGGGCTGGCTTAGTGCTTCTGAGGTTCAGTCCATTATCCTAATAGAGGGAAGCAGAGCAGTATACAGGCAGGCAGGGTCCTGAGGAGCTGAGAGTTATATATCTCATTCTGAAGGAAAACAAGAGAAGACTGGCAAGACACACCCCCACAGTGACACACTTCCTCCAACAAGGCCAAACCTACTCCACCAAGGCCACACCTCCCAATAGTGCCACTTCCTGGGCCAAACATATTCAAACCACCACAGTACTTTCCCCAGCTGTAGCTCTTGATGGACATCCCTGCCTTTTGGCATCACATTTCAGGTTTTTGGATATTTTTAGCATTCATTAAAAACCGCTTCACTGCATGAAATTACTAAGCCTCCATGGAATGTTTTTTGACAGCTTATTAAAAGGAAGTATATAATATTTATCTTGTATCTTCTGGTGTTTAAAGAGCATTGAAGTATATACCGTTCATTTAATGATACCATAAGATATTATCAAAATGTCACCTAGCTGTTTGACTCAAAAAAAATCTTCTGATAAGACAAAAGTCCCTCAGTGGATCAAAATCTCAAGATTTGTTTTGCAAATCCCACTTTTCTGGTCTTCCTTTGAATATATATGCATATATTTAATTCCCAGAGGTAAACCATTTCATCTAAGTTAAAACCAACAAAATGTGCCCTTTAAGCTCAGCTGTGAAATGTCCTGGAAACACCTTTTCTCCTGTAGTGTTTTGTTAATGAAGTGACAGAATTAACAAAGAGTGGGGGAGTTCTGTTCAGAAACCCTCCTTGTGAGCCGGCATCCTTGACTTACACTGCAGAAAAACAAAAAACAAACAAAAAACCCAAAACAAAACAACAGCAACAACAACAACAACAAAAGCCACTTCAGAACAGGTCATTATGGAGCAGAGCTGGAATTTAATAAGATTTGAATAGGACTGGCATGAAGCTCAGTTGGAAGAATGCTTGCTTAACATAGACAAGGTCTTGAGTTCCAATCATAGCACATCATAAATCAAGCATGGTGGTGCATGTCTATGATCCTAGTACTCCAGAGGAGGAAGCAAGATG
This sequence comes from Uromys caudimaculatus, assembly GCA_028551405.1. Lineage (NCBI taxonomy): Eukaryota > Metazoa > Chordata > Mammalia > Rodentia > Muridae > Uromys > Uromys caudimaculatus. Next base: position 36,573,270 of record CM052713.1, read on the forward strand.
GCCTTGCTTGTGACCTCATGATGACCTTATGAACATGAGACTTAGGTAAATAGTAAAGTTGTTCTCTCTCTCTCTCTCTCTCTCTCTCTCTCTCTCTCTCTCTCTCTCTCACCTTAGTATTGATTTAAACACCAACATTAAGAGAGTAAGACTTGGCGGCCCTTCTGGGCGCACGAGCTCAGGAGCAGGAATCTTGTTCCTTACTGCTAAAGAAATGGCTCTACTTTCAGAGTATGCAACGCGCATGTCTCGTTTGAGTGCCCGGATCTTCGGTGAAGTGGCCAGGCCTACTGATTCAAAGTTCATGAAATTGATTAATTTCTTCAGCGAGCAGCCCTTGGCCAAGAAGAAAGAAACTTATGACTGGTATCCAAATCGCAACACGGATTTTGCGCTCATGGGCACCTTCTGTTTCCTTGGCCTTTACAGAGATGAGCATCAGGACTTTAAGCATGAGCAAAGACGTGTAAAGAAGCTTTGTGGAAAAGGGAAACCACGGAAAGGTGAAGGGAAAAGAGCTACAAAAAAGAAACATTATCAGCTCATCGAGAAACTAAATGCCTTCCTCAGTGACTAAGAAAGTGTATGTCACTATCTTTCCGGGCATTAGAGAATATGACTTCCCTCAGTAGACACCAACCCTGTGTGTTCATGTTCAGTTAATCTGTGACTGATTTCTTGAAGATATTCTAATCCTTCAAAATTATAATTACCTTGGTTTTATAATCTGAAACGTACCTAATTTAGTAATGGAATGAACAGACTATTGTTGAGTGATCTGTTTAAGATTGGAACTGGACTGGGACTGGAGTAGGGGAGCCTCCCTAAATGAATGTCCTGTGCTTTCTTTATTCCTCCATTGCTTCCCCACCCAACCCTAACCTTTCCTCTCTCTGACCAGTGAGCTTTGTCTTCACCATCATGCTTGCTCTTTAGAAGGCACCTCACTAGGATTACAAGCGTTCTGGGAGAGGGAGAATTGAATGCCTTCTGTATAGAAGGTATTGGAGCTTAGCAATACAGTGGTCAAAAAAGAAAAAAACAGTTTTTAGTTCATGGAACTTTAAGTTTTGTGGAAGAGGCTAATATAAATACATATATATTTAACATAAAAAGAGAGTGAGACATGGTACATGGACTGGTAGCTCATACCTGCAATCTAAGCACTTGGGAGACTGAGAAAAGATGATACCAAATTGGAATCCAGTTTAGTCTTCATTAAGACCCTACGTCAAGAAACAAAAACAAGGTGAGAAGGAAAGAGATAAAAGCATTTAGGAAAAACACTTGTGTGTACTCAAAAGTGAGTATGAGTTTTTTAAGAATGAGCGCCTCTTCAAGACAAGGGCCCCATTACGTAGCCTAGGTTGGCCTTCAACTTTTGGCACTTTTCTTGCCTCAACCTCCTGACTGGAATCAATAGATGAGCCAGTACAACTACTGACTTTTTGTGACTTTTGAAGTTATACTACTCAAAAGGTTTTAAGGATCAAGCAAAATTGGTTTGGTATTGTCTTTGTTGGGGTTACTATTGCTATGATGAAACACCACAACCCAAAAGCTAGTTGAGCAGAAAAGGGATTATTTGGCTCATGTTCTCTCATCACAGTTCATCACTGAAGGAAGTCAGGACAGGAACTCAAGTAGGCCTGGAACCTGGAGGCAGGAGCTGATGCAGGGGCCGTGGCAGGGTTCTACTTAATAGATTGTTCCCCATGGCTTGCTCAGCCTGCTTTTGTATAGAACCCAGGACCACCAGTTCAGGGATGGCACCACCCAAAATGGTCTGGACCATTCCCTACACCCTTTCCTAAAGCCCAATCATATGGAAACATTTTCTTAATTGAGTTTCCCTCCTCTCAAATGATTCAAGCTGATGTCGAGTTGACATAAACTATCTAGCACGTGTCCTTATTTTCACTTTTCTGTTTCCTTTTGTGTTCGTTTCGCATGCATATGTGTATTTGAGTGTACATAGGCACAGTTGTGTATAGAGATACACGTGCTGTGCAGAACTGAAGTGAACGCTGCTGTCCTTTTTGGTTGCTCTCCACTTTACTCATTGAGTTGGGGTCTCTTACTGGACCTGCTGCCCACCAATTGCAGCCATCTAGCTAGCCAGCTTGAGGAGCCTTTGTCTCTGCCTTCTTAGTGCTACCTTGTATCCTTGGCTACTTATGTGGGTACTAGAGGTCTGAACTATGTTCCTCTTATATTCAGAGCAAGTGACTTAACTGCTGAGATACCTATCATACCCACCCTTCTAAAGGAAGGGTTTTAACACTTGTAGATAAGGCTATCCTGGAATTTACTATATAGCCTAGGCTGGCCTTGAATTTGAGATAGTCCTCCTGCCTCAGCCTCTCAAGTGTTGGGCTCACACTTATTTACCACCATATCCAACTAGGACTTTTTTTTAAATTAATAATATTCATAATGTGGTTTCTGATAAAATTAAAACATAGGTTTAAAAAGTCAAAGGAATCTTCACTATGCATAAGGGAGTTGTCTTAGTGTCATATCCTATTACTGTGATAAAATACCCTAAGTTAGGGGTTTTTTTTGGTTTTTTTTTAAGTGTATTTTGCAATGTAGGAGAAAAGGGTTTATTTTTTGGCAACAATTCGAGGTTACATTCCATTATAGCAGGGAAGTTACAGGAGCTATATCAATATCTATAGCTATATCTATAGTCAAAATCAGAGAGCAAAGAATTATAATGAAAGAGTACTAGTGTTCATCTCTCTTTTTCTACTCTCACACAGTTCAGAATTCCCTTCCTAGGGAATGGTGTCACCTACAGTGGGCAGATCTTACCACCTTACTTAACAAAACCAAGACAACCTCCAAATAGGCCCATAAACCAACCTAATCAAGACAATTCCTCCCTGAGATTATTTTCCCATCTTATTCTAAACGGTGTCAAATTAACAATTAAAACTACCCACCACAGAAACCAATATACTGTTTTGACTCTAAATATGGTTTAAATCTTGTTACTGCTTATAGGGTCACAGCCTGTGCCTTCACAAGCTAAGTTCAGCCCCTGTTCTTGATAAACTACTTAAATAAGCCGAAATATTAATGAAAAGAGAAGAAAGAAGATTTATTCAATGAGGCCATATATATATTGGTAGATGTAAAAAGGGATCCAGTGACACCCCTCACCCCCACTAAGTCCATCTTCAGTGTTCTAATGAGGATAAGGTGTAAATAGAAAGTAAGAAATATGCACTACTAAGCAGTTCAGACAAGTTCTGTGCTCCCACTCTTCCGCATTGTCTCAGCCCAAAATTTCTCCTGCAAGGTCATCTGGCAAGTTGTACATCTTTCTCCAGAGACGAAAATTATATTTCTTGGGATCCATTGCTTCAATAGCCTGGTAGACGAAGAGAGAGGTAAGGTATCTCTAGACTGTAATCATTCCTGCCAGGCAGGCTGGTTAGAGTCCTGATTGTGTTCTTTAAGTTTTTCCTCTTTTCCTTCCCTTCACTCCTTCCTTTGTCTTTTCTTTCTTTTCTGGTCTTTCCTCCTTCCTTCCCTTCCTCCTTCCCTCTTTCATTTCCTTCCTTTTCTCTTTTTTTTCTATAAAAGGGCACAAAGAGTCAAGTATACTCTGGAATTTGCTATGTAGCTAAAGAGGACCCTGGACTCCTGACTCTCCTGATTCCCCATTGTCCACGTCACAAGTCTTAGAGGTATGGGCCTCCACATCCAGCTTGTGAAGTTTGCTTGATTATTCTGAACAGGCAGGAATAAGGGCTCTGAATGGCGAGGTGTTGAGTGGGAGAGGCAGGGATGAGAAGAAATAAGAAATAGCAGTAGTCTAGGGAAAACAGTTAGGTCCCCAGAAACTGCAACCTTGATGCCAACGAGGTGTTATCTCCCTCATCAGACAGGCCTTGCCAAGGCCATTCCTGGGCAAGGGCACAGAACTAAAGTTCCTTTTGTCCTTTCATGAGAGCCTCTGAGAAAATCTTGGGTTGTTCTGGCTCCCCATACTTGACTCCCAGTAAGAAGCATAGAAAGCTAACTCTTCCCCCTCCCAGGTTTCTGTACTTTGGTATTTTTCTTCTATCCTTCCTCAGAAGGAATCCTGCACTTGGGTGGCTGAGTCAGTAGGACCAAGAGTTTAAGGACAATGTAGGCTAGATAGTGAGTTCCGGGTCATGAAGGGCTACGATGTGGATCTGAGACTGTTTGAAAACAACAATGACGACAACAACAAAAACTAGACTGTAGACATATCCAAACACAACATTTAGATTAAAAAACTAGCATTCAGAATTTGAGTAGTTACTGTTTCCCTGATTCTACGTTGTCAAAGATGCCAAGGGGACAGGAGACCAGTGGGAGAAGCAAAAACCGACAGTAAGTTAACACTAATGAGTAATTACAACTAACTGGAGTGCTTACTGTGCTCAAGTCATTCTGACAGATTTCAGGAATAGAAAGAGAGCTACATAACTCCCAGACAGTGTATAATAAATTGAAAAAAAGAAAATGAGAGAGAGACAGAGACGGAGAGACAGAGAGAAAGAAAAAATAAAAAGGTTCATTGTTAGACTCTTGAGGACACAGTATAAAGAGGTATAGAACCAGAGGAGGGAAGGGTCAAAGGACATAGGAGGCGTTCAAGGAAGTAGTTGTTCTAGGAAGAGCTGCTCCTGGAAAGTGGGGGTGGGGTGGAGTAGAAAGGCAGGTCCAGTGGAGAAAGCAGAAGCAAAGCTAGGACAATGAGTTTAGGAGAGAGAAGAAAGTCGCACCGGAATAGCACATGAGAATAAATGGACACACAACACTAGGACTTTCAGTTAACCTCCACAAGGGCCTAAGGAACTGAGACTTTTGCTGCTCTCTCCCTTGGAGGCTGGATACCTCCGGTTCCTTGGGAGCAGAGCTGTGCCTCCAAGGCTCGCCTCCACTATTACGCGAGGGCTCCCCACTCGGTGTTACCTGTTATTATCATAAATCAGGCAACGCTTCTTTACCACCAAAACGCACTAAAGAGTTACTCCTTTTCTTGGATCAAAAGAAACTATTGTGAGTTTTTAGAACAAAGGGAAATAAAATTACACAGAATTGTAGAAAGATTACTAGAGAGGAGTGGTAAATAATGGAAAAACGAATGATTGAAATCGACATCTAAGCAAAAGTAAGTGGGAGAGCTTGGCAGCCAAGGCGTGGGCTTCCTTAACTCCGAGGCTGCTTCCCCTCACATTCCTTCCAAGAACCTGTAATTCTAGGACCTGGGTGGGCAGCCAGACAACCTCTTAAATTATATTTCATCACTTTAAAGCGTTGTCAAACTTTTATAAGCCAAACCTTTTCCTACCCTACAGATTTCATCTAAAAATTTTGTTTTCTGAAATGGTCTAAGACTTGAGTAAGGAACTCAATGGAGTCCTGAATGGAATCCTGACTATAGCACTTGCCCTCTCCTTAAAGACTACATTTTAAAATATCTACATTCTGAGGTTAGTGTATTTGTTTTGTTTGAATTCAGGCTATAAATGATGCGGGAGAGCTCCAGAGCAGCTGCCTAAATGGCTTACCATTCAGTCAAGTCTGCTTGGCAGGGTACCTGGCCTGAGTTTGACATAACTGAAAGCATTCAAGGATTCTTAGAGGAAATAGATTGAATATATAGTCTTAGTGGTATGGGGCTGTCTTTAGCTTCCAGGGTAAGATATCATATAGTCTTGCCTTCCAGGCTTTGTACCAGGTGGAAAAAGGACAGATCTCAAACAGAATCAGGGTCCAGGTATGTCTGGTCCAGAGTTACTGCTTGAGGTGAGTGAGGTTATGTGATGTTTTGAGTAATCTTGCTCTCTCTCTCTCTCTTTCTCTCTCTCTCTCTCTCTCTGTCTCACTCTGTCTGTGTGTGTCTCTCTGTCAATCTGTCTGTCTGTCTCTTTGTCTGTTTGTCTCTGTCTCTCTGTGTGTCTCTGTCTCTGTGTGTCTCTGTCAGTCAATCTGTCTGTCCGTCTCTCTGTCTCTGTCTCTTTGTCTTTCTGTCTCTCTGTGTCTCTTTCTGTCTCTGTCTCTGCTCTCTGTCTTTGTCTCTCTGTTTCTCTGTCTGTCTCTGTCTCTCTCTGTCTCTGTGTGTCCCTCTGTGTCTCTCTCTGTCTCTCCATCAGTCAATCTGTCAATCTGTCTGACTGACTGTCTCTCCCTCCCTTCCTCGCTCTTCCCTCCTGACCCCTTCATATATATGTATTTCCCCCCTGTGAAGCTAGACTGGGTGGGGAGAGGATAAGATACTGAAATGAGGAGCCAGGATGCAAAGGACAGAATGTAGTATCAACTTTTTTTGTTTTGTCATGTCATCTCAGCAAAGTTAATTCCAAATCATTTCCAACTTTCTCTCTCCAGTTCAAAGAAACACAAAATCTGCTGTGTAATAGGGACCTGAGTCTCCAACAGGAGTGGTGCTGGGGACACACAGGCAGCAGCAATTACCTCTAGGAAGAATGTCAAAAGCTGTAGCAGCTGTGGACCTTAGGAGCAGAAAAGAAAGCACAGAAGTATACCATTTCGGGAACACATACATGCCTGAACGTGAGACAGAAGAACGGTGTTTGGTCCACTTATTTTGTTATCAGGTCTGAAGCCAAAAACCATTGCTTGGCTGTTACTGTGACTCAGCCCCTGACTGCACCAGGGGCTGGCTGTACACTGGAAAAAAACTGGGTAAGACAGCAGTGTCTTAGGCAGGAGATAGTCATAGGATAGGCTCTTACCACATGTCCGCCATGTGTATGTGGCCCACCATTGTGACCGCACAGTAAGACAGAAATGGACACGGCTGGCTACATTTGTAAGCTCAGTGTCTAATCAGAGCCTTTGAGCTTTTGTGTTTTTCAAATGTCTGGCAAAACAAGTTTTTGTTTTATAGAGAATTTCCTCTAGCAGTAACACCGTGTTACTACAGAATATTCTAAAGGAGATTTCCCCCAAATTGATGGTGGTAATGTTTGTTCTCATATCATGTCTTCCTCCTATCCTGTCTTATCCCTGCAGCCAGACCCACCCAACATCTCACGCTTGAAAGCCCTTAGCACTTAGGCAAAAATTGTGATTTCAGATGCTAGGGAGCCACCTGCTGGTACTGAAGCCTCACTTCACACATAAAGATTACCTTGCAGTTTCCAAACACCCCAGCAGGTCTAAACCTCCAGCACCAGGAGCCAGCACCAGGGAGATTCCTGCAGTTCCTGGCATAAATGCCAAGTCTGTTCAGACCCTTCTGGGGGTGACTCTTCCCATCCTCTAAGTCAACTTTCCTGGAGGATTTTTATGTCCTAAATGTTTGAGACTGAGTCTGTGAAAAACCAAACAAATCCTTACTGGGAAAAAAACAAAACAAAAAACACAGGTAGAAAGACAGAGCAAGCAATTATTATTCAGTCAAAAGTAGCAGAGCTCTGCTTACTTGAGTGAGACACATTTACTTTTTTGTTAATTATTTATTCCACCAGGCACATTCTTCCTCCTAGTCAATCATTCTTCATCATTTGCCATTCAGTAGCATTTCTATGGAGCACTTGTCCAGGTCTTGCCCTTAAGCTGGTGATGCTGAGATGTGAAAAGGCAGCTTCCTCAGGACAGAATGGCTGAGTCCACTCCTCCTCCTCCTCCTCCTCCTCCTCCTCCTCCTCCTCCTCCTCCTCCTCCTCTTCTTCTTCTTCGTCGTCTTCTTCTTCCTCTTCTTCATAGAATGTCTTGTTTTCATGTGTCTGCGTAGGGGGTGGGGTGTGCCACATTATGCATGTGGAGATCCGAGGACAACTTGTTGGAGTCAGTTCTCCTTCTATAGTGTGATTTCTGAGACTTGAACTCAGGTTATCAATCTTAATGGTAAGTGATTTGACTTGATGAACCGGCTTGCTATGGCATTGCAAATTTCGATTTAAATGTTGTAGCTGGAGATGGCCAGATGGTTTGGTGGTTAAGAGAACTTGCTGCTTCTTTGAGAACTGGAGTTCAGCTCACAGTCGCCTGTAACTCCAGCTCCAGGATACCTAACACCTGCTTCTGTTTTTACCTCTTATCACCATATACACAGAGGGACAGAGATAGAAATAAATAAAACAAATATTTAAAAACAAGTAAATACATTTTTTACCAAAGCAGCAATAGCAATCAAAAGTTTCATTTCAGTAGAGAGTAGATACAAGTTAAGTATTTATTACCTATTTACTGACTTCTTTATTTATTTAAGACTGGATCTCATGTATCCCAGGCTGGCTTCAATATATAGCTGAGAATCACTTTAAATTTCTTATTATCCTGCTCCCAGTTTCCAAGTGCTGGGATTAAGGGAGTACATCAGTTTATGAGGTGCTGGAGATTGAATCCGGGCTTCATGCACACTACACAAGTGCTCTATCAGTTGACCCACATTCCTAGCCACTGCAGTTTAAGTATTTATTGCATAAATAGTGGTCGAGCCCTTTACCCAAATGTGCAGATGATAGAAAGAGGTCTTGTGGTGGTTTAAATAAGAATGGCTCCCATAGGCTCATATATTTGAATGTTTAGTCATCGGGAAGTGGCACTACTTGAGAAGGATTAGAAGGTGTTGCTTTATTGGAGAAAGTGTGTTACTCAGTGTGGACTTTGTGTTTTCAAAGCCCAACCCAGGCTCAGTGTCTTTCTCTGCCTGCTGCCTATGGATCAGGATGGCCAAGTACATCATGGCCTTGGTGGAGACAGAATGACAAGATTCCTGCCCCTTGGACAGGGCCAGCAGTGTAGTCTTCCATGAGTGTCATTGGCTGCCGTAGGCATAAGGCTTGTTTTTATAATGATGTACATATCTTTACATTCTTTCTTCAAGGAATGTTCTCCCTGTTAATGATATCATGATCAGAGTCCAGAATCAGATAGTACGAGTCCAGGAGATGGATGTGTGACTAATATCTCAGCACAATGGTAAATGCTGGGACCTTCAGGACAGCCCTTAAAGCTGTGGAAAAGAACTCAAAAAACATGAGTTCAAAAATATATAATTTCTAAACTATGCAAAAAATAAGGATGCAATATGAATTATGAGGGACTTCATAAATCTAAAGAAACAGACGTAACTACACTATGAGCAAGCTTGTCAGAAAGATATGAAGGCAAGCAGATTCCTGAGTTCAAGGTGAGCCTGGGACACAGCAAGTTCAGGCTCAGGTTTGGTAGAAATGGTAATTTCAGGACAGGGTCCCACCCTCTAGCATACAGTCTGTGCTTAATAGAAGCAGGAAGATCTCTGAATTCTTTTGCAATGTTGAAAGAGAATGTTTGCTTGCTGTCTCCTAAGAACTAAAGGGCTAGGGTCACTGGATGCTGATTCTTAGGATAATCAAAAGGAAACTGGAAGCAAATGACTGGATTGATGTGTAAAATAAAAATTTGGGTTTATGGTCTTCAGGAGAGGAGCTTTCCAGAAAATGGTTTTAGAATAGCAAGAGAGAACTGCTTGGAGAACTGTCTCAAACAGAACAAAGAGAGAGAGCTGTCTAGAGATGTCCAGAGAAAGCAGATCAGAGAAAAAGAATGCAGAACAGAGAGAAAACAGAAACAGGCTGGAAAGTTGTGTCCAGCAGAGATTAGGCTGCCAACTTGAACCCAAGATTTGACTTTGATTTATTTTTGCCACTCCCAGGCACCCCTTTTCTCAGAACCCCTCTCCAAGCCACTACTGGTCCTTGGCAATGGATCAGAATGTAGATCTCAGCTGTTTCTCCAGCACCATGTCTGTCTGTCTGTCCACTGCCAAGCTCCCCAGGATGACATTAGACTCACCTCTGAAACTCTAAGCAAGTCCCAATTGAATGCTTCTTTTGTAAGAGTTGCAGTGGTCGTGGTGTCTCTTCGCAGCAATAGAACACTGTGAATAAGACAGGTCTCCAGGAGGAGAAGGGAAGGTGACGACAGAGCCTGTCGTTCCAGCTCCACTTGGGCACTCACGGTGCTCTGAACTGCAGTCAACTTCCACTGTGCTGTGTGTGTGTGTGTGTGTGTGTGTGTGTGTGAATCTTGCTGTGGGGCTGATGTAACCTGTGTACTGCTTCCATAGTTCCCACTAAGGTAGGAAAAAAGAAAGCATTGCCTCAGGGGTTTGGATGAAGAAACGAGGTTTCACTCTTGGGTGAAGGCTGGCCAGACACAGCTTAGCTTCTTTTGATATGAAATAGGTTAGTGGGGGAGAGGCTAAGTGTGTCCTGGAGTTTTAGGAAAATCAAAGAACTTTATTCATTTCCTTAAGAAATAAAGAAAAAAAAATGATTGAAGTTTTGGTGGATCCCAGCCAGTACCTAGGGAAGAACAAGACTCAGAAATGAAAAGAGTGAACTTGCCAGATAAAGTCGCCTTCATTTCCTTCTGAACCTTCTGATGAAGCCATGCTCAGAGCACAGGGAATGCTCTCTCAGAAAGCTCAGCCCCAAGAAGCAGGCTTTCTCCCTTGATTCCTGATGTTGAAAAATAGGCTGTTTGTGAATCAACAAGTGTCTTCTCTGAGGTCCTTGCTTAGGCACTTTTTATTTAAATTTTCTATCAGGACTTGAGAGCTGGGGAGAGGAAGATTATACTTTTGTGGCTACCCTGGGTAGCATACTGAGACCCCTATCTTGGAACGAAACGAAACCAAACCAAATTTGTATTTGAAAATAATTTCAGGGAAGGCCCGTGAGTGGGGTTGAGGGGAGCAGCACCTCTCGCCCAGACCCGCCCGGATCTGCCGG
>CM052713.1:36584505-36627981 GCA_028551405.1 Uromys caudimaculatus
AAAAAAAAAAAAAAAGAAAATAATTTCAGACTTAAAACAGGACTAAAATAAACAAGTATAAGTATTTTTTCTATTTCCAGATAAAACTGTTTGTTTGTTTGTTTGTTTAATAATTTGCTCCCCCCACACTACCATTTGCTTCCTTCTCTGCGGTGACTATGTGCATTTGTATATGTTTAGGCAGACACATGCAAACATACCATGTGATGATTGGTCTATATGCCTATGTGCCTTCGACGCTCGCTATTTCAGTCCACATTTCTTACAAATAGGAACGCCCTCTTAGCATAGCAACAGTGGAGTTGGTAGTGCAAGGCTTGCAAGCCTTCAGCCCACACTGTATTGTTCTCAGATGCTCTAATACTTCTCTTCATAGTATTTCTCCTCTTTCAGTAGAAGAGCCAGTCTTGCAATTACCCCCCCATCTAAAGTATTTTTAGAAGTTTTCTTTGTCTTTTAGATAGTGACACTTTTGAAAAATACAATCCCCATCTATTCTGATTTGAATAAGAAATGTCTTCCATGGGCTCATGTATCAAAGCTTAGGTGTCTAGCTAGTGGTGCTATTACAGGATGCTCTAAAACTCTAGGAAGTGAGGACTAGCTGGAGGGTGTGGGTGCTTGGGAATGCCTTGTATTAGGCTTCTTCATCACTGTTAATCTTTCTGTCTGCCATGAAATGAATAGCCACTGACAAGTGTTCCCATTTGCCATGAATTCTGCCTCCTGTGGCCTGGACTCACTATAGCTAAATAAACCCTCACTCTCTTTGTTTGTTTTAATCAGACATTTGGTCATCTGAAAGACAGAGCCAAAGCACCTTTCCCCTTTTAACTGGTTGTTTGTCTTAATTGGATGACACTTTGTGGCTGGAGTTAGTGCTTTCCTTCTCTGTTCCAACACTGCATCGGGGATGTGTGCCTCCTAGACAGACGGGGGGAGGGGCGATGTCCCGTGTCCTTCAGTGGAGATGGATTGTGGTCAGGTAGGTTTCCGATGTCTCTAAGGCTTCCTTTTCTTATGCTGCCCCTAAAGAGCATCTACAGGAAGACAGGGACCGTACCCTGTTGTTCACTCAGACTTCCTCCTTAGTCTAGCATTTGTAAATGATTCTAGAGTGCTTCAGTTATTGTGATGATTACCAAATGATAACCTTCCAATTCTCGGACACCCTTCCCACTTCCCAGGCTACTTTTAGTTGTCTACAGTAGGCTACCACTTGCTTAGCTAACATATGTCTGTTACCTGCTTTTGGCAATGATCTGTGGGACAAGTCTGAAAGGAACTGGACCCTTCTTAAGGGACTAAGTACCATCAGTTGTCACTGGTTTTCAGGACCTAGAGCCTTCAGCCTCTAAGTCTGTTAGTCTGTCCATGAGCCCTTATCATTCTGTGGCCTGAGTGACTTCTAAACCTGAGGAAGCTGCCCTTTGCCCATACACAATTTTCACTGAAATAGCGCCACATACCCCAATCAGCTGACTGGCAAGAAATTTATGAATCCTTGTTTTTACTCAATGGTTTTGAAACAGTTATTATGCTTAATTATTCTGGCATTCAAATTATCTTAGGGATGTCCGATGGAGTCCCTTCAGGCTGCTTCCTTCATTATTTTGAAATACTCTAGCATATTGGACTATGTTATTGTCTGATATCATTCCAAAAGGGCATTCTAATGTGTTCTTCCCCCAGCCTTGAGCAGGCTAAATAAACCTTAAGCTTTTGCCACAGTTGGACCCAGGTGGAGTCGTCCGCCTCGCCACACCTGCAATTTCCTACAGGAGTAGACTGCCTGCTGAGATTGCTTTGCAACTCAATCCAGCTGAAACAAAGGATGGGGTCTGTGGGCTTTCCCTATATAACAGCAGTGCTGAGTATTAAATTTTGAGCCTTGATCAGAAACTTTGTCTTGGCTTCATCCTTCTCTTGCACCCTGTCCTTTCCATTTCCAGCCCCCCTTTCAGGTAACCCAGTTCATCCATGGCTACTGGACAGCTACATTCTAGACCTATTTATGCCTAGTTATTTTTGATTAGATATTTCTATGAGAAATTCTAGATCCTTTTCAGTATAAAATTATGTTAGAGGTTGCCGGTGTAGGTTAGCAGAAAAACATGCTTGTCACAAGGCCTTATGACTTACTTGATCTCTGGGGCTTACATGGAGTAGGAGAGGACAGGCTCACATGGGCTGTTCTCTTTTCATATACACAGCAACACATACATGCACATGTACACACACACACACTCATACACAGACACACGCACACGCATGAAATTTGGCTAAGATTAACAGCAGCAGCGTAAGACACAAATGAATCTCAACGTATGCTATTTGTGACATACTTCATAGACATTCCTGCCTACATTCCTTCCCATACACGCACGTACACATACACACGTATCTTACTAAGGGAGCAATGAGTTCATACTGGTTCTAGGTTGAACCCATTCCTGTATCTATACAGGGCTTTTTTCTTCCTTTTCTTATTTCTCCCAGAGTCAGAACATGAACTCTCAACAGTAATATATTTATATATTCACTCAGTTCTATTACATATACAAAGTAGTTTAAAATTTTGTATAACCACAGCCAAACAAAAATAAACTTTATTAGGATTCTAGATTTGTTTCCAGTTTTCCCACTTCTCTCTCACTTCCACTCTACATCAAAACGAGTGTGTAATCAGTATTGTCTGCCCAAGTTCTTGGGTTACTTCTTTCTTCTTTCCTTTCGTTGTGATTGTGGTATTTATCTGAAATGCAAGTGATTAGTCTGTTTCCATTTTTCATTCGATGCCCTTGCTTACATTCCTTGTTCTGTTTTTAATTTTATTATTTGAATGGATCAGATATTAAAATACTTCTGTCAAATGAAATTATGCAGAGAAGTAACACATTCCCTTCCCATTTTAATCCAGTCTATCCTTTATCATTACAGAGAAGCAACCCCATGATTTCTTGGTTTATGTTTCTTTATTTCCTAACATATGACTACATAAACAGCTTATCTCCCAATAAACCCATGGTCAGTTGGAATAAAGCAATTTCAAAGTGCACTCAACACAGCCAACACATTGAACAGGGTGTCTTGGCACCAAGGAACAGTATAGGGTCTTCACTGCTACCTGGATGGGGAATACAGGAAACTGGGCATTGCACCAGTATCATCAGAAAACATCACACTGAGTATTTCTAGTCCAGGAAGAGATCAAAATCTCAAATAAGATTCCAGTTGAACATATATTGCTCCCACACCATCATAAAATTGAAAAATTACCATCATAAAGTTGAAAACTACAAGCTGAACCATTATAAGTATAAAAGCAACAAAATGTTAATATTTTTTCATTTTTCCTTAATTATACATAAAGAAAACATATAACATATTCTTTGTACTTTGCCCTTTTCAGTTAGTAATGTCTCAAAAAAAATTACTCCTTCTCAGTTGATAGATCCTCTCTCTTTCTCTTTCTAAAAAGCTGTGCATTTGCTGTAGTTTTGCTTTTAATGTCTCCAAGGGCTTATGTGTAAAATGAATAGTCCCCAGGATCTTTAAGAGGCAGCATCTAAAAGGTGGCTATTATCTCCTTAGAGAGAATGCTGCTCATAAAGGATTAATTCTCCAGATCGCCCTTTTCTGCTTGCCTTTTGAATTTTGGCTAAAGAAGGAGCAATTTGTTACACTACTCGCCCCTGCCATGACGTGTTCCTTCACCACAGGCCCAGAAGCGATGGGCTGAAAGCTCAAGCATTGTGAGCCAGAACAAGCCTTTTTTTCTTTACAAGTTGATTATTACAGATACTTGTCATACAAACAAGAATCTGACAAGCACAACATTATTCCATTTTAAGTATTTATAATAGCTTATCCAGCCAATCTCATATGTTTAGACATTCAGATGGCTTCCTATACTTAGCAAATACAGACGGTGATACCAAGAATAAGCTGTGTCTATATAGTTTGTCAGTATGAAGAGCCTCAGTAGAGCTCCTCCTAAGGAATTGCCAGGTCAATGGGGAAATGAAAACACAGTTTGTTTTTTTTGGTTGTTTTGTTTTTTGGTCCCGCCCCCCTCCCCGGAGCTAAGGACCATACCCAGGACCTAGCGCTTGCTAGGCAAGCACTCTACCACTGAGCTAAATCTCCAACCCCCCAAACACAGTTTTGTTAGATGTTGTCCAATACCTCTCAGAAGCATGTATGCTATTCAGAATTATCTTAAGCAATACAGGAAGGTGCCCACCTTCCCAACCTTGATAGCAATCTCATTAGCTTCAAGTGTTAACTTGACATACCTAGGAAGAGGCAACCTCAGTTAAGGAATTACTTCCATCAAATTGACTTGTGGGCATGTCTGCGGGGCATTTTCTTTCTTTAAAAATTAAATTATCATGTTGTTAATTACCACCATTATTATTGTTATTTATTATTCACTGTATGTGTGTGTGTGTTTGTGTATGTGTGTGTGTGTGTGTGTGTGTGTGAGAGAGAGAAGAAATCTAGCACACAGACATCAACTCCTTAGGTTAGCGGGTCCCTATCAAATTAAGATGCAAGACACTGTTGTCTTATCTCCGTTGACCCACCTGTTCTGCTGCTTTTGAATATTGTTTGTTAATAGATGAGTGCCAGAATGCTGCTTTTAATGTTATCTTTCTTTTTGTTTGTTTTTGAGACAGGATCTTAAAGTAGCCTAGGCTAGCTTCAAACTCACCATGTACTAAAGATGACTTTGAACTTCTGATCCTCTTATCAACTTCCTAAGTTTATGTGTTATAGACTTGCACCACCACAATCCTGTTTATGCACTGCCTGGGACTGAAACCCTGGGCCTACAGCATGCAGGGCAAGCATTCTACAAGCTAAATATATCCCCAGCCCTTGTCGTCAGTTAATTTAGTGATATGTCTTCCTGAGAGAATAATTAGAAATAGTTGACAAAATTCAGGGCAAATGGGCACGGGATCCTGGCATTTATCAAGAGTGTCTTGTTTGAGCCCATTCTTGTTTTGTTTATACCTTGATATTTGGTTTGTTGTTTTTGATTTTGTTAGCCTGGGTTCTCACAATCCCAGCCCATCACAATTTCAGTGCATGCTCTTGCGTGTGTGCGCGCATGCGTGCGCGCGCGCGCACACACACACACACACACAGAGAGAGAGAGAGAGAGAGAGAGAGAGAGAGGGAAACACATATAATTGAACTGTGATTAAATAGTTTTTTAGAGGCTGGCTGGGGAGCAAACATTAGATTCTTTTGTTTCTTTTCCTATGTTAATTTTCCTGTGACTAATCTCAAGATTCATCATTGATGCACTTGGTGGAATAAGCAACAGAAGTATTCTCTGCTCATGAGGTCCTGCTGGCAATGCCCTCTGGATGCAGAATGCAGTCTTGTTAGTAACTGCAGCATCTGGACAGAAGTTGTCTTGCAGGAGCTGGAGCTGAACTGTTTTCTTCTTACTTTCTTGCCCTGTGTTTCTGACTGGAACACCAGCCCATTTCTGCTTGTGTGTGGCTTTCGTCCTGTGGTGCTACCTCTCACTTGCCATTGCTGCTGCCTCTGCAGGCGATTCTCATCCTGTTATTGGCACATGGGTGCTACTGTCTAAAGCTCAGTCGCACTGCTTCTGCCTCTGCCTCAGAGGATAGTCTCTAAGTTTCTGCAGAGTGGGCCTCTGGGTTCAAGGCAAATCTGCCTCCAAGAATCTCTTTTGTTTGGAACCTCTGAGAAACACCCTCTCAATATCTATGACCTTGGTAAACTTTTCTAGACTTTCTGTTCAGCTTCTGGTTTTAATTACTCTCATTTTTTTGTTACCTACTCATTTCCCCTTTCTTTCTAGGCCATCCCATTCTTGGGGGATCAATTATTTCTGCCTCTGTTCTGTTTTGTTTTCTGTCATAATTTTTGAAATATATTGCCTAGACAGTTAAAACATTAGTAATAACTTAAACCTACGTGAAACAGGCCATCTCTGGAGTGAACATAAAAAGGGGTATGGAAGCAATCAAAGACAGGGAGTGCCGTAGGTGGGAAGGAGAGAACTGGTCCACTGCACTGATGTTGCTTCTTCCAGTTGTGTGACCTTGAGCAAGTCAATGCAACGGATCCTTTACCTCTTTATTTGTAAAATGACTTTTACTGTCCATCCTTGTTAAGGATCCTATGATTTTTAAAGACTTAGAATACAAAATAAATTTTGTGAGGCCAATGTATCTTCTTCAGTTAGAAATAAAATGTAAGCTAAATCAGAGAAAGAACACTTCTTTGATTGGGGAATGCTCTTTATCCCTAAGCGTGGGCATTTGCCATTAATAAAAATACACATCTCCTGATCTGTATGTACAAGTTAAATATTGCTATAACAGTGCTATATGGCAATCATAAAATTTCTGTAATATGCAAATATTTTGTTTATGTGCCCCATGAGGTCATAACTGAGGAGTTGGGTGGTCTAACCTAGGCTTGGCTTAATGGGTCTGTTCTACACCATGAGTTTCCCGCCTTGTTCTTGGTACTACCAAGATATCTTGAACATGTCTCACAGCAATGCAAAAACACAAGAGAAGAGGGCTGGAGAGATAATTTTGTAACAGAGCAGTGGCTGAGTTCAATTCCCAATAATCACATTGTAGATCACAACCATCTGTAATGGAATCTGATTCCCTCTTCTGGTGTACATGAAAACAGAGCACTTGTTTACATAAAAGAAAGAAAGAAATCTTTTTTAAAAGAGTGAATAATTCCAACATACATTCAGTTTGATTTAGTCTTGCTATAATATTCCATTGATCAGAACAAGTCACATGGCCAAGATCATTGTCAAGGTGTGATAATGGTGCAAAGAAGTGTGTATAACAATGTTATAGAAGGCAGGTTGACTCAGAAATGAGTCATAACATGTCTTATGGCTTTTGCCCAGTGAAAATGAAGGTGGTGTTGAAGACGTGTATACTACAGAGTTAAAACTTTGGAACTTCTGTAGAACATAACTGGATACTTTGTGTGTGTGTGTGTGTGTGTGTGTGTGTGTGTGTGTGCGCGCGCGCGCGCGCGTGCGCGCGCGTTTGGAGACAGGATCTTCATATAGCTTAGACTAGCACCAAACTCTTTAAGTAGTCAGCACTGGCCTTGAACTCTTGATCCTCCTGCCCCCACCTTCTGAGTACATGGATTACAGGTGTGTACCACTGCTCCTGGCTCAGAATCTGTTTCTAAGAAACTTGAATTGCTGTTTGAGGCTGGCTGTATGGTTTTACTTGCACACACTTCAAGCTGTGTCTGATAATACTTTCATTTTGTCCAAATGAGGGACATCAAGCTCACAATGCTACCTAAAAGGTGCCTGAGCCCTGTATTATTCAAGACTGTGGAAAGTTTCTCTGAATCACTGACTGAGTGAGCAGACAAATGACTGTTTTTTCTAGTCAAATGGCAGATGAATTTGCAAAGACTGACCAGAACAAGGCTAAATAAGACCAAATAAAGCACTTCAAAGAAGAGCTAACATAACACCAGCACACCTGTTATGGAATTTAAAAATTACACAGACTTATGTTGTACATAATATCATCTCTCCCTCTACTGAAGTTATTTATGCATCTCTAAATCTACTTTTTATCTTGATACATCTGCTTGTATTCATGTCTCCAAATATAGCAGCAAACTAAATGTACAATAAAATCTAAACGCCTTAGCCTTAGGGCTGTGGTGGCACACGCCTTTAATTCCCAGCACTTGGGAGGCAGAGGCAGGCAGATTTCTGAGTTCAAGGCCAGCCTGATCTATAGAGTGAGTTCCAGGACAGCCAGGGCTACACAGAGAAACCCCGTCTCGAAAAACCAAAGAAAAACCCAAAAGGAAAAAAAAAATCTAAATGCTTTATTGATGATTAAGTTGTTTAAATAAAAATGATTATCTCATGGAACAGCAGTTACATACATGAGGCAAGTGTTTGTTACTTCAGAACCTGTGAGGAATTGAGAATATTTAAAGGAGGTAAACGTTAGTTTATTTTTCCATTTGTTGAGCTGTATTAGTTATCTACTGCTATGTGGCACATTAGACACAAACTTGGTGGTATTAAACAAGTTTTTCTCTCTCTTTCTTAGAGTACCAACAGGTCCTAAATTTCGAAGAAGCATAGCTTGGGGTTGTGCCTCTCATGAGCCATAGCATCAACTGAAGCTGCAGGAGTCTGGTATCAGGATGGCTTGATTACAGGGGTGGTAAGTTGATGGATTCTATTACCAGAAGCTCCAGTTCTGGAGCAGGTGGATATCAGTAGGGCTGTTTGTCATCATGGCATGAGACTGGGCTTTCTCCAGAGACAGCTATTTCTGAATTATCTAATTGGTTAGACTAGGGTTAGGCCAGTCAGTAACTCTTGGGATTTCACAACTGGATGACATCGAGTGCAGTCATGTCAATCAATGCTGCATCCTGAGTGCTTCACTTCAGTACTGTTTCAGAGAAGCCAGTTGCACTCAGTGTTGGTGGAGATGCAGAGTTGTCCACTCTTTTGACATTGTGATTTGACACTGTGATCTATAAGTGAGTTTGTTGGGTCACATTCCTAGCTATCATGGGATGAATGCAGCCTATGAGTCAGAAGTTGAACATGCCTGGAAGGGACATGGATCTGAGGAAGAGCAATTTCTGGGGTCATCTTGAGGCTGAACACCACAAGAGACATGTATCTAAAGTTCTGAACTGTGAGCAGAGACTTGCACTATCCGTGGTTCTCATCTTTGTCTTACCACATGAATCAACAGAGAGAGATAATGCTGGCACTTCACTCCGTAGAGAGGAAGGTTTGCAGGACTGGGAGTGGTATTATACGGTATTAGAATGCACACATTTGAAGTTGTTTTCATGTGCAGTCAGGGATAAGCACATTGCCAATGAACAAAATGGTTCTCTTGGGGACTAAAGTCCACCCAATATTTTCCTCTGATTGTATCTGTCAACAACATCTGTTCTTCACTCCTGGGGCAAGGAGTGTGGGAGAGTTTCAGGTGGCAAGGGAGATTTGTAATTTATTCAGTTGCAACATGTTGCTGAACACAGAGCATGTCTGACTAAGGAGACTGCTTTCTCCTTTATTTGTAAATTGTGTTGAAGTGTTTCAGATAGGGTTGGTAGGAACAGGGTCAGTCCTTCACTTTGAATCTACTCTGTTTTAAGACTGGTCAAAGCAGTGGGTTGGGCAAACATGATAATCTCTAAATAAAAGCAAGAATAATAGAAATCAGATGAGTTGGACAGAAGTTGGATCGCCTGTATACTTAAGAGTGTCTTAGTAGTATGATGCATGCACGCATGTGTACACATGTGTACACAAACACAGACACAGTCAGAACAGAGAATAAAACCGCTCTTAGCCCTGGGAGCCTGGGAATTATAAATCTAGAAGGCAGCTGGCTTGCAGGCTGCCTATCTTCCTAATCTTTCTCCATTCTGGTACGTGTGGCAGGAGCCTGGGCTGAACGTGATAGAAAGGGTCAAGGAGGATTGGGAATGCACAGGGTAATGTATTTTCCTTCAGTGAAAACAAGTGACAGAATTTCAGTATGAACAACTTTCTCAAAAATTTGGAATTACTGTTAGAACTTTGATGTTTTTATTTTAGGATTATCTCGGGGGGGGGACAAAAGTCTGAGAGGATCTCAATTTTGGCAGCTAGTTTAGGGTAATCGAAAACATTCAGAAGATTTTGTGTGGACACATTTATGGCTCGTTTGGAAAATATCTCCCACAGAGCTTCTGCTTACGCAATTGGTCCTCAGCAGTTGACCATGTCCAAAGGTCAGGGAACCTTTTGGACATGGGATCTGGATGGCAGATGGGGGGGGGGCGGCTGGGGGTTACAGGTCTGCTCAGATTGCAGCTGAAAGTTCTGTTTTCTGCCCAGTGTCATGTAACAAGCAACTGCCACATGCCTTTGCCACCTTGACTTTCACCTCTATGGTGAACTGTATCCCCCAAATCGTGAGCTGGTGTAAGCCCCTCTTTTATTAAATTGCTTACTATTGGGAATTTGGTTACTGCAGCAAGAAAATTTAACCAACACAAAACATATGCCAGACATCACTGTCCTCCCCCACTCAGAGTATTCAAATAAAAGATGGAAAGACTGAACTTTTAACGGATGGACAGCAGCCTGATGTATACTTCTTACCTAAGCAAGCGGGTTTCTGGAACTTGAACTGGGTGCGAACATTGCTCCTCTAACGTTTATTTACCTCTCAGGTGTTTGCAGATGAAAGAGGGCAAGGTGCTGGGAAAACGACCCATTTATTCCCAATATTCACTGGAACTGAAGCAGAGGCATGTCTGGCTGCTGACAATATTAATACTGTACAATATCTCCCTTCCTACAGGACTCCAGCACCTCTGCGTTGCGTGACAAGGCTCAAAAGCTCAGAGCACCTCCATCTCGTGACAAGGCAAACCATGTCCAGTGGGCTCCTGAATGCACGTGTACTTGATGGGAGGTGGTGGTGGCTTGAAAGGTGGGGGTCTTTCCATGCTGGGAAGGAAACATTTCTCTGTCAGTGTTGAGAATATGAGGTGGTATTTATTTTTAAATTAGAGATATACTTATGAGGAAGAGAAACAATCTTCATCTTCATAGAATTTTTGACAGCTTAACTCTGCAAATAATCTTACCATTAATTAATATGGGGTTGTATCTATCTATCTATCTATCTATCTATCTATCTATCTATCTATCTCTATTAATTGTATCTATAATATAATATGTGATATAACATAATACAATACAATATAGTGATATATATATATATATATATATATATATATATATATATATATATATGAGTGAGAGAGAAAGGGAGAGAGAGAATGTGGTAGTTTATAGTTTTCAAAGTGATTTCTATCCTGGCATTATTTACTTTGTGCCTAAGAATTATTATAATCACTGTTTGACAAGTAGAACTGAAGCACAAAGGTTTTAAGACACTTGCTGAAGAGAAGCAGAGGCCAGCAACTAAAGTCTTGAAACCAGATCCCATAATCTCCATGGCAACTGCCTCCTAAAGGAAGGAGTTTTACTCTTACATGGGTAGAACATCCCTCCTGAGACAGAAACATAAAATTCAAGGACTTTTTTCAAATAGCAACCTTGCTAACTCTACTCTCAGCCTTTATGCACGTACTCACGTACACACGGAGGATCTGGTATGGGTGGGAGGCAAGATGTTCCTACTCCTGGCTTAGTTAGCAGGAGAATGCACTCTTGGAGATGTCTTTGTCCAAAGGACTATTTCATGTTAGCACAATGCACCTCTGTCTCATGTACACCATACATCCAGGTTAGTGTGGGATTTTGTTGTGCCAATGCTCAAGTATTTTGATAGCAGAAAATAGGGACACATCTGCCAGATTTTTTATGTTCATGCTCTAGTGATCACTAGCATCCCAGTTTAGAAAGAGATTTGGGGGGGGGAGGGAAGAGGGAGAGAGAAAGAATATTTTGCTTATTTTTGTCATACAATTAAACAGAGAATACATTTAAAAAGAGAATAATTTAAAACTCACTATTTTGTATTCCCATTTATTTTAATATAAATATCCCTAATTTTAAAGAGATTTATTTTTATTCATATGCATGCCAGGTAGGAATGCAGGGACCCTCAAAGACCAGAAGGGGCAATGAAGCAACTGCTCCATGAGGCTGTAAGTTACACAGGTTCTGGGAACTGAACTTAGGTCCTCTGCAAGAACAGCAAGTGCTTCTAAACCCTAAGTACTGGGTCATCTTTCCATTCTTCTAATCTCTAATTCTTATTACCTTGTTTGTGGATGCTTCAGTGGAGGCTTGGAAATATATCAAAAGGTGGATTTCAATATAAGAAACTTGTACTATTTTTCAGAAAAATGATGAACATTATTTTGAAATTATGAAATTATGGCCAAGGAACAGTCCTTGGATAAAACAGAATATTGTTTTTTTTTTTGAGACAGGGTTTCAGTGTATGGCTCTAGCTAGTCATGCTATAGAACAAGCTGGCCTTGAACTCACAGAAATCCTCCTGCTTCTGCTTTCCCAGTGTTGGGATTAAAGGTGTGAGCCATCACTGCCCAGCTGATTTTGTTTTTAATTAACATGAAATACTTGCTATTCATAGTCACAGAGCAGGAACATTCACTTTGACTTCACAACACGGTCTTCCCATCTTCATACATGTTAGGTTATATTTATAGCTTTCCTGGGAAGCATGTGGTAGGTAGGATGTCTGTTACAGTCTTCTTGGATATACTGGAAAGAGGATGTTCTGCAGTGATGGTTGTTATATCAGATAGCAAACACGAGGAGATCAGCACTGTGTATTGTTGGCCTCCTGTAATCATGGCCTGGTTCAGACTCATCCCCAATAGCTGAATCAGAAAAGGGAGCTTTACCCTTACATGCTACTTCAAATCCCTGAATAGAGGATTTAGGAAGATAAAGTAGCCCTTTTGCCCCTCTTGTGGAAAAGGGGAAACAGGCAGGAGAAGCTCTCCCCAGTGGAGAGCAGCTACAAAGGTCTTAAAAATTATGTCTCTTATTCAAATTCACACTTGAGCATCTGGGCCCAGCTGATCCCAGTCAGGTTAAAAATGCATGAAAATGAAAAAATAATGAAGATTAAAAGAAAACAGTCAGTTTTATCTCTGTGGTGAGGGGAGGCTCCATTCTAATTCCATGCCTACTGCACTGTGTACAGCATCTGATGTTCTAGAGAAGCAAGCATGCAGAGAGAGAGACTGAGTCAGGATCTGTGTGTTGAGTCTCCCCTGAATGATCTTGGGAAGACTGTACATTCTCCCTGTGGTTCTAGAAGCCTGACTTGCTCATTAAATTATGAGAGGAAGGACCTGTAGTTTTTGTACCAAGTAAATATTTTATGATGGAAAATGGTCAGTGTCTACATATCATGATATACTCACATTTCATTTTGATATTGACACCATTTCCTTACTCCAAGCCCAAACAATAGCGTGCAGAAAAATAGCAAAGCTGCCACAAGCACAGGCCAGGACATTCCATCTTTGGGTTTATTAACTATGATACCTGAGGTAAGCATAAAAGGAGATGAAGGTTAGTGCCAAATTTTGGCATTTGGAAAAGGGAGGGGGATTCTGTAGCTCAGTGGAGCAGAGTAGTCAAATGCTTGCTCAGCGTGCATAAGGTGCAATGTCTGATCCTCAACATCACAAAACAATAACTTTTCATATGAAAGAGACATGTTTTCCCTCAGGATTCCAGGGTGTTCATTGACTGTGACCATACATTCTTCTTATAAAAGATGACAATGTAATAGCTGATTAAATATCTTGTTGGTAGTTTTCTATGACCACATGAACATATGTCCCTATGGCTTAATGACCATGTTTTCTGTGAGGGTTCAAACTTCACTGAATCCCTTGCTCTTTCAAGATGGAAAACTAGGAATTGCATTTTGTACTGACATAATTTTTATTAGTTACGCTTCAGAAGTACTCTTTATTACAACAATCTCTCTCTCTCTCTCTCTCTCTCTCTCTCTCTCTCTCTCTCTCTCTCTCTCTCCAGAAACAATGGTAACTCAATCTGTGGGTACAGCAATTAAACGTAAGCCTAATTAAATCTAAATCCTCTGGAGGTGAATCCTGACGGATCATCCGCCATTGAAATCAGGAAACATTAGTAGCTACATCTTGTCCTCATGTTGTCCCCATCCAAAAGGACTCTCTCTTTCTCCTGCTTCCTCTCTTCCCACAACAATCTTTCTTGACTTGAATTTTGTTTTCACAGTTTTTCTTCTACTATTTTTTTTTTCATTTTTTTTGAGACAGGGTTTCTCTGTATAGCCCTGACTGTCCTGGAACTCACCCTGTAGACCAGGCTGGCCTTGAACTCAGAAATCTACCTGCCTCTGCCTCCCAATTGCTGGGATTAAAGGCGTGTGCCACCACTGCCCGGTTTTCTTCTACTTTTCAACTGGCTAATTCTTATTTCCCTTTTTCCCTTTCAGATTTTAACTTAAAATATAAGCACCTTAGTGAATTCCCTATTTTCTAGTTAAAACCAGGTCTCTCTGTTAGATTCTGAAAACACCTTATCAAAACTCTTCTCACAAACAAGTTTAGTTGTGCAGTATTTCCTTTTTACAGGTCATCTCCAATAGACCATAATCTGTCAGACGCCTGTGTCACTTTATACTCAGCAAGTGCAAGAGCGTTTGGAAAGGTGCTCAAAAATATTTGCTGAGTAAACAAAACATAAAATAAAAGACAACTCACTGGTGATAGGGCTATGGTTAATCTTAGTAGCTCCATTTGCAGTTGTGAGGACATCTGGAAATTCTTTGGTTGTACTGATGTTGGCATCTAGAGATATAAAAGCAGTACCTGAATTTATCTTGACAGCCATTTCAATAAGATCAATTGACATAAACTCATAACTGAATTTCAAGTTATTACTGGGAAAAAACTCAATCTGAATGGTCTCAGAATAGCTGACTGGGCTAAGGAAATGTTTCTACATTCAATTTAATTCTAAAGATTTAGGTACAATAAGGCTGGGGTTCTGGAATCTGTCTAATAGTTACCAAATGAGTGAAATTTCATGATTGTTTAAAGAACAGAATCTGTAAACTTCTGAATAACTGACATAATCTCAAGTTAGATGAAATTCAGCTAATTTAAATACTGATTCGCCATGCTCCAATATAGAAGATCTTCAGAGATCCTTCTGTGTCACTCTATCTTCTGCATGTACTCACCGTGGGGAGCTAAGCTTGCATCTGAAGGGACTGAAGTGTGCATATCACTGGGTATCCAAGAAACTGCTCATGAAAGAAGATATGCAGAGTCAACTTTTCTAGTCATATTTTTTTGTCTAAATCATTCATTGAATTTAACAATTTGGAAAATGTATATAAATGGATACTTCAAATAATATAATGAGCAGTATACATTTTATTATTCCAAATACGGTGGGTTTTGAAGGGATGCTAATGGTTTTAAGCCTACCTAATTGGGAAATTAATGGGGAAATTGGGAAATTTTGATGACAGACACTGTTGAGATTTAAAGATGCTTCCTCTAAAAGGTGTTGACCATATAAGAGCATTAATATGTGAATCTTTAAAGTATCTTTACACTGTAGGAGCGTCTCCCTTGATGAAGGGTCTTGAGACCCTTATGAAAGAGGTTTCTTATAGTGCTCATCCTGGCCTTTCAACCTTGTGCCATGTGAGGACCTAGCAAGAAGGTCTTCACCAAATGCCTGTATCTTGATCTTGAGCTCCCAGCTTCTAGAGCCATGAGAAAAGATACTCATGTTCTTTGAATATCTGGTCTTATTCTCCCATAAGAATGAAAGTGGATTGGATTAGTCATTTTGAAACAAGAAGAAAGAATGGAAGAGAACTCCCTCAGCATGCAGAATGGGCTTCCAATTGCTTTCATACCCATCACGTGGAGAAGCAGAAAGATGGAGAAAAGTGAAAACCCCCATGTGTTATGGTGGCCTTTGGTCATATAATCATGACAGTAGAACTTGAACACCTTGCTGGAGAATTCTTGAGAGAAGAATGACATTAATGCTTATGGATCCCTGGCATTTCTTGTCAACTGTGTACACTTAACTGCACTCATAGAGAACTAATAGACCTTCATGGCCACTGACTGGCCTTGTTAACCCTGGCACAGTGTCTGTGTGGCACCTAGAGGCAAGCCTTTCCCTTGATTGGATGGCAGTGAACTCAAACAGCATGCATGCTTTCAGAAATAGAGCTATCAACTCAGTTTTGTTCATTGTTCTATCTCTGGAAAGAAAGACCCATGTTTTGACACACACCTGACTTTGAAAACAAGCATCCAGTAGAATGTAAAGGAAGATGACTACAGAGGTATATGCTTGCCATCAATAGAAACAGTCTATACTTATCCATTTAAAATACTTGTGGTGTAATGCTTCCAGTTGGGGGCTTTAGTGTGTGCTAAGACCTAAGCAGATGAATGGATGAAACTAATACGTTGAACTTTCTTGCTGCCTCCTCTACATGTCCACAGCAGCTACCACTGATAAAAGGAGCATACAGAAGCTGCATCTACTGCAGGATAACTCTCCAACCTTCCTCTGTGACCTTGAATAACTTTTGTTCTAGACAGAATGCTGAGATCTACAAATGACCAACTGATCATGTGCTTAATGCTCAATATTTATGGTTAAGCAATTATTAGATAGTAATTTTATTGACAAAATGCGATGACTAATTAAAAAGCAATTGTGAGCAGGTCAGGATTTGTGTAAAGTAAAGAGGGCAGATTTGTTTGTTTGTTTGTTTGTTTCTGGATAAACTTATTTTGCTCAGTATAGTGTTGCCTTTGGTGTCTTTTTTTTCACAGCCTAGAATCTTTTAGTATCCTCTTAGAGTATGTTTGCAAGGAAGGATGGGATATATTAATTTATGCTAAGGTAAAAATGGTTGAACAATTACTATCTGGGAGAAATTGATATTTTAAGCAAAAATATTTTTCACTGTGTGTTTATTGTCAGTGAATCAATGAAGAATATTTTATAATAATTAGTAACCAGTGAACACTAACAGATTTTTTCCTGAATGTGGAAAGGAATTTTGTTTCCTGTCACTACTGATTTATTCTTAAATAAAAAAAACGAACAACACAATTCAAGGAGATGATAAAATCATCATCACAATCTACACAAATTATACAAATAATGGTAATTAAAATCATGCAAATTGATGATTTAATAATCTTTATTTTTCCACCAGTGTAAAATTTTTCCAGAATAAATCATATTATATAATAAAATTAAAATATAAAACCCACTTTGGAAAAGGAGAGAGTTATTTTTGCACGTTTTATTTTATTTGTTTGGTCTCTGGACCTTTCTATAAACCAGGCTGTCCTCACTTTTGTTCTGATCCTTTCTGTGCGCCTCTCTCTCTCTCTCTCTCTCTCTCTCTCCCTCCCTCCCTCCCTCTCTCTCTCTCTCTCTCTCTCTCTCTCTCTTTCTCGTGCTGCCATTAGAGGCATGAGCCACCACATCTGCTTGCATGCTTGCCTTTTGCTTTAAGAGTTACTGTTTTACATGTGTTAAGAATTTAGTGATAGTGAGAGAAGCGAAGAACAAGAAGCTACCATTTGATCTGACATGTCTTATAAACTTAAAATGGGTAATGGATGAATTTCAACTCCAAAATATGTTACAAAGTCTTTCAGCAAGATGAAGAGATGAGTTCTCCTGTTTGCTTTGCTCACTTCTGAGTGTATTTGGTTTGTCTGTTTGTGGCATGGGCACATGCTCATGTGGATGCATGCATGCAAGGGTGTGTGATGCATACAGAGACTTGGGTTTAATTTGAAATCACCCTCAATCACTCTTTCACCTTATTCATTGAGGCAGGATTCCTCCAGGGTTTTCTGATGCAGCTAGTCCAGTTAGCTCATTTGTTGTTGTTGTTGTTGTTGTTGTTGGTGGTGGTGGTGGTGGTGGTGGTGCAGGAGGGGGCACCTGAGTTTTCCTTCCCAAGCTAAACTACAGGCAGGCTGCCACACCCACATCATATTTATATGGGTTCTGTGAGTCTGAACCGAGGTCCTCATATATGCAAGGCACATGACAACTGAACCCTTCCTCCAGCCGCTATAAATAATTTTAATATTGCTTTCTCCCAGGAGATAATAGTCTTCCTGAAGCATGCTTGTTTACGGAATTCTCTATAAGACAGAGTTGGCTTCCTCCAATGACCTGTCTTTTATTAAACTGGCAGTTTTATGAAAGATCCCCATCCTTGTCACTTATCTACCCAAGTTTTAGCCATCTCACTTTCCAGTTTTTAGTCTCTTCTGAGAGTCTTCTAGCAAAATGATGCCGAGTTCTGTGTTTGATTGAAATGGTCTGTATTAAGACCTCATCATGTTTGGTGAATACATGAGTTCATTGCCTTTTAAATCGTTTGAACACCTGTTTTTGTCAAAATCCATAACTAGCATAGCTTTGATATGAGGATAACAAACACCAGGGTGATCAATAACATTCTTGTGTACAAACCAGGATTAACCACAACTATGAACCTAGGGATACCATGTTGTAACATCTTATGTAAGTTCTTATATCCTTCCTTGAGTGGCTCCTGGTAAAGTTTGTTGATCAGGACAGGGTACTTCTCATCTACAGTCTTAGTCAATTTAGCATATCCTACTTCATTAGGTTCCATAACTTTTGCTATTTACTTAAGTCCTGTTGACAGTTGTCTAGGAAATTCTGGCACATTAACAACTGTTTCCAACTGTGGTTAAATCTACTTTGAGTTATATCTATGTTCATTATTCTCTGAGTTCTTGCAGTTCTTTTAAAAATAGTTTTAAAAAAATTTAAATTACTTTTTAAAGTTGGCATACAAGCATTTGCATACATATGTGCCCTTACACCCTGTTCTGATGCCTGCAGTTCTTTTGATGAAACCACAGATAATTTCTGTTAGTCTTAGAGGGTTGTTGATGTCAAACAAGTATGTGGGAGCATTTTACATCATTTTTAGACATACAGATGAGTTTCCCTGTTTTTACTGTTGAGACAGGGTCTCATGAATCCTATGCTGTTAGCCTTAAATTTACTATGCAGTTCAGGATAACCTTGAACTCCTGATCTTCCTATTTGCCCCTTCCAAGTGCTAGGATTGTAGGTGGGTATCCCACCATGGTTACCTCAGGAAGTAGGTTTCCAAAGAGATGATTTTCAGCTGTCAAATCTTCCACAAGGGAGTATTCATTAGTTCTTGATTTTTGTCCAAACAATGGCTGAGGTGGCAAAGAACATCCGTAAAGCATCTACAAGGATTTGGATGGTGTGCTTTTTGCCCTGTTTTTCCAATCAAGAAGAATAGGTACTGGTATGGGGCCACTCCTACACAGTGAGGCTAACTACTGCGTCTGATTTTGTCATGGACAGCCAGTTCACAGATGGGACCCTCACAAGGTACCTGACCATAAAAATAATATAATACCTTACAGTCTTTGTGGCTCGAGGAAATGACATTCAAATAGAAAGTAGAATTTTAAATTGGAGAAACATTTTCTCTTAAGACTGACTTCAGAGGAAGCAGTGGAGTGACGGGAAGCCGACCAAGCTTTAGAGGAGAGAGAGTAGAGTGGGATGTGAGCCAACACCGAGACTTTAAAAGTGGAGGCAGGAATGCTGAGTTTACAGAGCTGAACCAACAAGGAACAGAGGGACTGCAAGGGTCATTGGGTCACCGCCCGAGGTCCTGACATGACTCGATCCTGCTACCACTGGCTCTCGGTTCCTCATTGGAAGCCTCTTCCCCTTCACTTCTCAAAGAGGCTTTCACTCTGTAGCACAGGAGAGCCTGGAACTCCTGATTCTCATTCCTTACCCCATTGCCGTATCTTCCTGAGTGCTGCGATTACAAAGCATGACTCAACTCTAGTCTCCCCATCTTCCTCTGTCCAAGGAACGTAGAAGGACTGCTGTACAATCCTTAAGCTGTACCAATACCAAGAATCTGAAAAAGACCTGGTGGCCAAGGAAGGGCTGCTGGGCCGGAAGTTGGTGGTTGCATGCTGTGAGGGCATTGTCATTTCTGGAAATTTCGACAGAAACCATTTAAAGTACCTAGCCTTTCTCTAAAGCAAATGAACACTGACTTCTTTCTCGGCCCCTACCACTTCTGAGCCCTAAGCTGCCAGCCCCAATTTTCGGCACACTGTGTGAGGCACATTGTCCCACAAGACCAAGCGAGGCTAGGCTGCCCTGGAGTACCTCAAGGTGTTGGATGGGATCCCTCAGCCTTATGACAAGAAAAGCGAACCGTGGAGCCTGATGCTTTCGAGGTTGTGCGATTAAAGCCTATGAGAAAGTTTGCTTACCTGGGGAGTCTGACTCATGGGGTCCAGCGGAGGTACCAAGCAGTGAACGCCATTCTGGAGAAGTGGAAGGAAAAGGCCAAGATCCACTATTTGAAGAAGTAGCAGCTCTTGAGGCTGTAGAAAAAGGAAGAGAGGAACACAGAGAAGAAAATCAGGAAGTTTACAGAGGTCCTAAAGATGAATAGACTCCTGGTGTGAACCCAATAGACAGTACCTCAAAACAACAACAACAACAACAACCTACAATAAAATCTCCTATTAAAGTTAGTTGTGGTAACTCTGAGTCTCAGGACATGAAAATGTATGTATGTACATACATGTCTCTGTGTATGCGTGTGTGTATATGCATGTGTGTATGTGTATACATGTGTCTCTGTGTGTATGTACGTGTGTGTGCGCAAGTGTCTATGTGTACACACATATGTGTGTGCACGTCTCTGTGTGTATGTGTATATACTCATGTGTGCATGTGTGTGTGTGTACACGTGTGTGCAGGTATGTGTGTGAATTTGTTTGTTGCTGACTTTGGTACTGTGGTAAGTCAGAGGCTTCAGGGCACTGAAAGCTTCAATGCTCCTTTGCTAGCCTGCCTCAGATTGACTGGTTTCAATGTAGCTTGAAGCTTCACTTGACGAGGTGGACGGCAGGGGAAATCAGGAAGAAAGCAATTAAGATTCAATTTTCCACTCCATGGCCTGATCGCCTGAGCATTGAGGTGAAATGTGTTCCAAGATATGATTAACCTCAACCATGGTGCTACAAAGGTGGCCAGGCAGAGTATTCCCATTTCATAGGCATGTAAAGTAAAATAGACACTTCAGTTCCAGAGACCAGGAAGTCTGGAAGCTGTAGGATTAGAGTCCAAACATTTTAAATCCCAGCCTAGATCTCTTTAAGTTAATAAACAAAATGACAGCAAAAGACTGCATTAAGCATGTTCTTATAAATGCAGATAAATGCAATGCAATCAAAAGGGTAGCAGCATTTAAATATGTATGAGGTTCATAAAGTAAATCTCCCAAGACCATGTTCACAAGCAGCAAAGGACCTAGGAACACAGAAATCTACCCATTGTCATCCTTTTTCTTCCTGTAAGTACTTCATAAATCTTCTGAAGTAAGCATTTTGAGAAGAGAAAGAAATTCCATTACCAGTGCCTGCCCTGAGCCTTGCCAAATGCATCATCCAATATCGCATGTCACATTACAGCTGATTCAACTGGCACCGATGTGTTCCAAAAGAGTTGAGGAGTGAGCAGTCAGTTTCAGCTTTTTGGATCCTAATGGATTTTTGTGAATGATTATAAATTGAGCAACCCACTGCAGGGGATTTATTTTCTTCTTTTACACTTATGGAGAGAGAACAATTATATCTTATTCTAGAAGTATTGAGAATGTGGGTCTTCACTGCCAGTGAAACATCCTTTGTCAGATGGAAGTCAGAATCCTTTCTAGACCTTAAATATTTAGGAGGCCATTTTAGAACAAGAGCACTAAATGTCCATGTTCAAACGAAGTTTTCAAATGGTAGAGAACAGAACATGTGAAAGATCACAATAGTTCATTTCATTATGAACTGTATGAAAAAGACTAAGAATGTAGTTTATAAACTATAAAGCAAGACAAAGCAACATGGGGTCTTTGTTTCCTAGTTTCTGAGCAAGAAACTGCCGTGGACAGCCTCTGTGCCCTACCTTACACTGACGTACAGGATGGCAAGAGCTCTCCGTTCGTCACTTCTCCTTCCTCCTTTCCTCCCTTTCTCCCTTCCTTCTTCTGTCTGTGTCCTTATCCCTAGCACAGTCTAAAATGATGACATAAATAAACGTGACTACCAGCTGAGGATGTAGCTCGTTTTGGTAGAGTGCTTGCCCAACATTCATGAAGTCCTGTGTTCGAACCCCAGCACTACCACAGACAGAACTAGGTATGGTTATGCGTGTGCCTGTAATCCCAGCAGCCAGGAGGCAGGAGCTGAAGTTCAAGTCAAGTCATCCTTAGCTATATCTATATTTATAGTGAGTTTTAGACCAACCTGGACTACATGAAACACTGTCTCAAAATAAGGTATGCATTTTCTAATCAAGTAAATTCTTTTATTTTTCTGTGTCTCTCTGTGTGTCTTCCCGAGTCATCTTCCTTCTCCATATGGAATTATCTATTCAGTCACTCACTGTGTGCCTGTCGTTGTAGATATGAGGCTACATAAGGCAGTGCACAAGAGGTCAAATGTTCTAGGTTCATGTTCTTCCATGCCCTATATCTCAGTATAATTGAAGAAAACCTTATAAATAATAAAAGATCACACATCGAAAAGTATTATGGTGCAAATTAAAATATAAAACAGCTTATATGCACAATTTAAGTCTATCTTGGAATTCAGTCTTTTCTGGTAACAGCTTTAATAAACTTTCATGTCCACAGCTATGAAATTTCTACCTTGTAACCAACAAGTATTCTTTCCTTTATCTGAATGTCTGAATATCTTTCACTGGCATTTCACTGACTTGTCCAGGTGTCACTTTAGGGACTGAGGTCACAGGTAAACAAAAGTGGTTCATGACATTTGGTCCACAGGGCAGTCAAAGAATGAGAATAATGAATAAGAACAAAAAATAATGCTCCATTGTAAAGATTGTAACGGGCCAGAGTACCAGCCTATGGTAAAAGGAGTGCAGCAGTTTCTTAGGATGTGGGACTTTAAAACTACGTCTAACTCTTGCTGAATCAGCAGGCCAGCCATTGTTGCCTCTTCTCTATGGTGGTACCCATTCTGCAGAACCAGATACTAAATCTGTCTCACCTTTGTTAGTCTCTTGGATGTGTGTTTAAAGAGTGAGGGTCTTGTTTCCCATAGAAGGATGTCAGCCAGGTGTCCTGTTCTATCACCCCTCCCCTGCCCCCGGCCCGCCACCAAACCTTGGCAACCTTCTTGTCTCTACCCTGCTTACCTCATTCCTCTCTCTACAACTGGGCTGACAGGCTTGCATAGCATGCCTGGCTCTTGTTGTGAATGCTAGAGATCTGAACTCAGGTCCCCATGCTGGTCCACATTGTGAGCACTGGTTCCCTCCTGCCTCTCCTTACACAGATATAAAAGTATTGGGCCCTTTCAATTGTGAAATTTGTGACAAATATCCCTCAGTGAAAGCTGTATTAGAAATTTTTTTAAAAAAATCTTCTGATGAATCAGATTTCTTTTATTCCTTTTAATTAATTAATTTAATTAAAAATTAATTAATTAAATTAAAATTTAATTAATTAATTTTACATCTCAATTACAGCCCACCTCAGTCTCCCATCACACAGCCCTCCCCCATCCCCTTCTCTTCTGAGAAGTGGGAGGCCTCTTCTGGGTATCAATCCACCCTGGCGCATCAAGTAGGCACATCCTCTTCCACTGAGACCAGCCCAGGTGGCCCAGGTAAGGGAACAGGATCCACAGGCAGGCGACAGAGTCAAGGACAACCTCTGTTTTAGCTGATGGGGGACATGCATGAAGACTAAGATGCATATCTGCTGCTGCATGTGTGTGTAGGGGTGGGGTGGCTAGATCCAGCCCACGCTTGCTCTTTGGGGGATATGAATCAGATTTCTTAGTTCTACAGTAAGTTATCAATCCCTTTTAGAGCCAGGAGAAAAACCATACTTTTATGGCATATGTTAATGTTTTTATTTTGATATCAAGATCTTAAACTATTCTTAATCTTACTATGAAGAAGTTTATTGAATTACATAGACAACTGGTTAGTTTTGGTCTGTGAGGTTTTATTTTATTTTATTTTTTTAGCTTTTTAATAATAAAGTTTATAAAATTATAAAAGTATCTTAGGGACGGAGAGATGACTCAGTGGTTAAGAGTACTGACTGCTCTTCCGAAGGTCCTAAGTTCAAATCCCAGCAACCACATAACCACATGGTAGCTCACAACCATCTGTAATGAGATCTGATGTCCTCTTTTGGTGTCTGAAGACAGCTACAGTGTACTTACATACATAAATAAATCTTTGGGCTGGAGCGAGTGGGGCCAGAGCAAGCACAGATCCTGAGTTCAATTCCCAGCAACCACATGATGGCTCTCAACCCTCTGTACAACTACAGTGTATTCATATACATAAAATAAATAAAATCTTAAAAAAGTATCTTAAACAATATACAACTTGCATCTGTATAATGTGCACAGTAAAAGTGCATTTGAATGCTTCTTTTCTTACAAATTACCAATATTCCAGGTAAGCTGGCTGAAAAGTCTCTTATTTTCCCCATTGTCCACCATAGCACATATCATCTAAACCCCACATATTTGTGCATTTCCTTCAATGCTCCCCCCTCTGAGCATTGTATTTTCACGCCTTGTTTTGGGGCACTGAGTTTAAACATGGGTATCAATTATTAGTATATCTAATAAAAGAAACATTAAATTATGGAGGGTGTTCCATTGCCTAATGATGGTGGCATGTGATGAATTAAAGATTATGATTAATCCAACTCTGGGCCTGAGGTCCACCAGAGATAAAAGCAATAAATAATATTACAAAGGCCTGTACTGTTTGAATTCTTTCTTCTCTCTCATTTCCTGAGGACAAACTTCCAGTGGCCTAATGACTGAGCCAGCAAGTGCAGATGGTTTGACAGGTTTTCGATGTACAGCTTAAATGCTATTCAATGTGGACATTCTTTGTGTCGGAGAGTCCACCCGTTAACCTTTATTTGTACCTGAGGCCAGCAGTGCCCTTGCTTCTATTTGTTGTGCTTTCCATGTCACCTCCCCTGTGCAGCTCTTTTTCTTCTGTCACTAAGAGGTAGTATGTGTCCTTACAATGATGCCATGGACAATATCTTGTATTTAAAAAAATATATTGAAGTTTATTCTCTGAGAAGTTCATACATGTATATAGCATCTCTCTCTATCTATCTAATCTATCATCTATATCTTTTTTCTTCTTTGCCTCTGTCTCTCTGTATCTCTTTCTCTGTGTCTCTTTCTCAGTCTCTCTGTCTCTGTCTCTGTCTCAGTCTCTGTCTCTCTCCTCATAACTGTTGCCCATAGATACACAAGTATGGACCACCCACTGGAAGATGATCAACCTATCAGGGACCACACCCTTAAAGAAAATCAAGTCTCTCTCCCCAGCAGCCATCACCTGTTAATAGCTCCTCAGCTAGGCTGAGAAGTTCAGATACGCATGTCCTGACTAGTTTGCACTTTGTACACATGCACTATGAATTCTCTCTAACATATTCCTTGGTTTTTGGTTCTATCACCTTCCCTCTTCCCCCTCCTATCCTCTTTCCCATTCCTTTAGGAGGCAGGCAGTAGTACATCATGTCTTAAGAACTAACTGTGTAGCAGAAGATGACCTTGAACTAGCTGCATGGCTAGTTCTCGAAGTCCTTATCCTTACTCTTCCACTCCCCAAATGCTGGGATTACAGGTGTGTACCATCACACCTACCTTAGACTCTTCACTTTCAAGACAATTTTCCAGGTACCATGGCAGCCCCTGCTACTCATCTGTGACTCTCCCCATGTCTGTGTATTGAGTTTTCTTCTTTGTATCATCAGTTACCATGTATCTGTCTCTCCTCACAAAGAATTTGGAACTTAGATATGCTATGTCCAAATATGTATTCTAATCACCTACATTTAAATATGGTAGATGCTTTATAAATGTTTAACAATGTGGTTATGAACACAGGGCATGGTGGCTGCTGAATACATGTGCTGGGTGAATGAACGGAGGACCCACGGTAATACTCAACAGTTCTTGGCATCTGTCCCACTGGAGGGCTGGGAATAGTTGACATCTTTAGTAGTCATGCTGGAACTGCTGGCTGGAAGACAAAATTATTTTTAGAATCCACCTTTTTTTCTCATAAAGCTGTAATTTAGCTTTGCTTTGATGTACTGTTTCTAATGTGTGACTTTGGGGACGTGGGAAATGTCCTCTGCTCAGATCTAGTGGTCCTGAGGTTGATGCTCTGTGTTTCATGTCTAATGCCAACTTGCTACTGATGTGTTTCCTTTTTTCTATCCCTGTAACTCGGTTACTTATATTACCTTAAAATTCCTTGACAAACAAAAAGGATAGTATAATACATGCTGCCAACTTTTACACTGATCACCTTATCTATACCTAGTCACTACAGGGAAACTCAAAGTCAAAATACCAGCATCAAATGAAAAACACAGCCTTTTCACAAACCTTAATATTTAAGGTATCGTAGTAAGATGTATGAGTTTGTTGGAAATGATACATAAAGGGCTCACTATACTTACTTTGAAGAGTTGCATCTGGTGTCAACACATTTTCATCTACAATTGTCATCGAAGATGTAGCTAGATATCCTATTTTTAAAACAAAATTTTGAAGTTGCTATGATTATTTATTGCTACAAATATATAAGTACTTATTGCCACAAAGACACTAAACTTAAAAAGATCATCCTTTGAAGGGATCCAAGCCAACATGTAGTCTAATGACTTCATTTTATATATGGAAAGAAAAACATCACACAAGAGTATATGCTTACAGTTATAGAACAAATATTCACATCAGCCTTTGTTATTAGCACAGTTCTGTTAAATTCAGATATGTTATAGTCAATCTTTGAAGCATATATTGATTCAGTAACTACTTTGTACCAAACACTATTTGAGGTCCAAATAAGTGAAATCAAGGTTTCTGTCTTCATGAAGTTTACCTTACAGTGAATTTTCACAAGAATAAATCATTTATACACACTAACTATGGTTTCATACTTATTTTGATTCTTAACTTACAATAAATTTTCATAAGAATATATTTCCACATACTATGGTATCATTATTCATTTCAATTCTTAGCTTACAATGGATTTTTATAGGAATATATTTTCACATACTAACTATGGTTTCATATTTTTTCCATCCTTAGCTTACAAAATCATCTTCAGTTTTACACCATACCATTTCTCTTCCTTTTTGTCTCCTCTGCCACAAAAGAAAGTGTGCCTCATATTCACTTAAAAATCGAATGCTTCTCTAGAGAGGAGGCTAGACAGATGAAGAAGGAAAAATACCCAACCACACTCTATTGAAACCATGTCTGCATCTCCTTGAGAGACGAACTTTTAATATATGTTTGTTGTGTATATTTCTCCTTTGTTCCCAAACACACCTAAGGTGCTTACATAAATATGCAGCAGGAGAAATAAGACAGCGAATAACAGGGGAAATAAGGACAGAAGAAGCTGAGCTCTACTGAAACCGGAATAGGGACAAGGCACAAAATGGATTACTTAGTATTTTGTTCTCTGAGCAGATAGAGTCCCACATTTGGCCTAAATTTTCTAGGACAAATGTTAGAAAATAAACAATGTATGTTATTTGGTTGATGTGTACTATAAGATAAACTAAGTCAATTTTATAAATTATTCTTTTTATCATAATTGACAAGAAAGATTTCCCAAGTTTTTGTAAGATGAGTGCTGTGTGAGTTGTACAATGTCCTTAACCACATCCTTGCCAGTGTCATAGCAGTATTTCCTCATGCTCATGAGAGTAGAGAACAGTGTCCCAGAAGAGGGCATCTGATCCCATAGCAGACAGTTGTGAACCACCATGTGGTTGCTGGGACTTGAACTCAGGACCTCTGGAAGAGCAGCCAATGCTCTTAACCACTGAGCTATCTTTCCAGCCCCCGCCTCAATTTTTTTAGAAATAAATTTTAACCACTGAGCCATCTCTCAAGTCCTAGAAAACTTTTCAATTAGAGAACATGAATGATGAAACTTTTTGGAAAATGTGTACAATAAATAAATGGTGCATGGTTTGTACATCTATAAGTGGTTCACATGTAGAGATATCTACAGTAAGCATTTCTGCAATGTGGCCAGCTAGTGAAGTCCAAAGAGATGCGATATCATGTATCACAGCATACAAACTGTCAACTATAGGAGATCTCTTAGATGATTTATGCTACTTGGAAACTTGAATAGGCAGCAACATCATAAAGGGAAGACCTAGTGCTAGGGAGGACCTCAGGTCAGTCATGTGTACTGACTTATGCTAATGTTTCTGAACTCATTCAGAGTCTGGGCCACTCAAACATCTATTCACAGGCAAAACGATGGCATTTGTTAAGGACTTAGAACACATGAGCCCCAGGAAACAAAAGGATTGGTGTAACCTGGCCCCTATCTCCAGGGCACACAAGGTAGTTTCAAGTTTATTGGTCTTCTGCTGGGTTTTTGTTTTCATTCTTGACCTGTACAATTTTGCATAGGTTATTGAAAAAATGACTTATTTACTATATAAGCCATTATTAATCACATGGAAGTAGAGTTGAATCTGTTTGGGAAAATGACTCATTTATAAATAACTTCAATTTATTCTCCTGCCTACTTGTTTACACCAAGGCTCAGGATTAAGATCTGTGCCCGTTCTAGGACTACATCCTAACAGTCCTAGTCAACCCACTGCAAGGACTCCGCTCAGCAATTATTTGAGAGCTTGTGGGTGGCACTGACATTGAAATTTGGACTATTACTCATCTGCAGCCTACATTCATGGAGGAGACATGAATAATTGGGGCAGACATGGATGATTTCAATAATTAACTGAGGAATCCAAATATGGCAACACATAAATTTATGTTCTCAGAAACGTCATGGGATAATTGGACCAGGGAAGAAAAGGTGGAAACTTCCCCCACCCCGAGTGGTTTAGTAATCTTGTGGCACCTGCCTGTCCCAGGGATGGACGCTTCCTACTCCTCAGGAGTGCTTTGTTTTTTCTGTATGTGTAGCAGATCGTCCAGAGACCATCACAAGGCATCTCCCCAATGTCAACAGCAACAGGAGAGGACAGCTCAAACCCAGGCTACTGGTGATATCAACATTGTCTCTTCCTCAAGGCTTTGAGTTTCAATTGGTTTATAAAAGTCATTTCGTCCTAAAACCTAACCTGGAGATTTTGTAACTGTAAAAGATGGTGTCTGGTAACAGGACCACTGCATTCATGAACCTTCAACAGTTGTGATTGGCTGCACAGGACCAAGGCACTCAGCATCTGTGCATGGAGGGAGAAAGGGTTCATAGGCCTTTTCTTCTAGCTGAGTTGACAATTGATAGCTTATTGAGAATGGAAAGTCAGTTTTCTTGGTAGGTTGACCAGGTTTCAGTGTGTGGCCAGACACCTATATGTATACAAACTGGAATCACGTGGCTAATTAAAAAAAAAAAAAGGACACAGAGGAGTTTGGAAGGGTCAGGGAGGGTGAGAAGTAGTTCTTGAGGAAGTTAGGGGAGGAGTAAAGGATGAATATGGTTCAAATTCATTGTATGTATGTATATATGTATGAAATTATTAAAATTTAAAAATTTTATGGTCTTAAAAATCAATCATGCCTGACTGTCTCTTGATAAACAAAGAATTATTTATTTATTTATTTTATATCTCAATATCAGCCCCAAAGGAATTTTCTTTTCATTTCTCTAAACATTCACGTCAGCTCTATTTCTCAGCATTCGAACGGGGCACTTGACTGCGGTCTTTTCTGGTTCAAGGCTAAGACTGCCTCAGTACAAACCTCTTGATTCTCAGTGATTGATTTTATATTATGACACACCCTATAGGCAAAAAGTATGACAACCCAAATGATTGCTATGTTTCCTGGCTGTTTATTTTTCCTGTAATGTGAAGACTTACTGTTATTAAATTCTGCAAGTGTTCAGATATACATCATCCTGATTGCTGTTTCCAGGAAAAACAAAACAAAACAAGCAGCCACTTCATCGAATTTGTTTTGCTTATGCTAGTTCAGAACCTTCCATGAGGTTAGATGAGGTTTATAGCCTTCCAGTTCACTTCATTTTAACTCTTTAAATATGTCTCACTAAAAAGGAACAATGTTTCTGTAGATTATTCCTGTGGTCTGGGTTGAAAAGAAGAAACAGAAATATGTTCTATAAGACTTAATGCTAGTATCATTTGGCTTTAGGTCAACTGCTGCTTAGCCTACTTCCTTGTTCATGTTCCTAGGGACTGACCACCTGCCTGCTGGAGAAAGGGAAGATGGCTAATATGTCAGAAGCTCCATAGTTCGGTAGCTTTTTGAAAATTCTGAAATATACCTCCTGCCCAAGTGTCTGTGAGGTGACAGAGGCCATTTTACCCTTTATATCTTGAGTTGCCTAAATCAGATTAGATATAGCCTATTAAAGGAAGCCCCTTCTTACTTGCTCCTCCTCTCTTCTCCCTTAACTCATGTTCCCCAAAGGAGAGACCTAAGCCAGGAACAAAGATTGGGAAGATGCTGAAGGCAGATCAGGACATGACAGAGCTGTTTCCTTGACTTTGCCTCACACAGACAAAAAACACAAAGCCAGTACATATCCACCCTTGCAGCTGAGGCAGACCCACACTTGCAGTAGGGAGAGAAGAGAAATTCTGGACTAAATTAACTTTCTCAAGTTTTGACACTACATTTGACAAGACTTTTAAATTATTGACACAAGTCTGTTCTAGTGGCTAAAAAGGACCAGACGACATTTATTATATAAAAACCAGCCCCCAAAAGCCAAGTAATTTGTCTGAAATTTCTTCCAAAGGACAAGAAACTACTCAACAGATCAACAGAGCTCATTTGAACAGAAAATGATGGAGAATGAATAATATATATATATATATGAATTTATATATATATAAATTTTGCTATCCAGTCCAGCTTTTATAATCAACCAAGTACAAGAATAAAAGTGATTGGCAAGTTCAGTTAGAACAATGTGCTTTGTCAAGCTCACTTATCTAAAACTTTCCTTATATTCCTGTGATACTGGCTGAAAATTAAATTATTTTTTATATTACAGTGTTTTCATTTGGCCTTCTCCTTCATCCATAGAGCATCTACTGGGTGAACTTGAACTAATCTGCTTTATTTCCTGCACAAGGGGATTTACTCTCTCTCAGCTCCCCAGCAGCACAGAGCCACTAAGTGCAGTAGGGAGATGGTAGACCTGTACTTAAGAGTGTCTGGGCCGGGGCTCAGCCAGAGCCTGATGAATATAGAGGCAGATGCTTGCAGCCAAGCAGAGGACTGAGCAGGAGCTCCCCAATGGAGAAGTTAGGGTAAGTACTGAAGGAGCTGAAGGGGTTTGCAACCCCATAGGAAGAACAACAATATCAACCAACCAGACCCCCCCCCCCAGAGCTCCCAGAGACAAAACCACCAACCAAAGAGTACACATGGAAGGACCCATGGCTCCAGATGAATATATAGCAGAGGATGGCCTTGTCGGGCATCAGTGGGAGGAGATGCCTTTGGTCCTGTGAAGGCTCGATGCCCCAGTGTAAGGGAATGCCCGGATGGGGAGGTGGGAGTGGGTGGGTGGGGGAGCACTCTCATAGAAGCAGGGGGAGGAGGATGGGATAGGGGGTTTCTGGAAGGGAAACCTGGAAAGGGGATAACATTTGAAATGTAAATAAATAAAATATCCAATAAAAAAAGAGTATCTGGGACATATAAACACATTCAAATGAGCCTTACCCATCCCAGTGGTCGGCATGAGCTGGAAACTGACTTTCAGACAATGTAAAGACATGTATGGAGATGTCCTAAAATCATCACAAGACTCATTACAAGAGAGGTTACTTGTCTAACAGATGTTAAATAAAGGGTTAAGGGGACCATATACCACTACATTATTGGTCTGTAAAGGGTTTAAAACCAACTCAATGAAGACTACAGCTGAGGCAGAGTTCTCCACATATGTTGTATAGTTGTAGACATGATAAGTGTTAATAATCATAAAAGTTGGTCACCTGGAGCTGGCAAGATTATTCAACAGGTAAAAGTAAGTGCCCACCATGCAGCCCAGGTGACCTGAGCTCAATACCTGGGACACAGAGCAAAAGAAAAGAATCAACTTCAAAAACCTATCCTGCCCTCTGAGACACCTTGTTGGTCCAGAATTTTACAGAATTAAAAGAGAGCATTGGTTTTCTTTCTTTCTTTGTTTCTTTCTTTTTTATTTGGTATGGATGTTGTAGAGTCATACCTACAGCAAGAATTGTATTAAGATGTCTGTAGGAAGAGGCAAAGACTGAAAGGGAGCTCTTTCCTCTGATATGTCGTCAACAAAAAAAATATGAGTTCCAGCTCCTGAGAATACATTTCTCAGGGACAACGGGTCTACAGAAGAGAAAGATTAATGGAAGATTTCTGTATGGCCTTCCTACAGCAGCCAGCTTGGGTTTATTTACCATAAAAGATATTGGTTCAGCCAAAGTCTGAACTGACAGAAGCAGTAGGCCTCAAAATCTGACTGTCTAAGCTCTGCTCTGGCTCTTCAACCTTGTGCATGACTTTGCTTTTGCTACTTAACTTTTTTGTGTCTCAGTATTCTTTCCTGAAAAGTGGGGGTAATACTATTTCAAGTTTGTGCTACTGGAAGGTGAAATGAAGCAATGCATTTATAGTTCAGAATAATCCCAGACACACGGGAAGAACTCAACTAATATCAGTGCCACTGTTCAGCTATCTGACACAGCCATGGCAATGGGAAAAATGGTTAGATAATTGCTAGGAGAAACCTGTAAGACACTTGTGTGACAGTTGTCTAAAAGCTTTTACTCATCCCCATATTTAGTCAGACAATCCTGGTGCGTCTTTTGTCATGGGACTCTCCATCTCTACAAATGCCTTGCTGAGACTGTCATTTAGGTCACTTTAAATCAGCATCACCAGGTTGGTCTTTGGTATGCCTGTTCTTGCAGCTAACATTTGCTACACACATATCTTCCTCTTTGTTTCCCTCACACACTATGAAGCCACATTAACTGCTGGCATCCAGCAGTCTAAATCTACAGCCCATTGGTTTACCTCATCTCCTGCTTCTCTTCTCCTCTACATGTTAAATCTATTTACATCTGTGCTTAAGATGACAATTAAGTCTTTGGACCGGGTTAATTTCAATGTGTAGTTTTAAAATAAAGAACAAACTTTTCAATAATAAAGTTAAGCAATTTTTTTGAAAGATGATAATTTGAAGAGAAATTTTGCACCTTCCTTTTCATTGAGCCTATCCTTCCCTCCAGACTCTGTGGGCAGACTTCCTCAACTCCATCTGCATGCTTAGCATGGTAGTCTGAGTATTTCTGACCTACTGGTTTGGAGTGGTGGCATTGATAGTGCTGGAGGGATGAAATCCATA
Organism: Uromys caudimaculatus; assembly: GCA_028551405.1. Classification (NCBI taxonomy): domain Eukaryota; kingdom Metazoa; phylum Chordata; class Mammalia; order Rodentia; family Muridae; genus Uromys; species Uromys caudimaculatus. The sequence continues at coordinate 36,617,615 of CM052713.1, forward strand.
TGTCCATCAAGTATTCTACCTCTAAGCCAAGCCCTCTCTGCCTTATCCCTTTCCCATATCTATATATGTATGATGAGGGCAGAAACTCATGGAATTGCCATCACACATGAATCAACAACATCCTCTACCACCTTTCAACTCTCTCTGGAAATGCCTTGCTTTGGAACTCTGTCCTGACCTGCTGATGCTCCTTTATGATGCTTCCTTCTGATATTATCCAGTAATGTGCCTCCCAGGTCTGTTCTCCATCCACTTATGACATGTTTATTTGTAAGTCTCCAGCTTTGTAGCACTCCCTGAATACTTCATTCTTTGCTCTTTGCCTCCCATGCAGGATCATCCACTCTCTAAAGACCAGCTGTTGCCACAAGAGGGACAGGCTAAGGGCTGGAGTCAGAGCAGACCTGGTATTTTACTCAAAGTTTTCAGAGTAGGAAACTGGACTTCAAGGACCAGATAAGTTATTGGTGGGGGCATAACATCAAAATCAATGTCATTGGGTCAAAGGGTCAGGCATAGACATAAAAATAGGAGGCAGAGCCAGAGAGTCTATAGCCTAGTGGGCAGAGAGATGGGAATCAAGGAAAGACTCATGCTTATAACTTACAACTATAATCTTTGTGCAATAGAGGCACCTCTAGTTCCTTCATCACTGTAATATGGCACCTTAAAAATCCGCCAATATATTGTAAGCACTCTATATTGTTTGTCAATTGAATAAAGGTCTTGAGTGATTGCCATAGAGACTGCAGTTGGGAGTCAGCAATGTTAACTGGCTATCTTGGCATTGAAGGAGGCTTTCCTGGGTGACTCTTGTGGTTTATTTGAGCTACAGAGATCTTCTGGAAAGAAAGAGTATTGCATCTTTGACCACCTACATTTGTTTTTAAAATTGCCTTTCATTGAATACAAGAGTAAGACCTGTACGCTTGCAGGGAGACATGGGGTTTGTAATGCTTATTGAACTTCTTAGCTCCTTACATCTTAGAATTTAGAGTGAACCATAGCCTTCTGAAGCTGATTTCTGTGTCATGCTCTGTCTTGATTCCTTTCTTGAAAAGACCTTCAAAGGTAGCTCCTATGAGATTCTAACTCAATCATGAGTCTTTTGCAATGACTCTGTATGGTGCTAAGATTAAATGGGGATTTCTCTGTAGTAATCCAATGATTGGGCCAAGCAGAGAAGTTTAATTTAGGTATGTTTGATAGCTATTGATTTAACATGGTCTCTTTGGCATACAACAATCCGGCAGAAAATTGTTTCAAACATAATCTGTAGTGTCCATCTTGATGAGCTCTCAATCAAATTTTGTAAAGCAAAAGATATCCGTTCTAATTATACCTGAGTCTGATTCAGACTTGGCCCTGCTAACATTTTGAGTTAAACACTGCTTTGTGATGAGAACTGTGCCATCTTGTGTTATACAATAGTAAAGAGAAGCCTTCACCTCTGCTCATAGGATGCTGGTGGCACCTTCCCACCTCACTGGGCCAACACCAAATCTGTCTGGACACTACCAGATGCCCCCCATTGTGGGGAGAGCAAATTATTAAACTCTGATCTAAGGAAGTTCTCAGGCCCATGAAGTGGTACTTAAAGGAGGGCTTGGATTCTCCAGCATCTCAACTATATCACCTTACTTGATCACACACACATACACACACACACACACACACACACACACACACACACACACACACACACACACACTACATACAAATACATTTACTGTGACTTCTCTATTAAATTGGAAGCTGTACTTTTTCTGTTTTATATTTCTTCGCAAATATAAGAGTAGTGTTTGGTCAAATGTGACACTTAACATGTTGGCTAACTCCACCAACAATTCAACTAGAAGGAATTCTTGTCAGGATGTAAATGCCAAGAGAGTATTTTTTTTCTATTTTGTTTATTGCTGCTTTCCCAGCATCTAGAACACTTGTTGCTAGTAATTACTGCTGAATGAATTACTTTATTTTTAAAATACATTTTCAATTAAAATACAATTACATCCTTCTAAAAAAATAAAGCTGTTTACAGAAGACCCATCCCATTTCCTAAAATATTATTAGAGTGATTAGGTTTGACTCAATGCTTTCCTTGTCTGTATTTTCCAGTCTCCTTCCTTGCTTCTCTAATGTATGAGGTCGTCCCTTGACCAAGTTTACCTACTGATACTTTCTCAAGTGATCACAAACATAACTGCTCATGTCATTTTCTCTAAGAAAAATTTCAAGGTCTTCATCTAGTCAAATTAATATGGCACACACAAGACCCCCTCCTCTTTCTCTCATGTCTTCTCCCATGACCCAAAGGGGCCACTGATTACTCAAAGCATGGCACTTCCTGACATATCTGGGAATTTCCATTCTACAGGGTATGGCCTTTGCACTTTCATGCTTTGAATTATTATGGTCATATGTGCATGTCATCGCTTTCATGTAAGCTTCAAACTTTCTGAAGGCAGAATAAAAAATGCCATTATTTTTAACACCATGGAATTATTATATATACTATTATATATCTAGAGTATTAAAGGTATAAAATGACATGTCAAAGTGCAATATTCTATCTATTTGTTTATTAGCTGAGTTATTCAATGAATATTTATGATCACCTATACATACTAGCTAGTTATGTGTTAGAAGACAAAACAAGTATGATCTGGGATTTTTGAAAATTTATACTGGTTGAAAAAAAGTGTTATTGAATGCAGTAAGAACTAGATACAGAGTCAACAGACTGGCATATACAGTCTCTGTTACCTCTAGGTGTTGATCATGTTTATTCTCAGTGTCTCCGTGTCCTGTCTGGTCAAAGGGAAAGGGTATTTGCTTTCTCCACTCTGCATATATGTAAAGGAGGGCAAACAACACTTCATTTAATATAAACTTTCCAAATGATACAACATAGTGACTTATATTTGTCCACAATTCCTACTCTTCCCTTCAACAGATGGAGTCTCAGACTTCTCCCCTGAGAACAGACTTGTTTCTAATAAGTTGAATAAGACAGAGGTGACATGCCAGCACATGCAGGGAGAATATGACATTAAAAAGGTACGTTTTGTAGCCATTATTTCTTGAAGCATGCTGTCAAGGGGAAGCAAGCAGCTCTACTGGGAGCAGTTCTAGTGAGCGGCCCATGCAGTGAGCCTGAGGAGTCCTGTTTTGAACCCTGTTTGAGTTCCCATGTATGTCATTCTGCCCCAGCCATGCTTTCAGAGGACTGGAGCTTAGTGCAATGGACTCACCACACTAAAATTCCTAAGTTGCTCTTGGATTCCCAGCTCCTGAAATCATTTGAGATGTTTTATAATTTATTAAGTCTCAGAGTAATTTTTCACATAGCAATCTAAAAATAATATATAGGTTACAGCAGGGGTTTAAGATATTTATTTTTATTATTACTATTATTGAATCTGCTGATGTTTCCTGAGTGAACATGTCTCAGTCTATTGTAGTTTATTGGTGAAACAATGGCCACTGAAAATGGTAGCTTCAAAAGAAGGAGAAGGGTGAGGACAGGGAGGAAGGAGAGCAGGAGCAGTGGAAGAACAGCATTTTGAAAGACTAAGAACAAGAAAAAGTCCGCTGGATGTAAAGCTTCTGCTGGGTGAGTCGCAGGCGTTTCTCACCTGCCACCCGCTTCTCACTTTCTGCAAGGTGGCTGTATGTGACAGTGACTGTAGGCAAAATACAAAATGCTACCAGCTAAAGCCATTGTTCATTCCAGGAGCCTGCTTTTATTTTACTCCCTTCCAGCTCTCATTTCCAGACAAAATTGATGGTTTTAATTAAATATGAAATGAAAGTCATACTTCTGCTCTACATATACTTTAGTTTTTTAAACCAGAGAAGGTCACCATGGATCTCTGTAATATACAGTGGACACAGACATGAGATTATGATTTGTTTGTCTCAGTGCCTACCTCTGAGATGCCCTGCCATTTATGGCTTTACCATAGCAACACTGACCACCAGCTCCCACTGTTAATGACGCCGTGGATGGGAGGCTGAATTCACAGCACTCACTAGCCATCTTGGTGAATTAATTTGCGGCCAGACAAATTTAACATAAAATGCTCTAACTGTCTTAGGCTTACCCTATCCTGATTTGCAACTGTTTTATTTAACTCCCCAGTGAGAATACAGCTGAGGAGGATCGTCAACGTATTAACTATTTAATAATGAATACAGAATTTAAATTCCTCACTCAATATTTCCTGACCGCAATTTTCCCACAGCTTCGAGTGTTAACTCTTGAAAACTATGAGGACAATTACTTTATTTCAAATACCATAGCAAGGAAAGATATAAATGATACAAATCTGCTTGTTCTAAACACCCCATTAACTAAAGGATTAATACATCATGTAAATTAAAAGTAGTCTGAAAACATTCTTACGTGTAGGAGACACTTTGGCATCTGGAAACGGTTGTGTACCCAGGGTAGAACCTGTTGCATTGGGTAGATGTTTCGTTGGGGCAGTCACAGAATCTGAAAGTGGAAGGCAGATATTTACAGTGGATAAAATATTGTAAAAAAAAATACTGATTCAGCTCTCAAATATTTTAATTTTTCATTATCTAGCAAATCAGCATTGAAGACTTGCTATGGACCAGACAATGAAATCTACTAGTGAGTGGGAAAGGCATTAAAATGTTTATGCATTGGTATGTAAGCATTCGTGCCCGTAAATTGAAGCTAAGATGTATTGTTTTATTTATATTTTGCATTCATTTTATTTCTTTCAACCACCATTAGTGTGCTTTACAAATAGTTCTACTGAAGAAAAATTTTAAAAATCATTTTATGTTAAGTATATGGGAGTTTTGCCTGCATTCATATTTGTATAACATGTGCACCAGGAAGCCTCCAGAAACCAGATGGGGCATAGGATCTCCCGAGACTGGACTTGTAGTGGGTAAGTGTAATGTAAATGTAGATAGTTGTAGTCCACTATGTGGGTGCTGGGAATCAAATCCAGGTCCTCTGGATGAACAGCATATTCCAACCACAACCATCTCTCCTGCCCCTGAGGATTTCTTTTTAAATTAAGGGTATAAAGGATTTATTGACTTTAGAAAAATACAGATTAAATGTAATTAGTTAAATTTTGATTCTGGATAATTTTGTGACCTTTCTAGACACAATTTTACTGCTTAGGAAAATCATTAGATTAATAAGATGACCATACGATTCTTGCTCGCCAGCTAGACTTCAGCTAACCTCTTCAAATGACATCACAGTTTGGTGCCAAGCCACACTCCCAACTTTATGCCTTGGTGCTGATTAGCACATTTCCATCTCTCATGAACTGCACATTCTGTCCAAAAGGCAGGCATTTCAGTCCAAGCATAGGAGACTCATGAAGGCTTCTTAGTCATTGTGCTGCTTCCTGACATGTTCTCACTTTGAAGCTTCCTCCTACAAACCTTTAACAATTGTGGAGTTCTAGCAGACCTTTGTAATAGGCTTCTTTCCCTTAATGTCAGTGCCAGCAAGGATCTTGCTCCTGTTTCATGGCTCATGCCCCTCCAGGGAAACAATGGGCTTGTTCCTCACCGTATTTGAAGATGCTGACAAATGGAAATAATGTAGTGTATACAAAAGTGGCAGAAAGATCAACTTCCATGTCTGTCTGATTGCTCTTAGAAAATAACCATTATCTTCTAATACAGTGAGCTGAGAAGATGAAACATGGAGCCGCCAGAGAAAGGCCTACATGGTTGCTCTGTGGAATGCTTTTACAGAGCTTGCTGTAAGCCAACGCTTGCACTTAAATCCCACCTATGCCTATGCTTATGGATAAAGTATTTTTGGATAAAGTCATATTACTTTGCTTACATCCTGTCCGTTACAGCCTCTGTGCTGCAGTCTTTAGTTGATAATTATGACAGATAATATTATCGATAAAAAGTAAATCATTTACTGTCTCACCCTTTACAGATGAAGAGCTAATTCCTAGAATTAAATGTATTGATTATGTTCAGCCCCAGATTTCTACAGTGTAAGGCATTTATATTTCACCGATGGACATTTTTGTTTGGATCAGAATTCTTCTGCACATAATACACAAATATCTTTGGAAGTTGAGAGGGTCAGCCTCTTAGTTCATTTTGGGGATTTTTATTACATACTGATTTTTATTGCATACTGAGAAGAGTTATTTGCCCCATATTTAGATCCCACATAGATTTCTTTTTTAATTGATTTATTTTTTTCTTTTTTTATTATTATTATTCTTTAAATTTTTTATATAGTCCAGTCATTATCCCCCTCCTGGTTCGCCCTCATCCCATACCTCCTCCCCCATCTCCAAGAGGATATCCCTACACCCCACCCCAACCCCACCAGACCTCCCCACTCCCTGGGGCCTCAAGTCTCTCGAGGGTTAGGTGCATCTTCTCTCACTGAGGCCAGACTGGCAGTCTTCTGCTGTATATGTGTTGTGGGCCTCATATCAGCTGGTATATGCTGCCTGGTTGGTGGCTCAGTGTCTGAGAGATCTTGGGGGTCCAGTTATTTGAGACTGCTGGTCTTATTGGGTTGCCCTCCTCCTCAACTTCTTTCAGTTTTCCCCTAATTCCACCACAGGGGTCCCCAGCCTCTGTTCATTGGTTGGGTGTAAGTATTTGCATCTAACACTTTCAGCTGCTTGTTGAACTGAGGACATATCTGTCTGGTTTCAAACTGGACTGAAAAGTAGAGACACTCACTGCCTTGGTCAAAATAAAAGTCTTGGCTGTTAAAAAGACATGGTTCCAGCATAACAGGTAAAAGTGATTTTCCCAATGCTCAGATGTAGAATCAGCAGAGTTGTCTCACACACATTTCCTGTCATTGCATGGGCTGCAGTGTTGGAAGGGGTGGGCTTCTGGTCCTAAGCAACTCCATCCTTTCTGAATTCTCTACTGTCTGAAGTCACTCTGCTGTAGGCTTGGGAGCTCTCAGAAACCACTCAGGCACAGCAGCAGCCATGAGTCTGGCCCACAAGAAGAGCTGAGTCAGTTAGTTTTGAGCCTTTCTGTGAGCAAGTATCAGTGTACTAGACCTTATCTGCTCTACCTAAGAATTGAACTAAATCCTAGGGCATGTTGGATCCTTTCTTCCCAAAGTATAGCCTACAGACAAGTGGGAGAGGTTGCTCACAGGGTCTTGTTAGAAATACAGAACTCAGCTCCAGACTTACTGAATTAGAATCTACATTTTAGCAAGCTCCCCAGGTGATTTGTATGCATATTAATTCTTAATTTCTATTTTTAAGAACCCTGGGAGCAGTCACAAATATGAAGCTTGCCTCACTGCAGGAAATCATGAAGCGAGAAGTATTTGTCTAGAATCTTCCATTTTAATACTTAGTGTTCCCCTATTCTCAGCTATAGGGATATACTTTTGGCTTTCTCCATATCCTAAAATAATACATAAGCAGAATTATGCATCAAAAACATATACAGCACAGGTACAGAGGTGCGCGCGCACATGCGCGCGTGTGCGCATACACACACACACACACACACACACACACACACACACACACAGTTCAATGGTCAACCTTCAGCTCTATCACAGAAGGCTTGACCTCAACAGTTATAACTGGTATTGAACCCTAATCAACTTTAATGGCAGCTACAATATTTACAAGACCAAAGAGATTTTATAATCAACTTTTGATTAAAAGCAAACAAAATATCCTCCTCCTTCTCAAAGAAGCAAACAATCTAGGGATCCTCCAAGAAGAGGAGCACCTCAGAGGAATATTACCCCTCAGCCTTAGATATTATGCTCTTTGTCCTAAACCAAAGGACAAAATCTCCTAGACAAGAAGAAAACATTCCCCATTTCCCCACTAAGTTTCTTTTCTTTTCCAGAAACATCTCTCAGTTTCTCTCTTCTGGCCCTCAGAGGGTAGGTTTTTCTTCTGTTTTCATTTCAGTATCTTGTCAGGGATAACAGCTTGTGGTGGTGGTTTTAATGAGAATTGTCCCGCAGGGGCTCATGTATTTGAACACCTGGTCCCCCATTGAAGGGTCCTATTAGGGTAAGGTTCTCAGAACTCTTGGGAGGTGGAGCCTTGCTGCAGAAGCCCCTCACTTTGAGGAGAGGTTGAGAGTTCACCTCACCTCACTCTACTTACTATGCTTTCTGGTTCTCCCTGCCCTTCCCATTCTCTCTGCTTTCTGTGTGTAGCCTTGGTGTGATCAGTCAGCATCCTGTTCCTGCCAAAATGCCACGCCTTGCCCACCACTGATGGTCTCTACCCGTCTAAAACTCTTCTTTTCCTAAGATGCTTTTGGTCATGGCATTTTATCATAGCAATAACAAAGTAACTGATATATTTGGCAAAGCAATAATTTATGTGACGGGCTTCAGAGATGTACTCAAGAGTTCAGAAATCATACAGTAGGACTACCCCAGAAAGCATGTCTGCCAGCAGTGGTTAGGAACCTGGACCATATAATGAAACATGATTCAAGAATGCCTTTGCTGTACAGAGCCTTGATTGTGTCTTCAGACTCATTCACAGTGATTTGTGTCTGATGAGATCATAAAGGTAGCTATAGTTTTGGGAAACTCCAAGATTTATTGTCATTACTATCTCATTGTAAAGGCTAAAAGTTCATTTGGTGATTCAAATTAACCTCCTGACTCTGAGTCTAAATTTATACAAGAAGAAGGGCTTCTATAAAAATTATGAATTATAGTGAGTTTAGCGTATGAAAAATCAGTGTTCTGTTTTACCTTAAAGGTTTTCATTATTTTCTGATATTAAAACCAAGCATAGGTTTAATATCAGAATATACTGGTTAGGGGGGTACAATGGGAATAATATTCTGTTTAGGAACTGAAGGTTTTAGAGGGTATTTTTTAGTCATGGCTTTAGATCCTGCCAAAGTTCTTGGCAAATTTATACGCACATGGTAAATTTCATATTGTTCCAACACTGCAGGCCTCTTTATGTGTTGTCTTCTAAGGAAGAGCTGTGATTATTTTGGGGGGAGCTAGGTAAAGTTGAGTAAGGTTCTTTTCACATAAACTCATCATGACTTCTGAAGGAGTACCTCAGAATTCACAGTGATTCTTTTTCATGTTTAAATCTATGCACATAGCTAGAGTCGCAGAAGATACTGGCTTTGACTCAGCATGGAATGGAGCCTGCTTCTGAGTAGTGGGAAAGGATCTGTGTTAAGACGTGTAGTCCTTCAGCTAAAGATCCAGTAACCAACCATTGTATCTGTAAGGACGCTGTCAGGGCACTATGCAAACTGTCCTGTATAAAAGGCTTCCTGTATAAATTAGTATGGTTTTATGAGTATGTTATAGACAACATTTATGTAGATAGGATAACAGTTAAAGAGGTTAATAGAGCTCTAATAGTGATTTACAAGTCCATTTGGTTTTGCCCAAGTACTACTGAGTACGTACATTCGATGGCCACCCTGACGGGCTTTCTGAAATAGGCATAGCTGTTGTCACTGCATTTGCTGAGACACTTGTCAAATTTTATATAGTAAAGTCTCGAGTATTTTATGTGCTTCAGGGTAATAAATCTTCTGGTTATTCAAATTTTGTAATAACTGGAGTGGCTGAATATATCAATTTTTCTAGTCATAAAAGTCTCTATGTAGATAAATACCATGCTTCAAACCAGGGTAATGGAGTTATTATGGCATACAAGTGTTGTCCATATCTAAATAGTGAAATTATTCATGCTGTGATTACTTAAATATTCTCATTTATTTATTTGAGTGTTTGTTTGTTTATGTGTGTGTGCCTGAGTGCATATGTCATAGCACACACGTGAGGATCAGAGGACAACTTTCCAGAGTCTGTTCACTTCTTCTACCATGTGGAGTCTGAGGATGGGATTCCACTGTTAGTCTTGCCAGCAAGTGCCTTTACTCATTAACCAGTCCTAAACATTTTTATGACTTAGGAAATCTAAACTTAAGTTTCAATTAACCCCAGTTACACTGAATCTAATAGAAGAGAAAGTGGGGAAAACTCTCGAACACCTGGGTACGGGGGAAAAGTTCCTGAACAGAACACCAGGGGATTATACTCTAAGATCAAGAATAGACAAATGGGACCTCATGAAACTGCAAAGCTTCTGTAAGGCAAAGGACACTGTCAATAGGACAAAACAGCAACCAACAGATTGGGAAAAGATCTTAATCAATTCTATGTCCAATAGAGGGCTAATATCCAATATATACAAAGAACTCAAGAAGTTAGACTCCAAAAAACCAAATAACTCCATCAAAAAATGGGGAACAGAGCTAAACAGAGAATTCTCAACTGAGGAAATTCGCAGGGCTGAGAAGCACCTAAAGAAATGCTCAACATCCCTAGTCATCAGGGA
>CM052713.1:36628481-36650349 GCA_028551405.1 Uromys caudimaculatus
GGAATGTCAAGGTGGGAATATGGGGATGGGTGGGCAGGTGGGTTGGAGGTGGAATTTCCCCATAGAGGCAGGGAGGGGGAGGGGATAGGGGGCTTCCAAAGAGGAGACCCAGAAAAGGGGAAACATTGGAAATGTAAATAAAGTATCAAAAAAATTTCAATTAACCATAAATGTTATTAATTTTTATTGCATGATAAATGTACCAGAATGCTAGTTTATTAAATGATATGATTAGGCTGGCTCTGGTGCCTCATGGCTCTAACTCTAGGACTTGGAAGGTTGAAGCAAGCAAACTGACAGAAATTAGAGACTACCTTATGCTAGATACTGAGTTCCAGGCTAGTGTAGGCAAAAAACTGAAAAAACTGTCTGGAAAAAAATACGAAATGAAAATAAAAATGAATTACGATAACAATAAGGAAATCATTGCTAGAAAAAGGAATCATATGTTTTTTATTTGAAGAAATTATTTTTAGGTTCTACATGCAAATTGTTTAGTATTTTGAAATTTAGTAATTTGGGGTAATATGGAGAGCTTTCTGGTAGTATAGTGGTGTGGAAACACAAAAATTCTATCCTTTCCAAATTAGCCATTTTCTGAGTTGATGGTATTCTTGGCTAACCTTTACTGACTTTATTCAACAGGCAACTCACCCAAGGAAAACGAGATGGGTTGTGATGAAGCATTCTGTATTTTATTTCCGGGGCCTGGAAACAGGGCCATACACCAAACTGTCATATTGTTTGATTGGGATGGTCTATTGTTCATCCTTGTTAAAACTGACTTCAGTTCCCGAAATCCACTATTGCCATTTTTCTCTTCATTTGTAATGTGTATTCCTGCAAGACAAATGATATGTGAATAGTCACTGACATTTTCTGGATCAGCCAGACAATGATGTCAAGACACTGCAAAATAAAATATGCTTTTACTTTGCCTTAGAATGAGGATCTCCCTTTGTTGCTCACACTGGCCTTTAACTCATGGCTCAAGTCATCCTCCCACCCCATCCTGGTAGAGAGCCCACAGACTTATACTGCAATACACAATTGATTTATAGTAATGGAGACTTTCAAGCAGTTAGCCTTTAGCTTCTGAGAAGCTAGGCCCACTTCCAACAAAGCTGGAATTAACCTGAGCCAATTGCTCTAGCTCGTAGGTGGCATTGATCTATAATCAGGCTGTAATACACATTGATCCATAATCAGGCTATAATATACATACATTGTATATTTTTCTTATGACTATGGATACAAGGGCTTAGGGGAAATTATTCCAACTCATTAGTGCCATTTAGTAATGGTGAGATTGGTGATTTGTACTTGAGTTGGTTTGAGCTCACATCCTGGATATGAGCTTCCTACTTTCATGCTGGTCTGTGTCTATTGGTTTCCTAATTTGAGGAAGTGCATGCGGACATGGTCCTTGTAGAGTGAATGCAGAGTGTGTTGTGTGGATTGGCCCTCCTCCTCCTCACCCTAATGTAATAGATGATGTGTATTCTAATTCTGTTATCATATGCTTTTCCTGAAATAAGCTGTATATTAATAAGCATTTTCAGTTTGGGTCCCATGAGTCTTCTCTAGAATCTTATAACAACCACTGTTAGGATAACTTCCAAATTGTCCCCTCAGGACAGATCACTCTGAACTCTCAGAGTCTTTACAGTAAAGCTCCCCCCCTCTTTCTTTGAGACTGGGTCTGGTGTATCTCTGACTGGCCTCAAACTCATTATGTAGCCTAGTATGACCTTGAACTCTCAATTCCCCCTTCCTCTACCTCCAAAATGCTAGGATTGTAGGCCTATGCCAACATGCCTGGCTCACATGAAAGGCTTTGGCTGCTAATTTCGAAGTAACTATTTGGAAAAGTATTAGCTACATGCAGTTGTATGCTTGTGGAATTCTGATCACACCATCTGGCTTATTTGAGAAAGTAATAAGTGTATCCTATCTGGGTGCTTTATTTATACAGCGTTTACTTAACAGGAAAATACACTTACCATAACTTTCAACACATAATCTTAGGAGTGTGTTGTGTTATCGTTGGAGTAAACTGCTTTTAAAGTGAACTTTTTACCCAGGAAATAATTCATCAAGGGGATCAATAAAATCACCCTACAGCAGAAGCTGTTAATTTTTAAAATTAAAAGAAATAATTGAGCAAGAGCTTTGTAACTCAGTTATTGTTCATTGTGTTAAAAGAATGGGTCAGTGGAAGGCCTGCTGTCCACAGATGCTGGATAGAATACTGCTATGGTTAGCATCTATTAGAAATACTATGCAAATACTATGTGAAGTCGTCTCAGTGTGTATTCCTTCCCCAGGGACTTAATCCTTTCCAGTGAGCTTGTGCTTTGTAAAGGAACTAACTCCTTTATATCCATCCCTACTACCACACCCCTAGGTCCTGCCCCAGATATTTGCAAGAAACTGGAAATTATTACCACTTGATTGCAGTGGTACCAAGAAAATTGAAGATGATATATTAAAACAATAAAGAAACATCAGAGCAAATAGAGAAGCTACAAAGGCCGAGATATTATTACTAATTATATGTTTATTGGGTTTTGTACTCATACAGGATATTTGCTTTTACTGACGGAAAATAAATAAAATGTGTCTTGTCTGAAGAAATCAACTTTTATTCTGAAAGTCCTCTTTTATTCTGAAAATGTTGCCTTCTACTCCCTTGGAGGAACAAGATGATGTATCAGAAAGTGACACCTAGTAGGTAAGATGATGTTTTCCTTGGGAGAACAATTACTTTTAAATGCCAAGATCAACCTGGGCGCCGAGGCTTCCTAGTCCTTGGTGATGGCAAACCCATTCTCGTGGCTTTGTTTCCTTACCTTCTTCATTGCCTTGAAGAAATCTTCCATCTAGTAACCAGGTGATATTTGCTTTGGGGAACACACTCTTCAGTAGGCAGGTAAATACTCTCTACAATAGATAGAAAAGGAATTATTTGCAAATTCGGAAGAAATACATGCTCCCTATGTCTCCATTTACATAAGACAAATTAGCAAGGAATGATTTTGCTTACCTGTGCACAGGACACATAAGGGCTATTGCTTTTAGGGGCCTTAGCAAATTGTTGGATAGAATCCTAGGTCAATTTTGGAATATAAGTCTATTCTAATGTTATATGAGGTTTATGGATTCTGAAAAATGGAACTGGGACTAAGTTAGTACTAAATGCAAATCAAAATACAGAAGAAAGGGTTACAGCAGGCACAGAGCAGAAAGAAATGTTGCCAGACTACCGGTAAAATGGGATTGCACTATTATTTTTGTTTCTAAAATAGTATAAAATACCATCTATAATAATGGTCATATAAATGATGTTAACTAAATGTATCATTATGGAGTTTAAAAGTCTTCACAATCTTTTTTTTCCTTTGGTCTCAATTCTCTAGGGTATAGCATGCATGCTTTCCATTTATAGGTGACAAATAGCAAAAATCAAGGTATCATGTGGATAAAGGAATTAGGATTAATTAATGCTCCTTTAGCCCAACAGATTTCTTGGTAAAACATTTTGGTTTGAAATAAGCAACATGTGAAAAGATGAATAGCATCGTGGTTTGTATGAGAATGGCCCCCACAGTTATACATTTGAATGTTTGGTTCCCAGTTGGTGGACTGTTTAGGAAGGATTACAGGGTGTGGTCTTATTGGATGAGGTGTGTCACTGGGGGTGGGCTTGAGGTTTCAAAAGTCCACAGCAGGCTCAGTCTTGTTCTCTCTGCTACTGCCTATGGGTAAGATTTAACCTCTCAGCTACCGCTCCGGTGTCATGTCTGATTGCCTTCTGCTATGCTTTCTATCATGATGGTCATGGGCTCCTCCTCTGAAACTGTGAACAAGCCCCCTGCTTTCTTTCATAAGTTTCCTTGGTGATGGTATTTGTTCACAGCAAAAGAAAAGTAATTAAAACAGGTAGCTATGTTATTAAAGCAGAGAAATAGATGTAGGACTAGTTAGATCTCATTTTCAACACTTTTTATTCTTTGGAATATGCAGATTTTACTGCATATGTGGTGAACATCCCCAATAATGTTTGCTAGTTCTCATGATTTTGTCTTATGCTCTATAAAATTATAATCCCATTTCTAATTATCTATTTTCTTACTACCAATGTGTAAAATTTGCATATGCCTGGTCCTGTTCTTTGTACCTAAATGTTTCCCACAATTGTTAATCTGATAATAGTTGACTAGTAAAGAACAGTGAACTGTCTGTAATGCTGCTGTGTCAATCTACCAATTAATTACTCTCATTATAAGTCAAATCTTTAAAGCTGTGAATCCAAACTCAAGGGTACCAGGAAACATCTTTCTGGGAGAATCCTCCTCATGTACAGTTTCCTGCCCCTCAGTACATTGCAGTTAGCTAGGAAAAAAAGACTTTCAAAGGTTTGACTATTGTACCTAGGATAGCAGTGGTCAAATATTGTAGCTCTCAGTAGTTCTGAGTTTTAAAGATATTTGCTTTTGTTTTTCAGACAGTGTGGATACATATATGTGACTGGGTTGCAGAATTGAGGAAATTATGGGCTGGGACGTAGCTCTTTGGTAGAGTGCTTGCATAGTATGCACACTGCCCTTGGTTTGATCTCCAGCTTCTGTTTTAAGTGCTACATATTTTCTCTTTTCTTAAAAATTAAAATTAAAACTAGGTCCCCTAGATTATATACTTGTAGTAAGAAAAAAAATCAGTTTATTTAATCTAACAAGACACCAAAAATTGATTTTTATGCTCTGTTGGTCCACAATGGAGTAGAGAGATTTAAGAAATGAAATGGTAACAACAAAGTGGTTACATTTTGTGTTACATCCAATGCCCCCGACCTTCTCATGACTCATGTCTTCTACCATCGGCCAAACGCCCAAGGATAGAGAGGTAGGAACACTATCATTAAGAGACAGTTTTACTGAGAACATTGATTTGCTGAAGAAGTTTCCGCCAACTCCCAAAAGTAGTTGAATCTATTGACACTTGAAATGATTCAGATTTTAAATATTTGTTTGTTTTTTCCCCTGTGATAAAACACTGAACAAAACCCAACTTTGTGGAGGAATAGGTTTAAATCATTTTATAGGTTGCAGTCCATCTTAGAGAGTAGTCAGGGCAGGAGCTCAAGACAGGAACTATTCCCAGATGCTGTCTTCCAATATTTGATTTAAGAATATGGGTCTTATTCTAAAATTCCTCTCATCTCTAAAACTGAAATGTAGGAGGGCATAAGAGCTCAATCTTCGATGAAGTGCTTCAGGGGATATCAAGCACAAATGGTCTTACTGGGGAAGTGGTGTCGTCTTCATGAAGGACCTTATAAAAATAATTGGTTAATGCTTACCCCTTTATAGCTTACAAATTAATGAGACTCAGATTATGGTTTATTTATTTGACTTTGGTAATTACTGGTGGGTTACCCTTAATCTAGTTTTGTAATGGCTGGATGAACTGACTACTTTCCTAGCTGTGGACCCAAAATACTGGCTGTTTGATTCTTTCTGGGTTATTTTTCCTTCAGTAGTCTGGTGTCCTGGGGAGAAGGGGTGGGGGCTGGGGGCATTTCACCTGGGTATGTGTTGCTGGTCCATCAGGTCTAATGGACACATCCTATTCTCCCCATTTTCTCCTCCTCTGTGCTACCCCCTCTCCTTCCTTCCTTCCTTTTTCTTCTTCTTCTTCTTCTTCTTCTTCTTCTTCTTCTTCTTCTTCTTCTTCTTCTTCTTCTTCTTCTTCTTCTTCTTCTTCTTCTTCTTTCTCCTCCTCCTCTTCCTCTTCTTCCTCTTCCTCTTCTTCCTCTTTTTCCTCTTCCTCTTCTTGCAACCTCCTACGTGTAACCCCCAGCCCAGTAACTCACATTCTTCTCCTCTCTATTCTCCCCAATAATTGACTATATTCACCATTATTTAAACAATGAATAGTTTTAGATTAGGGAGCAACGTTTACATAGCATTACTTGGTGTATGTGAGGATCTGTTCATTGGGGCAACTAGATCTTGGGGGCTAGTAATTAGCATTTGAATACATAGCACAAGACCAACCCCAACAAGACCTGGCTTAAATGAGCAGAAAGAGAAATGTTAATTAAATCGGAAAGAAAAATGGAGTAAAAACCTATAGTAGTAAACATGCACACAAAGATTATTTTTGTGGTCAGGAAAGGTATGGACCTAGGTTGTATGGGCATGTCTGTTAGAAAGTGACAAGCAATCCAAACCTGGGTAGCTAAGATGGGAATCTTTAGTCAAGAGGAACAAATACAAATTGAAAATGTGGTCCTGGAATCTGGGAAATTCTAGTAGATGACTGTACGTGTGATTGTTTATTTTGTAGCTAGGCATACCATTCAAAAGAACCTGGCCCCACCTCCTCCATGTTGTATTTAACCATATCTCTGTGATCTAGTACAAGAAAACACCTCTAGGCAGCTCTGATTAATCATTCAAAGGGTGTTTGTCTAAAAGAGCACAGAATAGCAGTGAGCCAAAATCTCCCCGATTACTCTCCTCATCTTCAAGACTGATGATTCCAAGACTCAAGGTCTACAAGAACATGATGGCCTCATAACTGTATACAGAGCTCACAGAATGCTAACAACTCCCAGGTTTTGTAATATCTTCTGGACAAAAGAACTGCTGCAGAGATTCCTGGAACACATCAGTTATTTCCTAAGCTGCCTCCTTTGTACAGTTAGAAAAAAAAAAAAAAAGCATCAAACACACCATGTTAAGCTAGTCTTTCAGTATGCATCCCACCACCATCTTTTTGGCTTTGCTGGATTACCAAATACATTTTCTTCCTTGCTCCATTACTACTGTCTTCTTTGAGAGATGAGTGGACAGGCGAAGTAACAATTCATGCACAGATGAAATACTGAAATGATGAACATCTTGTTGACCATTTATGAATATATTCCTAATTACTATATCTGCATTGTGATGGCAGCTTTACATGTGTACTTTTTTGGTTTTGTTTTTTAGAATAATTTTGAAAATATTAAGGCTTTTAATTTAGAAAAAAGGCACTGATCACTGGCCTAACTCTATTTTGTCCCTCTGTGTATTTCTGCATCTAATTTTCCTCTTGTGTCACTATCTCCTGCAGTTACCTTGGGCTCCAGGACACAGAACTTATTGACGAGCATCTCTTTGACAAGGGACTGCACATCATCGAGCCTTGCAGGACAGAGCAGTCCCCAATGGGAATGGCTATCAAGATGGTAGGTGCACCCTGTGAGAAGACTCGGCATCTCATGGGAACCAAATTAGTCCTTTCACGTAACAACGGTGACAGGACATTTCCAGACCTCCTTGCAAGACCTGGAGCTGATTAGTCATCAGCCATAGCACACTAGGGCCTCACTGCTGCATTGTTAATGCCTCACCTTCTGACCCAGTTCTCTCTCTGATAAAACTGAGAGCAGGTGGGGATCGCCCCAGTGTGGCTCTATCAATTTTACTATCTACCTTTCCCCTATACCCCTCTATTTAGCTGATGTACTGGGAGAGGCTTAGTCTGTTGGGATGTTCAGGGTTGGTGCCTTTATGCCCTAAAACTCCAGTATCAGAAAGGGAATTTTTAAAAAAAAATTCCCAAGTTTTCCAAATAATTCTTAACTTCATTTGGAATCCTTGTTCTATCCATCTTTCTGGGTTGGAAATGTAATTTTTATCCTCCACGTATTTGCACTGTGACATTTCTTTCTTCTCTTTTACACTGTAATCTATTTCTTCCTGTGGAAATTGTCATTAAAAATGTCTCCTCTTGATAGGTTTTGCTTCCCCAGTTTAAATACAAAGGTGAGTATATATTTTCTGTAAGTGTTGATTATCTATCTGAGAATACAAGCCATGAACATTTCAGCTTCCCCAATTCTAGTTTCAGAACTCAGTGAAAGCACTACAACATCCATGTCTTAGCATGCCAACATTCTTTGGATTTTCAGTTTTCTTTCACTAAATATCCTGCTTTCTGCAAGTTTGGTGACTTTTCTGCTGATTGCATTCATAGCAGCCATATATTTTAGCTAAATATAAAAATGCTATGATCTTAGAATTGGGAAGATACATGAAGTCACAGGGTTCGTTGCATTAGGGGGAGGTTATATTCCATTTTCCCCAATTTGTCATACATTGTTCTTGGTTGGAGAGGCTCAACAATCCAGAAGACAAATAAGGTGCCTAAAGATACTCCACCTACTGCTTTGCTGCAGAGCCAGTTCTCCGACATCATTTTTACTGGTAGTGGAGGAGGTAGACATTAGATTTGTATTTGAGTTTGAGTATTCCAGAAAACCACACAAGCAAAGGCATAGACACTCTACACAAAGCCCTCCTGGAAGTGGAAGGAAACTAAACCCAGAAGAGTCCTCCTCCTGGGATCAGGCATGAGCTCCTCACTAATCAAGGTGTGCATGAGTGTGCTCACAGAGAACCAGAGAAATTAGAAACAAGTTCAGAGCCTTTCCTGCCTATGAGTGCCTGTCATGACTGGGTGGGGGTGAAGTGGAAACTTAAGGGCTCTTTGGAAAGTCAAATGTGTTGGATGGTGTTTTGCTGGGGCAATTACAAAGGAACATTTTGCTGAAGGGGACATAGTGAAAGGCTAAGGCAGACTTGTGAAGGAACATTTCACTGAAGCAGACACAGGTAGAATGATGTTCTGCTAAACCAAGCACGTGAAAGGAAATGTGATGAAGGATTCTTCACTAATGAACGACACATATGTATTGGTCTGCCTTACATTGCATAGTTGAGCTCCATTTGTTGGGACTCCATAGAGAGAAACTGCGCCAAAAAACTTCTGGTAGTGTGCTGCAGCTTCTTTTGGCTTCCACCGACTTGGGCTGATTGGCAAAGGGATGTCAGCTGAGACAGTCTCAGGTGTAGTTTTGCTGCTAAGACTCACATGCTGAGGACACATGATGTTTGGAGGGAGTATAAAAAGGACTCAACGGACTGACAGGACCTAGCTTGGCTTGCCTGTAGAGATAGCTGGGCAACGCTTGTTGGTCTCATGTCTTCACTAATCATTGCCTCTTCTGGGGAGGCACAGCTGAGAACTGTGCCATCTACTGCTATCCCAACACTACTGAATTGAACTGCTGATATAGCCATGAAGTATTTGGGAGTGGATCCAGCTGCCGTAGCTGACCAATGAACTGAACTGCTGATTTCCTGACAAGGCAGATGGGATTTGTAGCAAGGAACCATTTCTAAACAGGTCCACTTCCCCCCTATTCTTTCTTTTCCACTACCTCTGGTGGGTAGAGGGCTAGAAGTGAGGTTAAAGCACTTAACAATCATCATTAGAAATAGGATTTGAAAAAAATTAAATTTAAATTGAGCTGAGGGCTTCAAGCTGGATGAATATATTTCTCATTCATTTATGAAAAGACCCAAAAAGGAGAGAGAAATCAGATGGATTTTTAAGATGCAGTATAATTTTTCTGTTTATTTATCTGGATTTGAAATGGGACAGATAAGGCAAACACCTGTTGTAAAGGTGCTTGGAGAAAGTTTGAACGCCTGTTGGCTTTGCAGGCCATTGTGCCAGGATAGGAGAAGTATTACATAGTGGGGGCAGAAGACAACTAGGCAAGCCTAGTCTGAGGACTTGCCCATTGCCTACTCCTCCTAGCCTGCCAGATGCTCCTGATAAAAACAGGTAAGTTTGCTGTTGAAATTTATTAGAATCCTCACCTCGGAGAGACTGCTCTAGGGTCAAACTTCTTCTGGGAACTGTCTTACTTATATCTCAAGAGGCCTTTTGGCTTCTAGACTGCATATCACAGCAACTCTCAAACAGCAAGCGTCTTCTCCCATCAACATGTCTGTGTGCCTTTCACCCGTGAGGCAAGCACCCTGGACAGTATCAGCATGGAGCCTGTTCCTCCTGCCTCTAAAATACAATCAGCTGTTAGGTGGCACAGGAACAGGAGGTAGATAAGAGGAGAAATCAAGGGAAAACCTGATGTTTGAATATTTAAAAGTACTCATTGTAATGGGTGTCTAAGAACACTGGGTTCAGTCAAGAGAGTTGGACTTGTTGGGCAGGGAAGATCTTTGTTATTGGAAATCTGTTTGTTGAGGGGAGACCAGCTTGTATTTGGGGAAGAGAAATAATGAGTAAGTTGGCTATTTTGCTAGGACCTGACTCATTCCAATATTCCAGTAAAGCAGAAAATTGAAAACTTCACATTGGCAGCTTTAGACCATTATTGGGAATTCCCGATCCCTTCTCAACGGTCTATCAACCTTATTGTTCAACTAAAACATTTTGCACAAAACTAGGCACACTCTAGTGACAGTTGTGGAAGACGAGACATGGTGAGGCCAGGAGAGGATGAGGAGAAGGTTAGAACCAGGATTCTGCCAAAAGGAGCTTCAGAGATGAAGGAGGAGGTCAGTAAAGCCAATGCCTCAGTATTCTAACTTGGCCCCTGCTGTAGCTTGGACCCCATCCCAAACAATATGCTACCTGTCATTTATGTGTCAGGCAGGTGACTCATGGCCTGAGGGCTCACTATGGGTACCACTGCCCTGTCAAAGCATCTGAAAAGCATTGGCAGAGAGGAGTTGGATTAAGGTGGCCACATTCCCATGGGGCTGCACCACGACCATGCCTCTGGCTCCCTACAAATAGGAAGGGTGACTGGGGCAAGCTCCTGGAGAAGCTGGATGCCCTGGCTTTATGAGCCAGCCAGAGGGGGAGGGGAAGTGCTAAGGAGGGAGAAAGCCACAGAATAGAGAGAGAGGAGTAAGAGAGGAAAGGAATAAGCACTGGAAGAGGAGGGAAGGGCCATCCTGGAGATGAACTAGAAGGAGAGAGCCGAGAAGGAGGTACGCCTGCAGTCAGGAAAGGACCTGCCTGCAGCAGCACATCCTGTCCATTTGGTCTGAACTCTGCCCGTGGACAGGCATTCTGAAACCACTGGATTTCATCATGTTAGTTCCTGCTCACATATGAAGCAAAGTACTGTATGGGGTGCTTTGAAGAAATGAGCAATCACTTGAGTTAATCTTCACAGTTATAAGCAGACCAGATGCCTATGTACAGGCTTCCCAGGGTTTGCTGACCCATGGTAAGAATGTCCAAAGTCACTAATGAGACATACGGGTTACATTGTTGCGGGTGTCTGAGTTGTTTCAGGTCAGAATGCACCGGTCAGCACCCTTGGTTTCTGTTAAGTGGAAGATTCGAATGGAATGTGTGTACCTACTAAGCTGCTCACCCCCAGAGAAACAGATGCTTTGCTGCAGCACAGAGGCATTTGCTTCCATTCTGTTGGTGATCCAAGACAGGATACAGAGGTTATTCTGTGTGATCCAGTGATGGGAGGACTAAGCCTTCCACCTGAGCTCTCTGGACCTTTGCAATGAATCTTCTCTTCTGGCCTTAAGACTTTGTTTTATTCTCACATTAAAGGTGTTTCAGCTATATAGCTTTTCTGCATCTTGTGAATTTTTCAACAAACTACAACTAATTAATGTATAATTAGGGCAGAGAAAATAAAAATACTTCTCAGTTCACTGAGCTTAAATGTTAAGAGTGAAAAAATGTATGTTTGCAATATGGGTCAGACATGAAAGTCTGGTGACCTGAGTGCTATCCCTAAAACTCACTGTGGAAGGGGTGATCAACTCCTGAAAGTTATCCTGTGATCTCCACATGTGTTCCTGTATTCACACATACATAACTTACACACATATGCACACACACAGTCATTAAAATAAATACTTAAAAAATAGAAATATTATAATTTTCTCACATATATTTTAAACTCTAATCTAATTCCACATTAAAGTATGCCTTAGTTAGGGTCTTATTGCTGTAAAGAGAAATCACGACCAAGGCTAGTCTTATAAAGGACAACATTTAATTGGGGCTCACTTACATGTTCAGAAGTTCAGTCCATTATCATCAATGCCAGAAGCATGGCAGCATCCAGGCAGGCACGGTGCTAGAGGAGCTGAGAATTCAAAGTCTTGACCCAAGGGCAGACAGGAGAAGACTGACAAAGTCCACCCCCACAGTAATACACTTCATTCAACAAGGTTTTGTCTATTCCAGCAAGGACACACCTGATAGAATCACTGTGGGTCACGCACTCAAACATGAGTCTGTGAGGACCATACCTATTCAACCACTACAAGGTATGAGAGACAAAGAATTAGTTAGTGAGAATGATGTGAAACCCAGAAAAATAAAGAAGGGAGGCAGTGTAAGAAGAAGTGAAAGAGACAATTACAAAGAAAACATGCTAGAGAGAAGTCTGAAGAGAAGGAAGAGAAGTGACACTTTAAGAAAGCTTCATAATGAATAAAGAAAGAGACCATGATCACCAGGGTGACTGAACAAAAGAGGACATTTTCATAGATTCCCCAAGGCACAATTTTAATGCATTGCCTTTGTTTCAGGCACGGAGACCAGACATTTATTTAAGAAGTACATTTTTAGATTTTCCTTGCACCTCTAAAAACACTAGTTCCATGGCAAGCCATTGTTCTCTGATATTTTATTAAAAGGCTCATCTTCAAATGCTCAGAGATGCTTTGAAAAAAAAAATGAAAAAGACTCTAATAACCCACATGGAGTGAAAATTTCCTGCGTTGCTGATGCTGCGTCTAAAATATTAACGTAGGAAAGGAATAAAATCATACTGGCAGGGACTGTGGCCTCTGTGCTGGGGTTGCCTGTTATGTTATTGATCTGACTCCTCAAGTGCCTCTCCGTGCTTTCTCTTCTTTTGATGAGTTGATTAGACCTCATGTTCAACTTGACTGGATTTAGAATTTCACTGGAAACACACCTTGGCTGTACCTATAAGTGTGTTTCCAAAGAGGTTTAACTGAAGAGATAAGACATGTTCTGAGTGTGGATGGCAACATCTGGACTAAGGTCCACATTGAATAAAAAGAAAAAGGCACTGGGCTCACATCTGTAACCTCAGCACTCTGAAGGTAGAAGCAGGAGGATGCGGAGCTTAAGGTCACCCTTGGCGTCTTCGTGGTTGAGATCAGCTTGGGTTGTTTGAGACCCAACAGAGATAGGGAGAGGAACAAACTGAACACCAACATTCGTCTTTCTCACTGTGGACACAGTATGGCCAGTGACTTCATACTCCTGCCACCATGGTAGTCTGAGAAAATGACCATATCCCCCTGTTAAGTGGCAGTGCGTCCTCCTTTAAGCTGTTTCTGCCAGGTATTTTGTTACAGCAATGAGAAGAGCAGCTAGTATTGGTGGAGCAGAGAGCTAATGATAGACAAGAGAAGGGCAAGACAGTGTCTCCTAATCTCACTGATAATAGATGTTCTCACATCAGCCTTCTGAACGGGATGAAGGTATTGGTTTAAAACGGTGGTTCTCAACTTATAAGTCACAACCTCTTTGCCACAGTGGGGTGGGAAGAGGTGGTGTATCAAATGACCCTTTCACAGGAGTCACCGAAAACCATTGGAAAACACACAGATCTTTACATTTTGATTCATAACTGCAGCAAAATTACAGTTTTGCCAACTTGCCATGCAGCTAGTATTTTAGAGGTGTAATTACAGTTGATGTAGCACCAAAAAATGTGTTTGGGGGTCACCATAACATAAGAACAGTATTAAAGAGTCACAGCTTTAGGAAGGCTGAGAACCTGGCTCACTCTTACTGATTGCTCAGTCAGTCACAAAAGTGAGACTGCTTTCTCCAGTAGCTGTCTGTGGAACAAACGGAAGTCTGAATACACCAGGCTTGTGGAAACTGAGGCTACAATGCAGCCCTATAATACAGTTTGGTTTTTCCTTAAAGGATTGAAATTTTCCTTCCTATGAGGTTTCTTAAGTTTAAGGCCACTTTCAGGGCCGTGTCTATCTGTCTGGGCTGAAACCTAAGGTATTTGGCAGTGCAGATGATGATGGCTACCAGAAGTCATGTGCCCAGACATTTGCAGCCAGAACCATTTTGTGTCACAAGAGACGGTTGTCACACTCAATTTCTTACAAAACAAATAAATGAATAAATCACATGCATGAGACTTAAGAACATTGAGGAATGTATAAGGGCTCTAGCTTTGCAACACTCAAACTAAATAAATACAAGTAATTAGGTTCCACAAAACCCCACCAGAGTTCTGCTAATGTCAGACCCTAACTGCCATATTCATTTTATTTTTTTGCTTATTGTCTGTTTTCCACGGGTCTCATTAATGTAGATTCTCTTCCTCTCTAGATACTATAACCTTAACCTGTGTTTGTTTCCTGTGTTTTGTGTTTGATCATTTGCTTTACACATCATTTTTCTAGATCTTTTTATTAAAATAATAAAAGAATGTAATGATAAGGACAGGGCCAATGGAGGCCACCAGGTTAAAGCAAAGAGCACAAGTCTAAAGGAAACACTGTAGCTTTTCAAAAGTTCAAATTGTTCAATAAAATCTAAGGATACCATGATGTCTCTTGCCTTGCTGTATTAGCAGCTGTGAACTGCGGGGCTTTTTGGCCTGGCATCTTTTAGTTTAATGCAAAAATATTCTACATGGAAGGACCCTAAAATTTAAGGTAAATCTACTTCTCTCAGCTTGCAGGAGTGAATCTGGATGCTGTGTAGCAGCCTGCTGAAGTCAAGTCCTCAGGAACACACAAGACCGTCATATGCACAGGGAGACGATTTTCTATGGACCTCATTAGTATATCCAAGTCTAAAAGGCATCATTGTTAGAATAATGCTGGGACTTGTCTGCTGTACAGAAAAGATACACTGGTCATATACTTTGTAGATTTGACTAATAACTGTAAAAGTCAATTGTATTTCCTCAGATAAAGGTATGAGATGAGAGCTGTACCCAAGCTGTTTGCATACATGACGTGGCCTAAACCCAGAGCATTTCTCTGTTCTAACTATCCCTAGGCCTAAGCCAGGAACCTTCTAGCCTCTGTACAATCTAATCTTCCAAGTTGACTTATTCAATCCAGCTTCTCTTGGCTGCTCACTGATTGCTCTGTCTGGCCTCATACTAACTTTGGCAACGTGTTCTAATCTTTTGGCTTTTTCTCATTCTCTGGTATATTCTGTCTTCATCTATATCTTGCTTGTTCTCTCTGCAATCTGTTTCTGTAAAACTGTCCCAGTAAAACTGCAACACACACACACACACACACACACACCCCTTTCTCTCCCTGCTTTGCTCTTTTGTAGCCTCTCCCTCCTGTGCTGTTCTCATGAGGGTTGGGCATATCCTATCTCTGACTCGTTTTCATCAATTTGTCTGCATCTCAATTAGACGTCACTTTCAAACATGGCAGCTTCCTTCTACAAACTATCCACCTTCATTGTTGGGGATTAAAGGTGTGTACTAAGGGGGGGTGTCTATATTACAACCAGATGACATAGACTTAGAAGGTCTTTAGATGTGCTTCCTTGACAGAGCAGCCATATTACTAGATTAAAATTCCTCTACAAATAACACTGTATCACAGTTCATAACAGATTGAGTCCCCAGCAAAATCTTACACTGAGGGCTGTTAAGCATGTGCCTCCAGTACATGGATTCTAACTTAATTCCTTCCTAGGAAATTATTATGAACCATGTGGCTACCAGGTGACAGGTACTTTCTAAACCAGTTGACCATTCTATCACCCTTATGATGTTGAAGTCAGCCAATGCCCCTGTTCACAGATGAGGATGATAAGGAAGCAAGGTTCTAGTTTCTCAAGTTATTAGATGGAGAAGTCAAACCCAGTCTCAGCAGATTCTACCATGTGTCCTAATTTTCCACTTCTTTATCTAATTTTGTGTCCTAGAATTGATCACAGAGCAGATTCAGGAAGGCACAAGCAGAAGAAGGAATTGGTGAAGCAGGGTGAGTCTCATAAGTGATTAGGGAAAATATACCCGAGATATCTACTGGGGTCATGGACTTGGGAACTATATAGAACTTTAATTCTCCTAATCATCTTATCTAATGTTTATTATCCCAACATTTTGGAGGCTCATGGTGGTTAACTATGTGCTGTAGATATAGACGCAGAAACAGCTGGATTGTACTTCAGTACGCAGGCTGTCAGATCAAGGCCCCACTTCTCATTGTCCCACACCCCGGATGCATGCTTAAATGCGGTCCAGCTCAGACCCTTAGTCCCTCAGTCAGGGCTTCCAAACTTTAATCTCCCATCTATAAAATAGCAGATGCTGTAATTTGGAGCCTGGCCGAAAGCAAAACAAGAGCATATTAAAATCCTTGGACTAGTTAGTGAGTTATTAAAGGTCTAGCACTACAACTATATTAAGTAAGGAGTTAGTCACGGCAAGACTTTCAAACATCTCCAGACACGCCATGGCTACGTGGAGTTGGAGAGAGGTGAGTATTCACTGATTTCTCAGGGAATAATGCCTACCCCTTTGTTTCCCCAGCCAGCTTGCATGGGTACTGAACAGGAAATTTTACGACTTGTGAAATGCAAGGCAGAACACTCCTTTTTAAATTTTCAGTTTGGATTCTTGGATCTGATTTTATGGTTTCATATCTGCCCTGATATCATCTTACTCAGAATCACTGGCTCCAAGAATCTGCAAGAGGTTCTAAGAAGAAGCAAAAACATCTATTAAAAACTGTATTGTTGGGTTATTTGTTTTATTTAAGCCACTAAAATGAATGAAGCCTATTGATAGACTTAGAGCTTAATTCGAACAGAACCTAAATGTTTAAATCTATCTTTATTATGTTAAAACTATAATACCAATTAATAAACACAGATACTTGGATAATACATGTTTAAGGCCATTCAGAATCACCACACAGAATTTGAATCATGGTTTATATGCAGCTATGGAATTAAATGACTGATATCCAGGAAGATCAAAAAATCATAATATTCTTAGGATGAAAAACAGCTAAAATATAATTTGTTCATACCATTTAACAGAAAATGCATGAGAATATTTATTTTACTTTGGGTTTTGAAAAGCTTAGGTGAAGTCACAAGACAGCAAAGTAAAACAGGTAATAGTGTTGTGGGTCATGGTGGCACATGTCTTTAATCCCAGCACTTGGGATCCACAGGCTGTTCCAGGCCAGCCCGGTTTACAGGATAGCACAAGCTACACAAAGAAACCATGTGTTAAAAAGCAAAAATAAAACAAAACAAAAAAACCAGGGATAGCAATGATAACAGCAGCAATATTTATTGACCATTTTGCCACATGCCACATACTCCTTTAAGAATTACTCAGACACTGATTTCATTATTAAAAGCACAACAAGCAGATATTATTATTGGATATGTCATGTAAGTGGAGAACTGACTACAGAGAAATGAAGTAATTTGTCCTAGGTCACAACCAGCTGGGAAGTGTGTTCAGCTCCAATGACTAGAGGCTGAGAGCTACTCTGAAGGGGGGAACTCAGAGCATCTTGTTCTGCTTTCCCTTTGCTCCTGCCCTTCCTCTTATCACCGGCGAAATAGGCAGATTTGGGAGGAGGACAGGAGGGTGCCATTCCTCTTCTCAAGGCAATGGGAATGAGAACTCAGGAGAACAACAAATTAAATGTCAGCTGAACCACACTCTTTCTTCTACCAGGATTCACACTGCTTTTTGTCCCACTTTCCCTCAGTTTTTAATCTCAGAGACATTTAAACAATTGAACCCCCCCACACACACACCACACCAGGAAAGTAAGGCCTAAGGTCACGCCTTCTGAGAGTAGTAAGTCAAAGCAAGGATTTCTATGCAGTTTCCCAATCACCACAACTTGCCTTCCCTCACAGCAGCAGTCAACTGGCTAAGGGCCAAGGAATAAGGTCTTTTGAGGGAATGTTCCTGGCAACCATGCAATCTGACACAGTTTGGCCTGTAATATTATGGATATTCAAAGGATTCAATGCGACTCACCTCTCCTAAGACATCCATGGTGCTGTTTTCCACAGTCATGAGGATTTCTGGCTTAGCTTAAAAGCAAATAAAGCACAGTTAGTCTCATTGAAGTCTATATTATTTGTTAGTGTGTGTGCATGCGCATGCAAAGGAAATAGGTCAGTTCTAGAACCTGAGAGGAATCAGAGAAACACTTGAGAGTTGCTTGGCTTGCTTAGCACTAACAAATATCAGGAGACGGTTTAGTTGTCATGTTAAAAATTGCAGGTTCCTCAAAGTCTTCATTTCCAGAGCTTTTCACGTGGACACTGAAGACTGAAACATCTTCAAGCATGTTCTTGTTACAGCAGCAGACAGTCTCCTATGAACCAGCTGAAAGACTACTGCGATTCTCTGTCCCAATTGGCTTGAGGGCCTGCTTAGCATTGACTTCTAATCGCTGAAAGCTGCTACTGGGCCTATGTATGACTCCTGCCTCAGGATTCACTGAGGATATGAGAGAAGGAAGAAGGAGATAATATAACAGATGGGAAGTCAGTGGGAAAATATCTTGGCTTCATTGCTCTGCATTTGAGACATTGGATTATTTTAATAGAATTAATTTAATGTGTGTGTGTGTGTGTGTGTGTGTGTGAGAGAGAGAGAGAGAGAGACAGAGACAGACAGAGACAGAGACAGAGAGACAGAGACAGAGACAGACAGAGATAGACAGAGAGAGACAGACAGACAGAGAGAGAGAAACAGACAGAGAAAGAGTGTGTGTGTGCTGTTTCATAAGGGCCAACGATGATCAGAGGACCACTTTTGGCAGTTTGAATCTCCTTACACCTTGCATTCTGGAGATTGAACTAAGGTCACTGGGTTTATGTGAGTGTTTTTTACCCACTGAACCATCTCACACCCCTGATATGTGATCTAGAACTCTCCACAAGACTGAAGAAGTAACTGGTCCATTATCCGCCTTCCCCTCCTGGGCTCAGGTCCCTCCCCTGTGCTGTTTTTCTAGGATGACTTCTCAAATCACTATTAGTACTATTTTTAGTGTCCACATATAATTTAATTGGAGATACATTTTTGCACTATATTCTGATCATATTTCCCCTCCCTCATCTCCTCCCAGATTCTAACCACCTGACTCCACAGCCTCTTTTTCTCTTCCTTTAGAAAACAATCAGATGAACAAAACAAATATCCATAATTAAAGAAAAACAATAACATACATGCACAGCACAAGAGCACAAAATCAGAAACTGTAATATACAAACAAAAGACCAGTAAGACATCCCCAAAATGCCCAAAGAAACTAATATGAGACAAGAAGTCTTCAAAAATACCATTTATTTGCTTTGTGTTGTCCACCTACTGCTGGGCTTGGGGTCCTGCCCTTCAGCGTGGTTAATATAACCGGTGAGACGCCACTGAGCAAAACCAATTTTCCCTTTGCAATTGATGCCAGATGCATATTTCTTACTAGGAATTATCTAGGAGTGGGGGGTGCCTGTTTACTTCTCCACCTCTGCACTGGGAGCCCATCTCAAATAAATTAATTTAGCTCAATGTCTTCCTTTACTTTTTTCCAGCTTGGAGAATCCAAACCAAGACACAGCCATGAATTTGATGAATAAAAGGATATTTCTGAGATCTTATAAAAAGCAAATGTAAATAGAATTAAGGACCTGAAAAAAACCTTAAAAGTCACAGGGGTAGCTATGAGCTCAAAACAGTCAAATTTCCAGGTTCTGAGCAGGAGAGAGCAAGCGAAGCCTCAGTAGCAAGTTGGTGGCGGATACCAAGGGACTAGCAGCCTCTGGTTTGTCCTCTGCGGAGAGCACAGATGAGGCAGAGATGGCTTGGGAACAATTAAGCGGTGTAGTGCATGATGGGTGCATTGGTGACACGTTCATTACTAACTTAAAAGTTCAAATTTTGTTTTGGCTTATTTGATGTAGAAAAACACTATTGAATAAAAAGCAGATTTATTTACTTTTTGGTATTCATTGATTGACAGTTTCACTCTTAGCAAGGGCTCAAACTTACAATCCTCCTGAATCAATTTTTCATACCTACAACCTAAGTAACTATACCCATTAGAGGTACAGCAAAATCTTACCCAAACCTAGTTGGCAGTTTATAGCATGTCTGTAAACTCAGTATATTTACTAAACAATTCCATTAAGCAGTTGAAACGTAACTGCAAAATAAGTAAGCAGAGTTCCATATTTCTAAGCACCCTCCACAAAGAGTTTAAAGAAGACGTGCAGAAGACGTACAGACAGAGAGATGTAGAAGCAGAGGGCGTGCTACATGTGGGAAGTAAGAATATACATAAGTAAGGAAGAATTACATGTTGGAGTCACATACTCCACTATGTTCATAGCAGCCATATTTATAATAGCCAGAAGCTGGAAACAACCCAGATGTCCCTCATCAGAGGAATGGATACAGAAAATGTGGTACATTTACACAATGGAGTACTACTCAGCTATTAAAAACAATGACAATGAAATTTGCAGGCAAATGGATGGAACTTGAAAATATCATCCTGAGTGAGGTAACTCAGTCACAAAAGAAGGAACATGGTATGTACTCACTGATAAGCGGATATTAGCTCAAAAGTTCAGAATGTCCAAGTTTCACTTAACAGTAACCGCTGGACTGAGAGTGAGGTCCCAGATGGAGGAGTTGGAGAAGGGACTGAAGGAGCTGAGGGAGTGGCAGCCCCATGGAGGGAGCAACAGTGTTAACTGGCCTGACCCTTTCTCCCCCTCCCCCCCCTCCCCCGTGCTCCTGGAGGCTGGACCACCAACCAAAGAATACACATTGAGGGACCCATGGCTTGGACCACATAGGCAGAGAAGGGCCTTGTTGGCCATTGGGGGAGGAGAAGCCCTTGGGCTTGAGGGCGTTAGAGGCCCCAGTAAAGGGGAATGTCAACGTGGGAAGATGGGAGTGGGTGGGCAGGTGGGTAGATGGGGGAATACCCTCATAGAGATGGGGGAGGGGATGGGATAAGGGGTTTCCAAAGAGGAGACCTAGAAAGGGGGAAACATTGGAAATGTAAATAAAGTATCAAAAAAAAAAGTAAGTAATAATTGGTCCCATCTCCTGGACCAACATGAAGAAGTCTGAGGGTGGTAAAGACATGCAGCCATGGTTTGTATGTTGACAAGGCAAATAGAGCATGCTATGGCACAAAGATCTCGCCTGATTTAAAATGCATATTTCTTCCCACATCCTGGATGCCTGCCCTCATGGCTTGCCAAGAGTAAGGCCAGATGAGTCGGTTTTGTGTTTGTGCTAAGACTGTCACAGCCTGGAAGTGAGTCAACGGTGTCATTGATCCAACAACAGCAAAGAGCAGCCTGTTCTCAAGTGTTCATGGGAAACTGAAGGTGATGAATGATGACTGTCTAGTCCATCCCCCGAGGAGACAGGGGAGAGAAGGGTGGCTTAGAAGAAAAGGAAGGGGGGGTGGGTGGAGGGAAGACAAGGGTGACGTTGGGGGGGGGAGACAGTGAGGCACAGGAGAAAAGCTCTGTGCGCAGAACTCCTCATGAAACAAATCTTGTCCAGCTGTTTCTGTCTTTATAAATTACTTTATGTTTTCTTCCATTGACCATGTTTTCTGACCACTAATGCAATAAAGCAATGCAATGAACAAAAACAAAAAATGTTTTTATATTTTATTTCACTTTGCCTGCTCTGTCATTTAGAAAATTGAGGAGAAATCTAGCAGCCTGTGTCCTTAGTTGTTTAAAGTTTATTTTCTCTTAGTTTACCTCATTTTCAAAAAAAACAATTGCTTGCCCGTCCACATGATTGCTTTTCTTTTTGCCCTCCTTTAGAACGACTTTAAAAACTGCAGGTCAAGGTCACAAAAATTCAAAAAAAACAATTGCTTGCCCGTCCACATGATTGCTTTTCTTTTTGCCCTCCTTTAGAACGACTTTAAAAACTGCAGGTCAAGGTCACAAAAATGAAAAACTA
>CM052713.1:36650449-36662632 GCA_028551405.1 Uromys caudimaculatus
AGAGGCCTCAGTAAAGGGGAATATCAAGGCGGGAAATTGGGGATGGGTGGATGGGGGTGGGGGTGGGGGGGTGGGAGGTGGAATTCCCTCCTAGAGGCGGGTTGGGGAGGGGATGGGGGGTATACAAAGAGGAGACTCAGAAAAGGGGAAACATTGGAAATGTATATAAAGTATCAAAAATAAAAAAGGAGGGAAAAAAGAAAAAAAAAAAAAAGAAAAGAAAAACTAGCCAAAGCCTGGGGTTTCTGTTTAGTAATATTTTCTTGCACCAGGGAACAAAATAGAATGCTTATATTCAGATTGTATCCTGCAGTGTCTCTGAATGAGGTCGTGGTGGATTTCCTAGGTCAGTGGCACTAGGATCAGGTCAGAGAGCCTGCAGGCTCTACTGTCAGAAGCCTCTGGTGTCCTCTCACCTCAGTGAGCCCTGGCAGGATGGCAGTGGTGCCTTCTGCAGTTTCTCAGGCTGAATCTATCAGCTCCTTTTTCTCATCATGGCCGTATTACACTTTGCACCAGAAAATAACTCAGATAATTAGACAGCCAAGCAATTAGACTTTGGCAGTTATAATTAAAGAGATTTCCAGTACCCTCGGGAAACATTACGCCTGCAAACAAGGTAGAGGCCACCAGGGAAGCTGACCTATATGTGGCTCTCTGGTGGCTTTATCCCATTAGCTGAATAATTATTCTTTAGCCTTCCACCCTCAATGAGAATGATAGGAATTAAGGCAAACAGAATTGCAGTAGTTACCCTGTATGGCTGCTGTCCAGGATGGGGCCAGGGTGGGGATGGGGGTTTCTCTCATGGGAAGAGCATGGCCAGAGGCACTGACACCAGGATGGCAAAGAGATCACAGGGGCAAACTCCTTACCAAAAACCTTGACTGTGGTGGACGTCTTCCAGGCTTTGAGAGGACTGACTCTCAGATGGCAAGAGAATGTCCTGCCATCATCTTGGATTTGGACTGGGGAGAGGTGTAGTCCATAGTCTGCACCCAGCTTGACTCTGCCTTTAAATGTTGTGGAATTGCCGACATGGTGATCGTGGGTGAAGAGAACTTCTTCTATTCCATCTTTCTCCTGGAGAGAGAGACAATACTCAGTTATAGAACGCAGAATGTGTCAATGTGCCTCAACTGGACCACTTTGTTAACACTATTTATTTGTTTTAAATTATGTGCATGTGTGTCTGTGTATAGGTGTGCCTGAGGGCAGATGCTTATGGAAGCCCAAAGAAGGCAACTAATTCATGGAACTAGAGCTGGTATGAGATACTCAATGTGGATATTGGGAACTGAACTCAGTTCCTCTGGAAGAGCAACGAGGACTTTAAGCGAGAGTTACAGTGGGAAGAGATTGAGTACGCTACTAGAGAAAGTTTTGCTACTTTTACGCTTTAATAAACACCACTGTCATTCTCTCCCTGTCACACATGGAAACGTGTTCTAAGCAGACCTTGCATTCAGGGCAGGAGAGAGTGCTAACAGCATACTCCTGTGCTCATTTAAGAAGTTCTGAGATCTCACTGTTCAGATGCACTGGGGAGCCACTCCTTCTGCCTTTTGATCAATTGGGTGGGGCAGTGGATGTGCAGGTGGGGAACTGGGAGGAGATGAGGGAGGGAAAACTGCAGTCAGGTTGTAAAGTATGAGAGAAGAATAAATTTAAAAATTAAAAGAAAAGATGTGCTGGGGACACGTGAGGGTTTTGATAACTAGACTTGTACATCAACTTCGTATTTCCACATTGTCTTCTCTTCCCAGAATTCTCTGAGATAAGGTTGATTTAGCCCCTTTCAGGATCAGGAGTAGCATGAAGTAGAGGCAATAGAGCCGAGAACATAGGGAAGCAACATTTTCAGAGTCTTGCACATGAAGGGAACTCATAAGAAGTGGGCTTTAAACATTCATGTGACTTTCATTCATTGGCATTTACTGGGAGAACTTGACTCCTCTATTTCATGTCCATCTTGTGTTCATGAAGAATACTCCATATTATTCTCCCTCTACCCTGGATTTCTATGGCAGGCCTTGTGGTCACAATGATTGTTCCAGCCAGCATGGTGTTGAGCAGCTTCCTAGGAAGGACGGGACTCCTGAAGAGCACCAAGGCTGGGTGCTGGTTAAGTTGCCTCTGCCTAACTCAGTCTTCTCAGTTATGTGCTTGGAAACTGTTCTGCTCATGCCACAAGTTTCCTCCCTAGAGATTGACATTCAGATTCTCTGAGTCCAGGCCTAACCTGGAATTGAAAAACAATTTTCCTCATGGGAGTCAGGACTGAGAATGGCTGGTCTAACCCTAAACTTTCCAGAGAAGTCATTATGCACAGGAGCAATGGGAGGAACAAACAGGGGAAGAATGAAGAGAAATGCATTTGAGAAGATATAAAATAATGAAAGCAACTCTCTGTGACTTGGAACCTCTAGTTTAAAAATTTGGGGTAGAAGGAGCATTGAGGTTGGTGAGTGAACTTGGCACAGGCAGATTTATTAGAGTAATTATATAGAAATTTCCAGTCTACTAAATAGCAGTTCTTATATAAACCCCAACTCTTTGGCTGAATCTGTCTGAGTTCATTATTAGTGTCATATACCGATGAAACTCTAGGCTTTCTTGCAAAGAACTAGAGCCTGCAGGAGCCTTTCCTCTGAAACAAGTTATGTACCTCTACAGCTTCATAAAGCAGTCTTAGAAGAGTGGGCTTCATCTTCCTTTTGAACAAGAGCAAAGGGAGAATGTATTTCCAAGACAGGAGAGCCCTGAGTACCTACAGAATGAAGAAGTCTTCCCTCAACGCCCCAGATCTGAAGGTAATAGCCAAGGAAGTTGGCTCCCCCTGCAGGGCCTTCCGCACAAAGTCCTTTTTACAACACCCTTTATAAGGGCTGGTTTTATAATGATTTTCTAGTTCAAAACATCCTTGGAGAGACTTTAATGGGTGTAGTTTCTAACATTTCTAAGAGACACAATCTCACAGATGACTCTCTGATCCTCTGGCTCTGGGTCTTACAATCTTCCCGTCCCTTATTCTGCAACATTTCCTGAGGCTTAGGTCTGGGGTCTTTAGTAGATGTGGACATTGGGACTGTGCTCTATGACTTTGCATTTTGATTGGCTGTGGTTTTCTACATTTGTCTCTGTCTGTTGCAAAGAGAAGTTCCCTCCATGAGGAGCGAGGACTACGCTTATCTGTGGGTGTGAGGACAAATGATTGCCTACACATGAGTAGAACAAGGACAACAAAAATAGGCACGACAGGGTGGGTAGGGAAGAGCACAACGCATCAAACCTACATACAGAACTCTGGGAAACTAAAGAATTCTGAGCATGAGAAAAATAGTCTTGTCCAAGGAAGACATACTAATTGGGTATCCAATACCAAATGGCTAGCCCTGAAAACAAACATATACACATGTAACATCAATTAACGTAAAAAGAGGGCTGGAGAGATGGCTCAGCAATAAAAAAGCTGGGCTCACAAACAAAAATAAACTACGAGAAAATGAAAAAGAAGGAGTATATGGGGGGGTGTTGGAGGCAGGAAAAGGAAGAGGCAAGTTACATGATTATATTATAATCTCAAAAATAAAAGAAAAATGTTCTTGGCCTTTCAACTGTCAATCATGAATCAGAAAGAGACTCATGAGACCCTATCCCTCCCTACATAACTACCAACTACTGATGGATTTTGAAGGAAGGGTAGTAGTTATCTTTATTTGTGTAACCACTGATGAGCCAGCCAAAAGTCACACAGATAGTGCTGATTAAATTTAGTGGGTCACAAACTAAAGCAAAAAGACATAAGTGTGGGAAAGGATCTTGTGGAAGGAGAGGGTTGACCGGGTGGGAGGGAGATAAGAAGTGAGTGAGGGTAACTACAGTGCATTGCTTACGTGTATGGAATCGTTAAAGGACAAAGCTAGTAAAAGTTATTTTAAAGTGCTTTTGCTTGTTTCACCATGTGGTTTTCTATTTCCATCTGTCACACTGTTAGCAGAAAAGGGGAGACACAAGATGGAGACTAGTAAAAACTGCTTTTGCTTTTATTATACAACAGGGTATGGCTTGTTCTAATGCTTTTGTTGATAAAGATGCCATCTATCTATCTATCTATCTATCTATCTATCTATCTATCTATCTATCTATCCATCCATCCATCCATCCATCCATCCATACATCTATCTATCTATTTATCTATCTATCAATGTATCCAACAGGTGTTTTATTTGCTTTCCCTTGGCATTTGGCAGTTGCAGAGGGAGAGAATAGCTTTTATTTTAAAGGTGGAGTTCAGCTACGACATACCCTGAAGCCTGTAACAGAAGGAAATCCTGAGGGATTGTAGAATTCCCAGTACAAAGACCTGCATGTGAGTGGCCGCCATCACAGAGTAAATGGGGAAGCAAATCTAGCTCCGATAAACCATTCAGTACCTAGAGCTAGGAGAGGGGGAATTCTATAATTCTATAATTATGCTATGACTGCAACTAAAAGGTTAAGTTCTCATTATTACAACTTTTTTCTTTTAAACTGCTATTTCCTTTTTGTTTGGGATTATAATATAATTACATCACTTTTCTCTTCTCTTTCCTCCCTCTAAGCCCTCCCATATGCCCTCCCTTGTTATTTTAAATTCATAGCCTCTATTTTTAGTAGCTTTACACACACATATGTACATATATATATACATATATATGTGTATATATATATATGTGTGTGTGTGTGTATATATATATATATATATATATTTATATATTCCAAAATACATACATATGATCTGTTCATCTACAGAATGTTACTTGTATGTATGTTTTCATGCTGACTATTTGGTGCTAGATAACCACTTGGTGTGCTCCAATCTGTTTAATGCACTCTAAGTTCTAAGCACTGCAAAGCTTACTCAAGCCTATCTTATACCTGTTACCACAGTCTTCAATAAATTAACATTAACTTTCCCACAGCCACACAGAATAAGAAGGTAGGTATGCTTAGAATCAAGGAAAATCATACCTCAGGGCTACACATACAGAGCAAATCTGAACCACTAAATAATTAAAAAATATATAAAACTTTGAGCATATCTAGAATGAGAAATTTAGGACAAATTCCAGAAAGCCTTTATACAGGTTGTAGGCTGCAGGAATCAGAGTAGGATGCTGGCTGAAAGGGAGTCTTGTTATACCAACCCATCATGTTATGGTGACCAGCAACACAGAGCACATTTCAACTCCTATTTGGTATAAATGATCTCAGTGGACCTGCTCTGCAGGCAGACTGGCAGGGACCCACACACAGAGAGACTTTATTTCTATTTTGTTTTTCCTTTCTGTTCTTCAGAGAAAAAATGTCTACTTTTAAAAATGTTAATAAATACTTCAAAACATTTATGGGTTTACATCTTGATGAACCTTTATGTTTAATGTGCAATATAAACTTAACTAGCTATATAATCTACACATTTAATAGGTGGTCACTAGGTTCACTCCTCCATAGTTCTACCCACAAACACTCTGTGATGTTATAACATTTATGTTGTACCCATATAAATGGGAAATTTGGAGGATTATTGCTATGGTTTATATGGTTTTATTCCTGTACCTCCAAAACTTCTTCCCAGAGCCACAGTGTTAAAAGTGCTGCCCAGATGGAGACACTTGGCCTCTGAAATCTCTCCCACAGAAACCAGACATTGAGGGGACTTGTGATGATTGGAGCATAGCTCACTGCCAACACTACCAAAACTACAACCAACCAACCAACCAAACAAACAAAAGAGGCCACACCCAAAGTAAGCAAATAAACAAAATGGTGTTTGTGGGAGTTGATTCCCTATCTTCCACTCTTCGGTCATGTAGGGACCTAGTAGTCATTGTAAGATAAAATTCAAGCAACCATCTTGGAAGCAGAGGGTACAGACCCTAAACCAAGCACCTCGGTTTTTGGATTTTTCGTCTTTCAGAATCACGAGAAAATAAGTCTCTGTTCTTCATCAACTCCCCAGTATCAGGTATTCTATGACAGTAACACAAAGTGGACCAAAGACAGTTATAAAGCCGGGCATAGCTCTGTTTACCCACCTCTGTTAACCCACCACTAGGTTATAGGATGACCTCGAAGACTCAAGGACCACAGGTTGCTTGGAGCATACCATTCCTCCAGAAATATAAATATAATGAGGTCTTATAGCAAATAACCAACCATGGGATTTTTTTGAAAGTTTGATATTTTGTTCACCATGGGTTTTTCTTATATACTTTAAAAATATTGCATTACAATATTCATATTGATTGCTGGCTTGTGTTGCTTTAGCTCTTAAGTTGCACAGCCAACAAGGACTTGAACAGACCAGTTTCTCTCAAAGCCCATGCTGTTAGTGGCTTTCCTATATAAAACCTTACAAGAAGTAGAGGGCTGTCTTTGCCTTATCTGCTGGTAGTCTATTTGAAAGAAATACTTCACAAGAAAAAAGTTTTAAAAGAATTCAATGCTCCAAGAAGGGACGTGAATATGTATTTAAATTATGTACAATGATTTACTAACAAAATTAGTGTGGTGGAGACTGGATAGGTCATACTGAATCATGGAAAAATCACTGCTACATACTTCTTTCAAGTGTAACTAATGCTAAAATTCATCCATTGAGGCTCATCAGTTTTTGTAGTGGGATCAGGATTTTCAGTTCTGCAGAGGGACGTTGGTGCTGTTACATTTAGTGGTTCTGTCTTGTCTCCGGCTTGCTTCAAATGCCTGGAGCCAGCTCTGAGTTAGCACTGGCCACACTGAGCAGAGCACTCAGCAGGTGCGGTGTGCTCTGAGCTCTTTCATGGTCATTGCTGACTGTATTGATTCCTGCTTCTCTATCTCCGGTCTACTTCGCATCTTCACATTTTTTCCACATACTCCATACTCGTGACCCTGTCTGCACATTCAAACCTGCCAGCAGGCTGCTTGCAACAATCCTTACATCTATTTTCAGGAGCAAAGGATGAGTATATTTCTAATCACCATTAGCTGTTAACCCGTTGTAGTCCTGGCTTTCTTCCTGAAACTTGTTTGATAGATCAGGCTGGCCTTGAACTCATAATAGATCTGCCTGCCTCTGCTTCCTGAGTGCTGGGACTAAAGGTGTGCACTACCATATTTGTCTCGCAGGTACTTTGTAATTTGAAAACATCCAGGACAATGATGATCAGCTGCCACCAATAAGAGGAAAGATGTTTTCTATATCACAAGGTTTTATATATGCATTCGAAACCACTGCTTCTTCTCTGATTATAAAACAGTGCAAAAACTAAAGAAAAATATGATGAAATTTTTAAACAATTTAAATGTTCTGTTCCCCCTTCATGATTTGAAAGAGAAAATTTGAAGTTCTTTTAACATTTTATTTATTCTTTGAGAATTTCATATATGTAGACTTCGTATTTTGATCATATCAAATCATACCATATTCTTTGAGAATTTTATATATGTATAGTGTATATTTTGATCATATCTACCCCTCTTCCTTCTCTCCGATCCATTGTCTCCTGTCCCTCCCTCCATCCTCACCCCCTTCCTCTTTTTTCTTCCTTTTCCTGCTCCTTTTCTTCTCTCCTTTGTTTGGCTTTTCCCTCCTCCTCCTCTTGTTCCTCCTCTTCTTCCTCCTCCTCCTCTTCTCCTCTTCTTCTTCCTTTTCTTCTTCTCCTTCTCCTCCTGCTTCTGCCTCTGCTTCTGCTCCCGCTCCTGCTGCTGCTGCTCCTCCTTCTGCTTCTGGTTCTCTCTCTCTCTCTCTCTCTCTCCTCCTCCTCCTCCTCCTCCTTCCTTTCCCTTCTTCTTTACAACTCACGAAGTCTTGTGCTGACTATATATACATGGATGTAGGGCTTTCCTATGGAACATGGGCAACTTATCAGGATCACATCTCTGAAGAAAACCCACTCTCCCTTTCTCAGAAATCACCGACTGCCAATAGCTGTCCAGTTAGGAGTGGATACTCAGGAACTCGTTTCACACCCATGCACAGTGTTACTTGACTTGATCTTGTGGAAGTCTTGTGCAGGCACCTGCAGCTACTGTGAGTTTGTGGTACAATGGCCCTATCACAGCGTATCCAGAAGGCACTATTTCACAGAAGTCTTTTTAATACTCTGGCTTTCACAACAGTCTTTTGCCCTTATTCCATAATGCTCCCAGAGCCTTGTGGGGAGTTGGTATGACAGAGATGTCCCATTTATGGCTGAGCACTCCATAGTCATTTATAATTGGTGTTAGTTGTGTGTCTCTGGTGAAAAAGAAACTTCTCTGGTGAGAGGTGAAAGCTATACTAGTCTATGGTTATACTGATAAGTATTTAGACAGTCCTCCTTCTGTTTTATTCATTTAAAAATATATTTTATTATTTCAAAAATTCCATACAAGTTCTTTGATCATATTCATCACAACTCCTCTCCCTAAATGTGCTCAGACCCACCCTCACCTCTTCACACCCCCAACTTTGTAGTCCCTCTGTGTTTTAAAAAAAATAATCCATGGAGTCCAATTTGTGCTGTTCATGGACTACCAAGTGTGGGGCCATCACTGCATTGAGGCAGAGCTAGCAGGAGTCACACCCTCACAAAAACAGACTTCCCATCCACACACAAGTTTTCAGCTGTCCCACGCTCTTCAGTTAGGGGTACAAGATTCTGAGCACCTCCCATTCCATGCCAGAACGCTGACTTCCTTGGTCTTCTGCAAGTCTTATGCAGGCAACCACAAGCCACGGTGAGTTCATAAGCAGCGGTGAAGAATCTCTGTTTAGTTCATTGATTGTGGGATCAAATATTTCCCTAAGATATTCTCCAGTGTATACTACTAACTTGTATGTACAATTACCAGGGTCTTGTTATAGCATGTGTCTGTCTTTTTCTATTAACTGTCTTCTATTACGTGGCTCAACATAACTTTTCAAAAAGCTTTGCTGGCTTTATCTGATAAGTTGTTTTCCCTGATTACTACAATACTTTACATTTTATTAAAAACATATGACATGATAGAAAATATGTCTAATATAGTTTGCATCCCTGCAGCATCTAACACTCATATCAGATTCACGTCTGTTTATTGGATTGAATTAAAATTTATACTGTGGGAAATCACAGGATGATAGTTTGTAATGAAAATAGAATATTAGAATGTATTTAGAAACTCCCAGAATAAGCCTGAAGGATTTCCCTGACGTATCCTAGAAATTAAGTAGCAAAATTAGCATTTGCCACTTATCTACCCACCCATATCGCAACTATGCCCACATAGTCCTTGATTTCTTATCTATCACTCCACTGTTCACATAGACTCTCACAAGTTGACCTGTGCTTTCTTAGGTAACTGAATTAACTTGTGACAACTGAATGTTAGATACACTGTGTCTGTGTCTGATGCCTGTTGAGTTCAGTGTAGTACAGTCCTGAAATATAACTCCCCCAAAGCGAAGGATCGGCTCCACTTTACACAGCTGACCATGAGACCATGTACACATAGGAAATACATTTTCCAATGATAGTGAGAATCCTAATAAGAACTTTCCCCATGAGGTTTACAACTGAGTTAATTAGATTTTAGAATTCCACATGCACAACAACATGGCTTTTATTTTCTGGGGACTTGGATAATTTTGTCTGCAGAACCCTTAGGGTTTAGGTTCTTAGGATTTAATGAAACACTCGGGGCAGGAGGCCTTTCTTTGCAGCTCCTCAGAGTTTCTGGGCTCAGCACAGCAGGTTCTTTCCCCCCTCCCCCCTGCTGAGCTTATCTTAATCATTTCTGCTCTTTACCCTTTTACTTAAAGCCACATTATTTCCTGTTTGTAAGAATCCGTGTGACCTCTGAAGACATTCAGCAATGATGACTGTAGAAGTTTCTTCTATTTCTTAATATAGGGACATTAGAAATTTTCA
Source organism: Uromys caudimaculatus (assembly GCA_028551405.1). NCBI lineage: Eukaryota > Metazoa > Chordata > Mammalia > Rodentia > Muridae > Uromys > Uromys caudimaculatus. The sequence continues at coordinate 36,660,370 of CM052713.1, forward strand.
CACCAGACTTAGTAAATCCTGGAGCCATTAGTAGTTAGGGCACGGTTGTAAGTCAGAGAAGCAAACAGATTTTGACATTTAAAAGGAGAGTGCACAGTGGGAATTTAATCAGCATATTGCCAACACAATATTCCCTTTGAAAGAAGAATTCTTTCAAAGGGATCTCTCAATTTGTCATTGTTCCAATCTGTTCTTTAAAATGACAGTTTGGCCTGAGGGCCTGTTGATGGTTTAGATTTACCCTCCTGCTCTAGGTAGTTTGCACCTTCCCCGACCCTCATTTATTCTAAATGTCTGGATGGGATCCAGAGAAAATGTTCATTCCACCTTCCAAGTTCGCTTGAAGAATACTACTAGATAAAGGCAACTTACAAGTTATTTAGTCTCTGACACATAATGAGCTGGCTATCGTTAACCAACCAAATAGTACGAATTTAGTGACCATTAATTTAATATGAAGATGCTGAAAAGGTGGCCTGAGATATGTCCTTGGGACTACAGGGTGGAAGAAGAGAACTGACTCTTGAAAGTCGTCCTCTGGCTTCACACAATCCCCAATTAAATAAATGAATAAAACATTTAAAAATCCTTTTTCTGGCTGTTTGCAGTGGTTTCTAAAGGTCATGGCTACTACAGACCTGTAGCCCCTGCTTTAGTAAGAGAGTTGAATAGTGATGCTCCTCTCTGAAGCCTGTTTTTCCTATACACAGATGTATTTTTAAACAAGATATTTGGTTTTATTTGCGAGTGTGTGTGTGTGTGTGTGTGTGTGTGTGTGTGTGTGTGTGTGTAGGCACTTATAGGGATCAGAAGACAGAGTGTGGGCTCGATCCCTTGTGTGTCTTTTAGTGCCCTCTGATAGAGCGTAAGCACTCTTAACTGCTGAGCTATCTCTCCAGCCTCTTCTACTTGTATTTTGTAAGCACTGAATTGGTTTTGCATTTCTTGATTAAAGCAATGCAGGATTGTGGCAATGCAGGTTCTGGGAAATGGGGTCTATATCTTTATAATTGTTATTTGTAAAACAAATATCTGTGATCAGGGGCTTCTGTAAATGGTTCCTCACGGGGACAGCATCCCACTTTGTTCCGTTTGTAGTCATGGTCAGATTTATAATCTGAAATAGGAATCTACCTCTAGGAGCTAATTTCAGAGTTCCACTGCATACATCGCTGATTGACTAGTTAGAAGACACTTCTGCGCCCTTTACTTCCTTCCCGAGCCACTGGCATAATGCCTGTGTCTCATCAACTACTTCTCTATTATTACTTGCTATTCATTTCACCTCATTAATATTTAAAGATCATTACAGTTATTCACTGAAAAGGGCAACGCTTACCACCAACCATGAAAAGGTGAACCTAGGTGAGATTTCTGAGGAGGTATTTTGAAAGCATGGTATTTCCAGTGTCCGATTTGTCTCTATTTCTATTGTATGGTTGTGTTCATCTTGTGTATCTGGAACAAAACACAAGGTGGAAGATTCATGGATCTCGGCATACAAAGTACATTTTATCAAAGAGACCAAAAAAAAAAAAAAAAAGAGTTTAGAATGGAGATTCATCCATCTTCAAGACACCTCTGAAGTAAAGAGGCAGAACCCCACTGTAGTCCTCGTTGTTTAAATGGCAAAACTGAGCCAGGGGAAGCCTGGTCAATTACTCATCACTGAAAACCCACAGAGAAATTATTTAACAAGCCAACTCTGAATTTGACACAGTCTTCTGCTTTAACCCCAAGTCAGTCCATCCACCATGAGGTTACACGTCCTCAATTAGAAAGAATATGAAGTCTTATAACCTAGTTTTTAATTTTATTTTAAATTTATCTGGATCTTTTTCACAGCAGCTTTAGATTCACAACAAAACTGAGAAGAAAATCCTGACAACTTCCATGTGCATATGGCTCTGTCCTCTACATGCATGGCTTCTTCTGCTGCCAGCACCTTGCACAAGTCAAGTGCACCTATCATCAAAATGAATGAGCCTACATTCACAGAGCATCACCTCCCGAAGCCGACAGCGGCTCTAGGGTCCACATGAAGTACACCCCATGGGTCCTGACGAGTGTATAATGATACACACTTACAGGAAACAGAATAGTTTTGCTGATCTAGAACCTTTTCATCACTTCACTTGGCAGGGCTATAGTCTCAGGAGAAAATCCTTAGGCATTCAAATTTCATATGAGCCAAGCATACGCTAGACAACTTACAATAGATATGTCATAAATGGCATGCAAATAGGTCCGTTATGTTTTTAGG